>OAMR01000118.1:2477149-2515707 GCA_900205405.1 Echinochloa crus-galli
AAAGGTACTGTATTTTTGTATTCACCATGGTTGTGAACTTCGGCGTCTGCTTTGCTCAGATGCAGTACTTCCTGCTGATGTTGTGCAGGCTGAAGAACGCCATCCTTGCGTACTACGCAATGTGGATCTGGTCATAAACTAATGATTGAAGTTAATCTTAGAAAGGTGGCTAGATGAGTGTTTGTTAACACAGTTTATTTCAGAAGGTAGTTTGGTGGATGTAAATATGATGTTTTCGGCTTCTTTTTCTCGGTCTGGTCTGTACAGTTTTCTCGTTGCTTGGGTGCTATTTCTGTTGGATTCGCGCGGATTGTAATTGCCGAGCAAGGTTCCATCTTATGCTAGTAGCTGTTCTACAATCCTGAAGTAAGACGCTCATGGCACGGGAAGCAGTTCTCGATAGCGTGATCTCGATACTGAATTGCCAATCAACTCGATTTCAGAATTTTCAGCTACAATGCAGCCCCCCCAACTTTAATTTCTAGTTTCGTCACTGTTTCATTGTGTTGGTATTTACTGGAGTACACAGTCTAGTATCTTTCAGGGAAAAACCATTCTAAAATCCATTCTTTTAACATTTTCTAGAAGAAACTGAATTGTGTATCGCAGAAAATATTCCATGCATTGTGAGTGTTCGACAGTAAATATTTTTTCCGATGCCTTTGAGAAAAAAAAATCACAGACAGAGCAAAAGTGGAAGTAATAATAGGAAGGATCCTAAATAAAAAAGGGATCAATCTAACTGATATTTGGTATTCTTGGATGCAGTAATCTTTTGAGCAAGAGGAGGATGCCACGAACAATTGTTCCCCTTTACACCTCGAAATGATTGAAAAAAAAAACTTAAACCTATTAAGTTGCTGCCTGCCGGGCAGGTCATCGCCCACGCGAAAACGACAGCCGCATGCCGATGAAATCGAACACCTTAGCTTGCTCTAGGAGCAGGCAGCTTTACCAGAGCCTAAAACCAACAATATCTACAAAATACGCAGTTATTTTTCATAATTTGGAAAAATATACGGTTTATAATAAATAGATAACTCTATTTTTATGAGCTAAAAAATGTTGATGTCATAAGACCAGTCTCAGTGCACACTTTTATTGTACAGATACTGAACAGAAACTAGGTAACCGAGCCAAAGAAGACCAACGTGGTGAAACTACTCTCACAAACTTTCTATTTTTTTATCTACCACATCAACATATTTAATGTTATAAAACTTTTATGAAACTTAATTGAGACCGGCCAAGCGAGACTTTTATCATTTTTGAATTCTAAGTTCTAAAAAAACGCCTCGCTGCAGCTGAGCATTGCTTGCTAGCCCAACTCAAAAGCAGAAGGAAAAAGTCCTTTTTACGTCCCTCACGTTTAGCCGTCGTTCGCTTTCCGTCCTCTAAGTGTAAAATCAGAAATCTTTGGTCCTACAAGTTTCAAAACCGTGCGTTTTGCATCCCTCGGTGGTTTCGACGACGGTTTCGCTGACGTGGCGTGCTGACATGGCGTGCTTAAAATGGCTGAAACTTTGAAAAATCATATAAAAATGATAAAAAGAGAAATCCAATTTTTATAGCTTCCTCATGATCATCTTTACACAATGGAGTCATTTATTTATATGTTTGATATTATTTTCTAGTCGAAATAAAATAGGCACGAAAAGGGGCCATAGAACTTGTAAAATGCACAGTAAATATTTAAAACATTATAAAATAGTAAATCCAACTCCTGTGTGCCTCTGGTGAGTGCGTCCATCTAGTAGAGTAGTTTGTTTACATATTAGATGTTTTTATATGGTATAATAGAATTATGTTTAGCATATACACAAACATAATCTTACTCTATCGTATAAAAACTTTTAATATATATAAAACTACTCTACTAGATGGATACACTCACCAGAGACACACAGGAGTTGGGTTTACTATTTTATAATATTTCAAATATTTACTATGCATTTTACAAGTTCTATGGCCTCTTTTCTTTCCTATTTTATTTCGACCAGAAAATAATATTAAACATGTAAATAAATGACTCCACTATGTAAAGATGATCATGAGCAAGCTAAAAAAATTGTATTTATCTTTTTATCATTTTTTTTATGATTTTATATAATTTTTCAAAGTTTCAGCCATTTTAAGCACGCCACGTCGGCGCGCCACGTCAGCGAAACCACCGTCGAAACCGCCGAGGGATGTAAAACGTACGGTTTTGAAACTTGGAGGACCAAACATTTCTGGTTTTGCATTTAGAGGACGAAAATCGAACGACGGCTAAACGTGAGGATGTAAAAAGGACTTTTTCCAATCCACACAGACATCGTCGTGAAATCTGGAACTGGGCCCCCAATTCCAGCCCACAAAGCCATCCTGGTAAGTGGGTTGGGTCGGGTCTTTGAGCCTGCTGATGGGCCTTCAGTTCAGCCCAACTCATCAATTAATTTTTCCCATGTGGTGGAATGGAAATTGGAATGCAGGCCGCGAGGTCGGAGGTGTTCCGTCACCTGCTGTCCGGCGACGAGCACTGCAAGGCCCCCGCCGGCGACTCCTTCTCCCTCCCCGAGCTCTCCCACGACAAGCTCTCCCTCCTCCTTGCCTTCCTCTACACCGGCGCCCTCGACCGGGACGTACCGGAGCGCCACCTGCACGCGCTTCTCGTCGCCGCCGACAAGTACGACGACGTCTCGTTCCTGCGGCGGGCCTGCGAGGCGAGGCTGGCGGCGCGCGTGGAGCCCCGGAACGTGCTGCGGACGCTGGAGGTGGCCGATCTGAGCTCCAGCGCGGTGCTCAGGGAGCGCGCCATGGACACGGTGGTGGAGCACGCCGAGCAGGTGGTGTTCTCGCCGGAGTACGACGAGTTCGCCGTCAGGAACGCGGCGCTCTGCGTCGAGATCACCAGGGCGCTGCTGGCCAAGACGATGTCGTCGTCGGCGACGACCGCAACTAATAAAGTCCATTGCACAAATTAAAGGATGTTGAAAACTGCTGTGTGACAGTGTGTTTGACCATGTCTGTGTTATATAATTATATAAACTAACATGAACAAACAAAACAGACACGAATAATTGGTGCCTATTTTCTTGATAGATATTGGGGTTTTGTACAATCCATGAACAGGCTGTTTTAGGTACACATACAGTAGTTGGCCTGTCCAACATTAGACAATTGTACCTAAGCTTGCACTAAAAGGAAAATTCCAATAATTAAGCCAGTGCCCCTGCTCTTAATTACTTTCTGGTATGGTCGTATGGAATTGAAATCTTTGTGCCGTGTCCAACTGCAATAACATTCAGCATGATTAGTTGCTCGTCCTGCTAATTAATCCGCGGCTACCTGCTGTTTTGCTAATCATTCCGTTTGGAAATGGAAGACACACCTGAGGACAGTTTAGTCAATGTACTTTGCACGAAAAGGGGAGGTGTTCCGTCACCTGCTGTCCGGCGACGAGCACTGCAAGGCCCCCGCCGGCGACTCCTTCTCCCTCCCCGAGCTCTCCCACGACAAGCTCTCCCTCCTCCTTGCCTTCCTCTACACCGGCGCCCTCGACCGGGACGTACCGGAGCGCCACCTGCACGCGCTTCTCGTCGCCGCCGACAAGTACGACGACGTCTCGTTCCTGCGGCGGGCCTTCCGATCGAGGCTGGCGGCGCGCGTGGAGCCCCGGAACGTGCTGCGGACGCTGGAGGTGGCCGATCTGAGCTCCAGCGCGGTGCTCAGGGAGCGCGCCATGGACACGGTGGTGGAGCACGCCGAGCAGGTGGTGTTCTCGCCAGAGTACGAGGAGTTCGCCGTCAGGAACGCGGGGCTGTGCGTGGAGATCACCCGGGCGCTGCTGGCCAAGATGTCGACGACGACGACAACTAAATCGGATCCCCATCATGCATAGAGAGAGCTCTTGCTTTTTTTTTTTTTTTTGAGTGACACGTGAACATGCATAGTAAGTCTGAAACTCTGAACTCATCCATGCATTGCAACACACACAGGTGAAAACATAACTGATGATGGAAAAATTCCAGTACTTGAAGGTTCAGGCTATTAACTAGTACTCCTAATACCCAACTTTAGTTCGTTTGCTTATCCCTTCCCAGCTTTAATTCAAATATAAAATACAGTTACAAAGTAACAAGACTTGAAGTAGCTAGTGTTTCGTTGTGAAATTAATTAACCATGCTGAGGACTAAATAATTCCTTGGCCAATTAGCTTGCGCTCCAATGACCAATAATGGCAAAGTCGTTCAGGTTTCTTTCTTCATACTCTTCTGTATGCACCAACCAAACCAAGCAATCTGTTGTTACTCATCGTCATCATCGTTGATGCATTTGGTGATGGCCTGCAGCACCGCTTGGCGAACCTTTTGCTCATCCACGCTTCCACTTCCACCCTGCTGCTGGCCTGATCCGAGCGCCTGGAGGCGGAAGGCGGTGTCGTCGGCGCAGGAGACGTCTGCGTCGAGGACGTCGAGGCCGAGGTCCTCGAAGGCCTCCAGCACGGACATCAGCAGCCCAGGCCGGGTCCTCTCCATCGACACGTTGATCCGGAATCCTCTCCTGCCGCAGCTACTACTGTTGCTCATGTTATCGTCCAGATCCACTGATGAGACGCTGATTACCTGCTTAAACACAACACATGTACATGCTCATAAATTGTGTGCAATATAATTGCCTCTGCAACGACAAGCAAAAATGTAACGTATGTGTGCGTACTGTTGCTGCCACGGCGGCGCTGCCAGAACTACTGGAGCTGCTACTGGAGCTGCTACTGTCGTCAGTTGCTGCTGAAGCAGCGGTTGCTTCCTCAACCTTGTCCTTGAGCTCCTTGATGTATTTCGACGCATCTACCAGGATTGACGTCTTGTTTGCCTGCATTGTATATATTGCTCACAAGAACATCGAGCTGACTGAAACGTACTGAATATATATTTCCTAGTACGTACGCCTTTCTACACTTCTAATTAAATGGCATGAACCAGAAATATAGTGTTCAGTAGAAAAAATTACCGCATTCGACTTTGTAACGGAGCGCAGAATCTCGAGTTTCTTCTCCTCTTTTCCTGACATATCGATCTCCCTCTCTCTTGCTTAACAGTTAACACCCCCAGAGTATAGTAGGTCTATAATGAGAGAGGATGCATGTCAGGAAGGAGCTCCTCAGCAGGTTAGTTATATTTATACAAGCAGGACGACTAAGTAGCAGACAAATATGATCTCCCTTATTTTTCTCTTTCTCGAAGATCAGTAGATCGACGGTACTACTAGTACTGTACTGAGTACTGATCGTTCATTGGGGTGCACATGACATACACAGTGGATGCTGGAGTATCCTAAGACAAAGGTTGTACTCTATCTTGTCCTTAAAGTTCCATTTGTATCCTCTGCATACTGAATTACGTACTGAAACATATACTGACTTGCTTGCTGATTGTTAATATATGCGTTGGAAGAAAATTAAAATTGCCTACAAATATGTTGAACCTATCGACATTTTTTTGTTAGTGACAATTGATGTAATGTACTATTGTACAAGGTTTTACAGTAGTCGTTTTCTTTCTTTCTTTCTTTCTTTCTTTCTTTCTTTCTTTCTGTGTGGACCATGCATGGTTGCGTCAACACGGTTTCATTCACAATCATGCATCCCAGACACTAAACCATATATATATTGTTATGGATCTGCTAGGTGGTGGAAGAGAGCTGAGAGGGAGAGGGGATTAGGGTTGAGGGCGCTGGAACGCCGGCCGCGGGGCTGCTGCCCATGGCCGGGCAAGAGGAGGGAATCCTTCTTCTTGCTTAATTTAGATGGATACATCTCCTCTTCTTATATAGAGAGGATTAGACCAACTAACCCTAATTAACCCTAATGGGCTAAGGCCCAATAGGCCCTTGGCCCTCCTAACACTACTCCCCACCTGGACTTGCAGCTCGTCCTCGAGCTGCGACCTAACAACGACTCGACGAACTCTAAACCAAACACCTAAAAATAAGCCTTTTACATCTCGGCTCATCTCATTATTCGAAAATAAATTAGGACTCTTTATTTTTAACTCCTCAAGAGAAGACGAACGCGAACATCCTTCACGAGCGGCACGAGAGTAGCCGCCTGGATCCCACGGCAGCTGCAGGGAGCGGCCCAACGAGCAACGCACCAAAAGGCCAGGCCCAATTGGGAGCATGCTTCCTTCGCGCCCGTGGAACCCCAGCTCGCGGCCCACCTTCTGCACGCGCCCGTGGAAGCCCAGGTCGCGACCCACCTTCCGCCGATGCAGCAACCCTAGCCCAGCCAGTCGCCTCCCTCCTCGCGGTCCTCCTGTCGACGCTGCGCGCCGCAACGGCCGGGCTGGTGAATCGCGCCGCCTCCGCTGCAAGTCCCGCCGCAAATGACGCTGCCTTGGTGGAACGGGAGGAGACCCGTCGGGATCGAAGGCACGGCGCGTCATCGCGCGGGGAGGGTGACACCGTCGGCCGCGTCGCGTGAGCGCCGCGCAGAGCATCTTCGCACGAGGAGGGCGACACCGCCGGCCCTACTGCAGAAATCCGATCCATCGGGGTGCGGTGTCGCGGCCTCTTGAAGGTGCAGCGCTGCAACAGCGGGATGCTGTAGTAGGCGAACCGGGACGGCGCCGGAATAAAGGTCACGGGGATCGAAACCAAAGCCATCTGATACCAGATGTTATGGATCTGCTAGGGGTCGGGTGCTACAGTACCCGTGGTACTGTTCACTTGGTGGAAGAGGGCTGAGAGGGAGAGGGGATTAGGGTTGAGGGCGCTGGAACGCCGGCCGCGGGGCTGCTGCCCATGGCCGGGCAAGAGGAGGGAATCCTTCTTCTTGCCAATTACAGATGGATACATTTCCTCTCCTTATATAGAGAGGATTAGACCAACTAACCCTAATTAACCCTAATGGGCTAAGGCCCAATAGGCCCTTGGCCCTCCTAACATATATGGAGCTTTGAATATGGCGGAGTAGCTTTCAGGCACCCAAAAAGGTAATCAAGGAATGAATTGACATCAAACAGCTAGCTACATTAACTTGCTAAATATATTGCTATCAAGTACTAGAAAGCGATCAAGAAAAAAATGGACGTAACAAGGAGAGTAAAACAATTACACGGAACTATATATATAGGTGAAATGATATGATTCAGCATTCAGAGAGTAGTACTGTTGTGTGATCGAGTATACATAGCAAGAAATTAGCTGCACAAATATGCATGCTAGAAACACAATGTAATGGAGAGAGTAGCAGTGCAAACTAGGTAGGTAGTAGGTAGATCATCATCATATCATTGGGGAGGGTTTAAGATCGTCGGAGAGATGGATGGATAGATGCTTGCATTGCGTGGTGACGCAAACAAGCGCGTATTGTACGTGTGTCTTGATTGATAAGTTCCAAGAGCGTGCGTGCAGGAATGAATCAGGATGGATGGAGAAAAGAGAAGAAAGATTGGTTATTATTATTATTCCCTCTTGCTTGTGTTCTTGTGTGCTGTGTTGGCTACACAATAAGCATACAACAAGCTCTCGTGGGGGCGTGAGTTGTACGTGCCTCCAAAGACAAAACAGCCTGCCTGCCTGCCTCTCCATCACGGGCTGCCCGCTCTACTTCCAGTATCACTAGTATGTGGATGGATGTCTCCCTCTTCCATAGCGGTAGAGACTTACATCCATGGCATCGCTCCCTTGTATATCGTATCGCATCGTAACCCTAAAAGATTATTGTTCAACTTTTTTGATATATTTGTTTTCGCGCATTATTATTATCATTAGTTGTCATACTGCAAGGATTTTGCCTGGCATGGACATTTGCAAACAAATTTTGCTCATGGAAAAGTTCTTTAAAATCAAGTATCGACACAATCGCAAACAGGGTGTTTGGTCTAGTGGTATGATTCTCGCTTCGGGTGCGAGAGGTCGCGAGTTCGATTCTCGCAACACCCCACCCCTTTTTATTTTTTTTCATGTTTTCTCCTCTGTTGTTGTTGCAACAGGATTTCTTCCCACGTTATTGTCATGTTCTTCTTTCTGTTGCAACAGATTTAAAAACAAAATAAGGGCAGGACTACCCAACAGAATTTCCTTTTTGTTTTCCAGCAAGACTGGAAGCTTTCAAAACACATTCCTTCTGATCAACTGAGGTCTATCAAAAGAGTGCAAATCTGCAGAGAACAAGCCCAACTGCGCACATATTCCTTCGGTTGGCTTCACTAAGATCTCAACCTCTGTGCCTACATACTACAATCCCTATATGGCACACATTCTACTTGCTACAACTAATGTTACAACAACCTATCTACTCCAAGATGGCATCTCTCACTTGATCCCACCAGTAGCCTGCTCTATTCAATCAGAAGCAGAGTCGGCAAAATCGCTGCGTTCCATTCTTCTCTGCAACAAATCCAACACCTGTTTCTTCAGAACCAATTTGAGTAGTCGAAATCTCTGAGCTTCCTGAAATGCTTCTCCACATCCTGTCTCGACTTTGCCCACTCTTCTCTTTGGATGACAGTGGTGGCGTCGTCCCTTTTAGTCTGATATAGACATACAGTGATGATATCATTAGCCACCCAACATTACTATTGGATCCCACTTCAACGAAACAGAAGGCAGGATATCAGAAGCAAGCAGACTACCTTGTCGATTATTCTGAAGGACTCCCCTCCATCACGTATCAGTAGCAGGTCGTTTCGCCTATCTCTTTTCTTTCCTTCAGGAACGCTAACCTGTTAAACGTGGATGGATATCAGTGACCTAAGTAGATACTTCCTTTATTTATTTCTCTATTTTTGATACTTGGTGTCATGTACAAGTAACTCAAAAATCATTAAACAGAGGGAGAATTACTCCAAAATTCTTCAGAACACACCTCGTGGAACCCAAACATATCAAAAGAAGTATTGCTTGAATAATATATACGGAACTAGATACAGAATATCTTACCACAACTTTCGCTCTTGTGATTGACCTTGTTTTCGAGTCAATAACATATATCTCCTCAAAATCAAGGAAAAAGTCTGGGTCATCAGCGCGCCTGTTTCTATAGTGTTTGGTTAAGAAAACCTGCAACACGAAACAACATGAGACATATATCCTGAATATGAAAATCACAAGGCCACAAGACAAATTCTTACTGTATCATAACATGGAGAAGCAATGTACCAGTGTCAAACTATGCTGTACATAAACAATACGGGCAGAATGCTGTACATAAAAAAGAAACCTATGTACTTTATTACTGTTCATCTTTTCCTATTTTAGGATATTCAATATTTGGACCACTAGGACAGCAAACAAGCTATAGATTCAAAAATATAAAGAGAGCAGATTAAATTGTCAGCATACCTTCATGATTTCCCTCTCAGTCTTGTAGAGGGGATCACGCGACCACTAGGACAGCAAACAAGCTATAGATTCAAAAATATAAAGAGAGCAGATTAAATTGTCAGCATACCTTCATGATTTCCCTCTCAGTCTTGTAGAGGGGATCACGCAAATGCTCAACTGGTGGTTCAGTCACGTTGTAACGGCCGAAATCTTTCTTGGTGCACCTCACGTACTAAATGCAACAAGGAAACCAACAGTTAGTTACACCTCAGGCCAGTTCAGATTCAGCAGCAATACGAAATGACTGAAACTTTGAGTGGGAACCTTCTGTGGCATCGGGGCAAGAACCCTCGGAATGGAGTAGATATCAGTGTCTGGCGGCGTGACATACATCTGTTGCACAGAAAATGCCATGCTCAGCAAAATGAGCACCGGTAATTGACTCAAGAGACTCGTATCTATGATCATGTAAATTTGGATAGCATCGCCAGACACGTGTTCGAATTTCGATGAAATGCATCAGGGGAAAATTGATGAAATGCCGCAGGAAATTGTCACAGAACGCACTAGCCTGCAGTAGTAGTGACTAATGATGAGGGGATGGATGGACATCTTTACCTCTCTGAAGTCGAAGACGTCGTGGTCGGGGTCGGGCACCTTCCGGATAAGGAAGTCGCAGTGGAGCAGCCTGATCTTGTGGAACTCGTCCTCGTCGACGGCGTAGTCTACGACGGTGTCTGAGGCGGAGTCCTGCGTGGAGACGAAGCTGTCGGCGGCGACCATGGCGATGTCCCCCTCCTCCCCGTGCAGTGCCAGCGAGGATGGCGGCGGCGGCTTGACGGGGGCGACGAGGCGGTCGTAGTCGACGTCGTAGTCCTGCTCGTTGTCGATGTCGTCGTCGTCGCCGACGCCGTCCGCGTCGTCGCCGTTGAAGTCCCCGAAGTCGTCGTCCCCGTAGGCCGCGGTGACATTGCGGCGGCGGCGGCGCAGGAGGGGGACGAGGGGCGCGGCCGGGCTAGTGCGCAGGGAGAGGAGAGGCGGGGGCAGCGCGCTAGGCTTGGGGTTGGCGGGGAAGTGGCGGTGGCGGTGTGGATAGGGGCGGGAGGAGACGAGGAGTGGAGTCGCGGTCGCCATCGCCATTTCCTTCCTACTTCCTTCCTCTGCACACTGCACTGCCTCTCCTCCTCTTTTGGTCGCGGCCCATTATGAGGAGGAGGAGGAGGAAGGGGCCCACCAAGGCCCGGCCTACCAAGGAGGCTCGCAGCAACACAAACACAAGGCCCGCTAGGCCCCAAACGAACGAACCAGTGTTAGGGTTCCGTTCTTCCGGGGCGCCGCCTTGCTAACCCTTCTACCCACCCGCCGGTCATGGCGTCTGCGGCGGCGGCCGCCGGCGAAGCCTCCACCTCGGAGCCTGCGGCAGCGAGGGAGAAGCCCATCGTCGTCCGGGTCAAGCGCAAGCCATCGCAAACTCGCCCGGACGCTTTCTGTGAGCTCCCCTTCTATCTTCCTGTCGCATTGCCCCGTCCCCTTCCTCCTTGAATTTCTACTCGATAAAAAACAAAAAAAAATTATTTGCTCTATCAGGGCTAGAGATTAATGAAAGGCCAGCGAAGAAGGCTATGCTCGATTTCTCCAGTCTCTCCATCTCCGAACCATCCTCTCCCTCCTCAAGTGCTAAAGGTACGGACCAAACAGAATGTAACCTTGACGCCATGATGCTTTGCCAAAAACAACTTTGTCACCCTACATCGATACTATACATACATGATATAATACCAAATCCTCCTCACTCAGACGAAGAATTATAGACCGGAAAGAACATAGTACTATAGTAGTAGTAGTGCCTCCTTCACCTGAAAAATGTCTTACTGTCTTGCCGGATGCCCACAGCTTCAGAGGAGCAACCACGGGTTAAGAAGCTTCTTGTTCAACACATAGAAACAGTGCACCATTCTCAAGCCGTTGAAGATGTTTTGCACTCTCTTTTGGTAATATACCTATCCTTTTCCATTTGTTTTTTTTATTTCATGTTCTTGTCAAACTGGTTTGGCATCCAGATTTGGCATTGCATGGCATAGCTCTTTCTTGGCTCATGTTTAAATTTTGGTAGGTGTTTCATTTCTAATTAGTATTCAACGATACTCCTGCTTCATTTGACCTCTTGTTATTTTTCTTTCTCTGAGCTCTATAGAGATGGCTTTGAATCTTCATCACATCTTGAATGCTATTTTGATGTTCACTTGCATGGAAAAGAGGACTCAGTTTCTGTTACAGATTAAAACATGGCTACACAATGGATTGATAACACTTGTTCTATACACGCGTGTGAGAATTTTTTAGTAAACAGTCTATTTGTTTTTGTAGCTTGCTGACTCAAATACCAAAGAGATAAAGAGCAAAACAAAGGAGTGGAATGACAGAATCAAGCAAGACAAAGTAAGAGAAACTTTGTTCTACTGCCTACCGTATTAATTTTTTTTTTCGCTGGATCTCACAATGTTCAAGCAAGACAAAGGAGTGGTTAATCCAACTGTTTAGTTTTCCCCTTGAACGTGGCTGTCAGTCCGCGTTTACAATCTGGGAAATAGTGTTTCCATCTCTAGCTTTCTATATGAATTTTAGTTGTTGGAATTCTAAAATGGACCCTTCTTGTGCCAACAGAAACCAGACCAGCTACGGTCAGCAGCCAGGCAAAGGCATAAGGTACGCACATCCTATTATTCTCGCTGCAGTCAGCTCTTGATTCTCAATTGTGTACGAATACTAATGAGGCAATTAGTTTGATGGATGGTGTAGATCATGAAATGTGCCAGAAATCAAGCACAGAATTAACTACAGGGGGAATCTAGTGGTTCATGTAATTACACTGTGCACATCAGATGTGCTTATCGATAGGGAGTTAGACTCTGGACACCCTTGCCACAAGCACATGGCAAGCTAGCTATGCAGACTTACAGCTACGAAGCTTGTGGACTAAATAAATGATTCTATGGTGTACACTGTACACTGCCAAACCCTGTTTCTGGACACTTATTGTGTTGAACAATGTGGCCATTTGCTTTTTTCTGTTTTTTGACAAGGATCATTTGGTTCTTTGAGAGTGGCATATTTGATAATTCCAAGTGGATAGGCTCAGACAAATGTCGTGTTGACTAGTTCCAAGTGGATACATGCAAATGTGTGGTTGACTAGTATAGAATTCTCAAGGACCTATTTGTACTAATTTATTCCCTTTTAGCTAAGAAGGGCTAGTCCCTGGAGTTGCTGTAGCATGGGCCTTGGCGTGTTAATTTATGTGTGTCAGTTTCATGAAGCCATGCTATGATGCTATTCCTTAATTTTCCTGAAACTAGAAAACTGTGATCAAGTACTTTATTTTTCTTAAACTCCATGATGCTCTGCTTCGGTCATTCTTATGCATGGTTTTGTTCATTGACCGTACAGGATCTGGGAAGAAATGCCCGCTTTGCACAAATATGGAACAGTCGGAAAGGAGAAAAGGATGAAGCTGATGAGTCACTGAGAGAAATATGCCATCTTTATGATGCTGTCCAAGTAGATCCAGATGAAGAGAAGAATCCTGCAGAACCACAGCAAGTCTTGCTTCATCCAGATGAAGAGGGTGCTATTTTATGCAACTTTCTTCCACTTATACGGGAGTACTTGCCATCAGCTGCTGTGGAAATCGAGTCAGATATTATTTCATTGGCGCAATCAGAAGGTATGCAAGCTTCTTGCCTTGAGATGATCTCAACAGTAGTGGAGACTTTCTTGCTGCTTTCATTAGTAATAAAAGAAGTGATTTCAGTCTGTAATAGTGCTGGTGCTGAAACAGTAAAGGTGAACAGTTTAGCTTCAGCGCTGGTTATGATGAGTATAAATTTTCTGACAAGCAGATTCAGAAGTTTATGACATCTATACTGTCAAGGAGGTGGATGATACAAACATGGAGGATATCTCAGCAGCTTCATATCCACGGTAAATACGAATCACATGGGGTCATCTCTGTTCCATTCCCTTGAGAGTGCCTTCTGAACAATCTTTAACTGTTAGGTTACAAGTGGATGATGACGAAGATGAATGTTACGATGATGACTACCCGTATGACACAGATGATTCAAATGGTAATTGCACGATCATTTTACTCACATACTTGATCTGTGAGAATTGAGGAGTAAACATTGTATCTCAGTGTATGATAAGGTGTTCCCTGCATTACCCAGAGGAGAAGAATCTAGCTAGGAATCCTTTGGCATTTGAAAATGTCATGTGTGCTGCTTATTGTACTGTGTGCATTTTCTTTTTGAGGGTTTGTACTGTGTGCATCTATCTCTCTAGGAAAAAGTCCTTTCTACCTTCCTGAACTTTGGGCCGAGTCTGAGTTTCCTCCCTAAACAGTAAAACCGTCCGTTTGGACTCCTTGAACTCCCAATACCGGACATTTGACCTCCTTCGATGGTTTCCTAGGTGGTTTTTCTATTTTTCTTTTGTATTTATTTCGGTTGAATCTTTAAATAATCATAGTAAATCACACAAAAATTATAAAATGGAAAACTTAATTTTGTTGGACTCCACATGAGTAGATCTATGCAGTGAGCATATTATATGATATAATTTAGTATAAAATTTTTGGTGTATTTTTAAATATATACTTTTCTGTAATTAATTTATAGCTGTAGTTTTCATGGTCCAATTACGATAAAACTTTTATGGTGATCTAACCATTATATATCTGAACTGTAGTAAAAATTTTATACTCATTGATCATGTATGAGTGATTTATAGATTTATCTATATAAACCAAGATAAGTCTATAGATAAACCTAGACAAATTTATAACTCAGTCATACATGATCCAATGAGAACAAAATTTTTACGACATCTCAAACATGTAATGATTAGCCTACCATAAAATTTTCACGACAAATGGACCAAAGGAACTGTAGCTATGAATTAATTACAGAAAAGTATATATCTAAAATTATAGTAAAAACTTTATACTAAATTATATCATATCATACATCCACTGTATAGAACTACTCATGTGGAGTCCAACAAAATTAAGTTTTCCATTTTATAATTTTTGTGTGATTTACTATGATTTTTTAAAGATTCAACTGAAATAAATACAAAAGAAAAATAGAAAAAACACCTAGGAAACCAGCGAGGGAGCTCAAATGTCCGGTATTGCGAGTTCAAGGAGTTCAAACGGACGGTTTTACTGTCTAGGGAGGAAACTAGGACTCGGCCCAAAGATAAGGGAGGTAGAAAGGACTTTTTCCATCTCTCTACTCGCGTGAGAAAAGAAAGCCGTGGCCCGTGGGACTTGCCAAACCGGCGGCAGGGCTGATATTTTCAGCCCAGGGGAGGAGGAGAGGATACAGTGATGGCCATGGCCCATCAGATGACTCTTAAAGCAAGCGAGCCGCGTAAAAGAAGAAAGGGAATATACTATTTCAAAAAAAAGGGGGAGAGAAACTGAAAAACTGCAGAGTAAAGAAGGTAAAGAAGGGCGGCACGGCGTGGGAGACGAAAGCCGAGACGCGGCTGCCGGAAGACGAAGGCTCCCCCTCCGATCCACCATATTGTATTGTCCTGGCGGCCTCCACCGCTCTGAATTCCCTTCCGGTAAATACCCTTCGTCGTATTCAATTTGGTTGAGGTTGTTGGATCCCTCACCTTCAATACTTCATCTCCTGATTCGGTTCCGCACTTATTAGCATCTCGCATCATCATAAGGTCGTCTGATTCTATCCCTGCAAGAATTTGCAGCTTTCCTTTATCCAGAGAAACCTGCTTCTGCTTCTTCATAGGTTGCAGCGTAGGCTTCGCCCTGACTTTTTTTTTTATCTTAACAAGAAAGAGAAAAAATTGAAATTGGCTTCTAACGTATGCACCTGCTGGAAGCTCCGATGCGGCGATGCCTTTGCTGATTGGAGATGCGTTTAATCCTTTCCTTCTTCACGATAAGAGCACCACCTTTTTCTTACTTGTGCAGTTGGGATTCCTTTGCTCTAAAAGGACCTCCTCATCACTTGCTCTCCAGTTGTTCCTCTCAGCTCTACTTTTCATAGACTTATGATCTGTCGCTAGCTCCACCATATTGTTCCTGTTATTCTCCTTATGCAGCTTCATTGCTTGGTTGCACATTGAATGTCCTGACAAATGGGAGCATTGCTAGCAGATTTCTCTTCTCTGGGTAACCATACCAAACATGAGGGAATCGCCTTCAACACAGGGGGAGCCATCTACGTCTGCTACGGTTTGTTGAATTTCCAAATTTTACCTGCTATCATTACATACACTGAATTGCCATAACTTTGTTCTGTCACTCCATGAACCAATTAACCATGACCCTCTTTTTTCAGTTGCTCGTGATGTAAACCTTAAAGTGATTATGGTACACTGATCATGTCTACTCATTATCCTTGGCACCCCTGTTATTCGAATACCAAATTTTAAAAGTTTAAGTGTAAAGATTTATCACTGTTATAATATTGCACCCCACCCAAATTGGTGATTTCATAAGTGCTTCAAACATGACCACCATTAACAGCATAACTAAATACCATTGATTTTATATGTGAAGTTTCAAGTTTCGTATATGTAAAAGTTCTGTAGTTGTACTTAATCTCTTTGCTTATTTCTTTCTCTATTAACAGTTGCTTGATTAATACAGGTTGATGATAGTTGCTCAGCTGACAGGGTTGAAGACTCACAATTATTCCTCTCTGTGCCCGCTTTAAATCAAGCTGCATCTTATCTTGCCCAGACAGCTTCATTTCTCACCCAGTGCCTCCCTGTACCTGGTTATGTGGGTTAGAAATGAAGCTGTCTGGGCAAGATAAGATGCAGCTTGATTTAAAGCAGGTACAGAGAGGAATAGTTGTGAATCTTCAACCCTGTCAGCTGAGCAACTATCATCAACCTGTATTAATCAAGCAACTGTTAATAGAGAAAGAAATAAGCAAAGAGATTAAGTACAACTACAGAACTTTTACATATACGAAACTTGAAACTTCACATATAAAATCAATGGTATTTAAGAACATTTATACCTTTCCAAATTTTTCAAATTTGATCAAATACACATCAAAATATCTTGTCAAATACATTCAACAATGCACATTTTATGCTTCAATGAAATGTTTTCATTATTTCATGCCTATATAGCTCATAACTCTGATGAAGCGCCTACGCAGTTGAGGTTTGAGCTGGATTTTCATATTACACTGATTGAAATTTGTAGTATTTTTCATTACCTTGGCCAGGCTTGTGTTTTATGTGAGACTGCCGCTGCTGCTTCTATGGTTATCGGGCGAACAAGGACGCAGGCAAAGGCGCCGGCACGAACAAAGAATTGCCCTTATAATTAAGGGGCAAAGGCAAAGGCACCGGCACGAACAAAAATATCCATTATAAATGTGGTTGCATTGGTAAACGACCTTAGTAATGTGCCTTACAAATCCAAGTCACACTGGTAATGGATTTTATGTACCCATTACCTGTAGTCACTACGGGAAACCCCCCGTTTGCCGAGTGCCTTTATAGGTCTGTTTAGTAACCATGGACCACTTTACTTTGTCAAGACAAAGGCATACTTCTCCAAGATGGGTCTAGCTTGTCATATTGCCAAAATTCATAGCGAGGTACTTTCATACATTATTAGCCTGTACTTTGCCTCTTGATATTTGTTTTAATCAAGAAATACATGAAAAAACACCTTGCAGTCTTCAGTAAGTAAAAACGCACGAGAGATAAAGGAATACGTAGAAGAAATATACTGGGGATCAAGGAAACGGGTGCTACTTCTTGGTCATAGTAAGGGCGGTGTAGATTCGGCTGCAGCCCTCTCCCTCTACTGGCCACAGCTGAAAGACAAAGTTTAAATTACTATGTCATTATGGAGCTTATAGCTATTTAATGTTTTGTTTTCTCTGTCCATGAGATGATTCTCCATGTGCCATCACATGTGATAACAGTTGAAAAAAAATACGTTGCTAGCTCGTTATCTCGTTGAATATTGAGAACAACTGCAGAACCGTATATTTACAACCGAGTCAACCACTCTAGTAAATTCTATTTAAAACATACAAAATATAATATATTTTTTAGATAAAGCAATCGGAAAAATATCTTTTCCCGTCGTAGATAAGATAAATAGGAAAAAAACTAGTTAATGGAAAATAAGGATTCCTCGCTGAAAGAAGAGCCTGCTGGCGATCAGGCGGACACGTCGCAGGTATGCGAAGCCCTGCTGACCCTGCTTGTAGAGGTTGCACAGAAAAGGAGGCACGAGACGGCCATGAAAGATGAGTGAGAGTACTGCTACTTAGTGTTGCCCTGAGATGCATGTATCCTGTAACCGCGGAACGTGGTTAGTACTGGCTGTACAGAGTTGGGCTCAAAGTGCTTCTGGACCTGTTTTATCTTTGGTTTGCAGAAGCTTGTGAATATTCTTGCCTACCATTTGAACTTTGAAGGTGGATGGAAAAGACTGTTAGAACCGGTTGGCATTTTGCCCCCAATCTGATTGTTTGAGCTAATTCTTTGAGTAATAAATCACATCGATCAATCAGATTGCCTGTGCCCCGCACATAGGCAAGGATCTGCACATTGTTTTTACTAGATCCATCAGTCAGGTTGACTAAAAACATTTCTCATCGAATTGACATGCCTGCTAGTGAACGATCCACTCGGAGGAAAGCGTAAGGTGTTGAGATCTGTGCTCAAGTGCTCAATTTGATCGACGGATGTATAGCGCGTCCGTGTCTGCCTGTGCTGATATATCATAGCTATCGGCGCCTCGTGGTTCATTTTTTTAGTATAAGATTCTTTTGGCATCAAAAAAATTATAAGATCCTTTCAATACTATTTTCTTCTCTATAAGTGAGTAATTATTAGTCATTGTTTAGCAAGCAGCCCTCCAATAATTTTTTCAGGGTAACAAAATTTTAGAAAGCCAGATTTCTTCACGATTTCAACTATTATTTGGTCAAATTATATGAGTGCTTAGGATATGAAAGTTATATCAACATATCATATTTCACAAATGTTTTGACATGATACTAATTCGTCGAAGATTAGTAAGTAATTGATGGTGTTGTATTATAACATAAACCAATATTCAAAGTAAAAACTTAAAGACTTTGTTAAAAGTCTAATACATTTTAAAAGAAATAGTACATTTTTATTATGGCTAATGAATAATGAATATTAAATATATGACGCTTTCATAGTTTGAATGCTAAACACAAATTTAAATTTAGTAATAATAAATAAACATGTCTACTAGGCACGCACATTAACATATGATGCACCATGTGTAATGTGTAGTGAGTTATGAACCGTGAAGGGCGTCTTTCCACCATTAAAGGAAAAATATTACGATAAATTTAGTAGCGATATGAGAGGAGGTTGATACATCTTAAGGTGCCTCCGGCTAGGGTTATTTACATTTTTACCATTATTACGGAATGCGATCGTTGGAATAGCACTCTTATAATGACGCCTACAAATCTACCATTATTTATCGAGACTCTATATTTTTTACCACTTTTGCTGATGTGGCACGATACGGACCGCCACGGAGGCGTGACACGCTCACGCACAGTCACAAGGGCCGCGCGAAATGCCTTGAATGCCCCTGATCTCCTCCTCTCTTCCTATCTCTGACAGCTGGGCCTTGCAGCTACTCTCACTGCCAGGTGGGTCCCGTATGTCAGATTCATCTTCTACCTCTCTCCCCATCTCTCTCGCTCTCACACGGAGGCGTGCGTGCGCGATTCGTCCAGGGAGTCGCAGGCCCGCGCGGCGCTCGGCGCGCTCGCCTGCTGCCGCGACCATGCGCCCCGCGGCGGCGCCTCCCGCCTGTGGGCCGCGGGCGAGGCCGGGGTCAGGGCGTGGGACCTCGCGGACGCCTTCCGCGCGCCGCCGGCCCGGCAACGCTGGGGCGACGATGTGCCAGCTGCAGCGGGGCAACATGCCACCGCACGACGGGGTAGCCGGGCAGGAGGTCCAACGCAGCAGGTGCGTTCTTATCTGTCCACATGGAGAGCAGTGCCGTTTAAGCTCCAGTACCCAAAGACCTGCACGGATCAGGAATCCGTTTTACCATAGTGATTAATTGATCCCCAATTCTGATTTTTCGTATCATAATCTCCCTTCTTCTGAAGTTGCTAGTGATCAATACCTTTTTGTGACCAGGGCGGAGCTCCTCCCGGGCGTCGTGGAGCCGGACGCGGGGGAGTGCCTCGCGGGACGACGACGAGCCCGAAAAAGGCGGCGGGCCCGACGCCGTGACCCAGATGAACCGGGACTGGGAGCGGCCGCGCTCGCCATGCCGCCGCGCGCACCTGTATGTGCTCCCACACGCGAGAGAGACGGGGAGAGAGGTAGAAGACGAATCTGACAAGGCCCAACTGTCGGAGAGGGGAAGAGAGGAGGAGATCAGGGGCATTCAAGACATTTCGCGCGGCCCTTGTGACTGGACGCCAGCGTGTAACGCCTCCGTGGCGGTTCGTACCGTGCCACATCGGCCAAAATGATATGGGTATTTGTAGGCGTCATCGTAAGAGTGCTATTCCAACTATTGCATTCCGTAATAATGGTAAAAATGTAAATAATCCCTCCAGCTACAGGCAACATCAGATAGGGTAGGTATAAAAAATTAGAGTAAGAGGAAGGGGATCAATGTGATCAATTTAATACAGCATCAAATCCAGCTATAGCGAAGCCATAAAAAATTGAAGGAGGAACATTAGCAAGCGTTGGCCATCACATGTGATAACAGTTGAAAAAAAATACGTTGCTAGCTCGTTATCTCGTTGAATATTGAGAACAACTGCAGAACCGTATATTTACAACCGAGTCAACCACTCTAGTAAATTCTATTTAAAACATACAAAATATAATATATTTTTTAGATAAAGCAATCGGAAAAATATCTTTTCCCGTCGTAGATAAGATAAATAGGAAAAAAACTAGTTAATGGAAAATAAGGAGAAGGAAGAGTAGAAAGAACACGGGCACGAAGGCATGCCAAAACTAGTAAAAAAAAATCATGGGAAAAAGAGAGTAGTGGTTTTCCGGCCCCGTCAATCTCTCTGCTCGCCTCTCCTCTCGCGTTGTCTGCCTGCTTCCTCCCGCACCGCACCGCACCGCACCGGGACGCCGCTTCCCACCCATCCCCTCCCTCTCTCTCCTCCAGCCGCGTCCAAACCCTAACCCTAAACCCCTCCCACCCCAACAACCTCCGTCCAATCTTCCCCACCCCACTCACCACCTGGCTGCCCCCTCCCGATTCGCCACGCTGGCCGGATTCGATCGATGTAGGTGACCAAGCTCCCCGACCTCATCATGGCTGCCGGCTGAGGGGCCAGGAGACACAGCAAGCGTCCATGGCATTGGGAGATCTCATGGCGTCCAGGCTCGTCCACTCCTCGTCCTCGCCCTCGCCGTCGCCGTCGCCATCGACGGCCGCGCCCACGGCGCCGCTGCCGAATCACCACCACAACCACGTCACGGGTGACCTCCCCATCGCCAACGGGCCGGAGCCCAGGAATGGGCTGGAGCTCGCCGAGGTGGAGAAGCCGGCGCCCGTGGCGTACCTGCCCCAGGTGGTGGTGCTGTGCGAGCAGCGCCGCGAGGGGATCGACGAGGCTGCGGCCGCCGCCGCCGGGCCCTCCACCAGCGGCCTTGTCTCCAAGTGGCGCCCAAAGGACCGGGTAATGGATGCGATCCAATACACGGATGCTCTTTCTACCGATTCTGCTATCATACTTAATTGTTTGCTGGATTCGGTGTGTTTCGGCTTGGGGGGATTCATAGGGCTGCAATTAACTGATTGAGCTTAAAAATAGTAAATTAGTCGGTTGAAATGGTTATATGGTACCTGCAAACTCAGCATCATTAATCAAAATTTCCGTTACGAAAAACGATTTTAACTGCGGCACTGCCAGATGTAATGAGACCTCGAAAGTCACGTAATAAGTAATGACACGTTCACTAGTCTTGCAAGCAGGACAATTGTGACGTGGTGGAGTGAGTTATTGTTTGCCACAGCTGAGTATCTTCTGCTTCTTAGGTGTATCACGCTGATTGGCTTTAACAATAATTAATACAAAATGGAAATTGTTGTAGCCTGTATGACATCAGACTCGTGCGCATTCTTAATTTTTTCGACCATTTAAGCATAGCATGGTGATTACCAGTTTTCGATCAGTCTGTTTTTGGATACCAAGTAAACAGTGCTACCCTGGACTTGCCTAACAGGTCCTATCAATATTGTGATGATTATGGTGGCTTCCACATACCTACATATACAACAAAATGGAAATTGCAGAATCCTCAAAAGTGTTTTTGGGATCCAATAGTCGCTATTGCATTCAGAATGAATGGCTAGTTTCCCTTCCAAGTGACACTACTTATCAGTGACTGGCATCATATTGCTAAGAAATACTTAGTGCATCATATTGCTAAAAAAATACTTAGTTGCTTCTTTACTGTTGGTGAAACTACAAGTTAAAACATGGACAAAACGTGGATCATGCCATTTAGTATCCATTCGCTGAAGCAAAGTTTGCTGCCCAATTTATTAGTGCCACTGGAGGCTTAAAGAATGCTTATGTGATTCTACTGTAACAAAGCTGACGTGTAAGCACACAGTGGTTTCAGGGATGCCACATTGTGCATATTGCAATTGCATGAAGCACCAGACCAGATGGGACATCGGTTTATAGCTGGCATGCCATGGTTTGAGTGTTGGTCTGCAACATAAATTACTATGTCATTATGGAGCTTATAGCTATTTAATGTTTTGTTTTCTCTGTCCGTGAGATGATTCTCCATGTTTTTTGTATGTTGTCCGCATGTTTACATGACATTTACTAATGATGAGTTTGGTTGTGCAGATGAAGACTGGATGCGTTGCACTTGTATTATGTTTAAACATTAGTGTTGATCCACCAGATGTAATTAAAATTTCCCCTTGCGCAAGAATGGAGTGCTGGATAGGTAAATGTTTATTCGAGTGTATTTTTCCAAATTTCTTATTAACTGAGGGGAAAAAATAAAGTTATCTGCATCTGATAAATCTATTTTGCCTATGATGTTTGTGGAATTCAGTTCATCCCCATGTGAATATGCTTTGCAAGTTAGGATGCACTAAAAATGATATGTTTTTCACCATTTGATTGAAACTGTGTTTTTTTAACCTTTTGCATTTCTCAACGTCAAATAATCATTGTTCTTGTGAATATGCTTTGCAAGTTAGGATGCACTAAAAATGATATGTTTTTCACCATTTGATTGAAACTGTGTTTTTTTTAACCTTTTGCATTTCTCAACGTCAAATAATCATTGTTCTAAAAAAAACGCCAAATAACCATAGCAATGAAACTGTCTGGTACCTACTGTTCCCATACGACACTATTTTGCTCCACAATTTTTAGATCATTTTATGTACCAATCCCAGAGATGAAAATTGTATAACCGGTGTTTTGTTGCCGATAAATTACAACTTTGTAGTACTTGGAAAATTATTTGTCAAGAAACTGGAAAATTTATTTACTAGATTTTAGACATGGGAATTCATATTGGTTGATAGATTTGTACTTAAAGACTGTAATTTCCCTCGTGAATTGCCTTGAGATCTGCTCATAGATTTTTCTTTCTTTCTTTTCAGATCCATTTTCTATGGCACCTCCTAAAGCCCTTGAAAATATTGGAAAAACTTTGCACTCACAGTATGAGCGCTGGCAGCCTAAGGTGAGGAACTTGCTTTCTTGTTTATCTTCTGTGGTATTTTGAATTTTGTAGTTGATTGTTTGCATCTTCATTTCCTAAACACTAATGTCGCTTGCAGGCTCGTTACAAGCTTCAGCTAGATCCAACTGTGGAGGAAGTTAAGAAGCTTTGTAATACTTGCCGCAGATATGCCAGATCAGAGAGAGTCCTTTTCCATTACAATGGCCATGGTGTACCAAAGCCTACAACTAATGGTGAGATTTGGGTGTTTAACAAGGTAAATGTTACTATGACACTATACTGATTGCTGCATGTACTTATCATAGGCGTCTTTCATCAAATGTTTTTTGTAATTTGTTGCAGAGTTACACGCAGTATATTCCACTTCCGATTACTGATCTTGATTCTTGGCTAAAAACACCTTCCATTTATGTTTTTGACTGCTCAGCAGCTGGAATTATTGTGGAAGCTTTTCTAGAGGTATGCTGTATGCTTATTAATTTATCTCTCTTATTCTTGAAGTTGAAGGTAATCATGATTTATGTATCTGTTTTGTTCTTATTCCTGAATTGTCTAATTTACATTGTAACTTTTGTTTGCTTCAGCGCCTAGATTGGAGTTCTAGCTCCTCTTCGTCTTCGCAGAAGGATTGCATTCTTCTTGCTGCCTGCGAAGCACATCAAACTCTTCCCCAGAGTGCAGAATTTCCTGCTGATGTGTTCACGGCTTGCCTCACAACACCCATCAAGATGGCATTGAGCTGGTTTGTTCTCCCTCCCTAGCCCCTCCCACCCCTCCCTCCCTCGCTTGCATTTTTTGTGCTTACATGGGGCCATGCCTATAAACTATGCAGGTTTTGTAAGAGATCATTACTCCGTGGTTCTATGGATCATTCTCTTATTGTCCAAATTCCTGGAAGGCAAAATGACCGTAAAACTCTTCTTGGAGAGCTGAACTGGATTTTCACTGCCATTACAGACACTATTGCATGGAATGTGCTTCCTCATGGTATGACATCTAGGAGATAGATATAATATTTTTGAGAAAAAAGAAAATCAGAGAAGATCATTTCAGTTAATATCTGGCTGTATTGGGTTTATGATAAAGTTTCACTGTGCAGATCTGTTCCAAAGGCTTTTCAGGCAAGACCTTCTGGTTGCTAGTCTCTTTCGTAACTTCTTGCTTGCCGAGAGAATCATGCGATCCGCAAATTGTTCTCCAATTTCTTATCCGTTGTTACCACCGACACATCAACACCATATGTGGTAGCTAACCTGACTAGTCCTATATGTTTTTACATTAGCTATTTTGTGCATTTTGTAACTTGTGAAATCCCAGGGACGCATGGGACATGGCTGCTGAGATTTGTCTTTCCAAGCTTCCTCAGTTAATTGCTGATCCAAATGCAGAGTTTCAGGTTTTCTACTTGTTACTTAGCCCTTTAAGAAATACATCAGTTGTTTAGTATTATTTTGCCATTTGAATATAATCGCTTCAGTATAGCCAATTCATTTGTCTCCTAATTCAAACCAGCCAAGCCCTTTTTTCACGGAACAACTGACGGCTTTTGAAGTGTGGCTTGATCATGGTTCTGAGGACAAGAAGCCCCCTGAACAGTTACCTATAGTTCTTCAGGTAAGACATTTTTATGTTACAGTTTCGTAAAGGTCAATATCATTTGTAAAACCCAGCTTAACTCTGTTAGCTCTTTAGAAGTAACTCATTTCCCTTATCTTCACTTCTATAGTTTTAATTTAGTAAAAATGTTTTGCATGTTTTCTCTTAAATTATCCTATCTGCTACGTTTCTTTTCTTCCATTCCTTTCTTTCTTACATCAGTTTTGTCCAGGTCCTGCTTAGTCAATCACATAGATTTAGAGCGCTTGTTCTGCTTGGAAGATTTCTTGACATGGGACCGTGGGCAGTTGATTTGGTTTGTACTTGAGCTCTTCTGCATGTACCTTTTTACAAGTGCTTGTTATTTATATTCTGATGCACCCAAACTGTTTTGCCTCATTGTTTTAGGCCCTATCTGTTGGAATCTTCCCTTATGTGCTCAAACTGCTTCAAACAAGTGCAATGGAGTTGCGTCAGATTCTTGTGTTCATATGGACGAAAATTCTATCTCTTGATAAGGTATGCACGTTTGGAGTCTTCTGAAGTTCCTTTGTACTGTAAGGATCAGATGTTTAACCTATATACTTTTCCCCAAATGGCAGTCGTGCCAGCTTGACTTGGTTAAAGATGGAGGACATGCATATTTTATCAGATTTCTTGACAGTTTGGATGCTTACCCAGAGCAGCGTGCGATGGCCGCTTTCGTTTTAGCAGTTATTGTGGATGGGCATAGGAAGGGTCAAGAGGCCTGTATTCATGCATGTCTTATAGATGTTTGTCTGAGACATCTGCAACCTGAAAATCCTCATGATGCACAGACAGAGCCTTTGCTTTTGCAGTGGCTTTGTTTATGCCTTGGCAAACTCTGGGAAGATTTTCCTGAGGCTCAGTTACTTGGTTTGCAATCAAATGCACCAGAAATTTTAATTTATTTGTTATCGGAGCCACAACCTGAGGTACAATACCGTCATATTTCATCTGTTCTTTCCTTTCCTTTCCTTTCTTCACAATATATTTATTAAATATTTGGTCTTGCCAGGTCAGAGCTTCTGCTGTTTTTGCACTTGGGAATCTCCTGGATATGGGATCAACATCATCAAATGGTGTTGATGATGATTCTGATGATGATGAAAAATTAAAAGCTGAAATAAATGTCATTCGAAGCCTTATGCAGGTCTCTTCAGATGGTAGCCCCCTTGTTAGATGTGAGGTTGCTATAGGTATGTGCATTAGAAAAAATGTATCTTTTTCATAGGACACCACTTTGATTGTGCAGAATATTCTTTTTAACCTTCTGCGAACCATTTTGAGTTGACCTGATGTTTTTTTTCCAGCACTTACTCGATTTGCATTGGGCCACAATAAGCATCTCAAATCTGTTGCTGCTGAGTATTGGAAACCTCAAACCAATTCATTGCTGAAGTCACTACCATCGCTGGCCAATATAAGTAGTCCAAACAACATTCTACAAGGCAGCAGTGGTCTCGCTTCTCATATTGGTCCTGTGCTAAGGGTTGGCAGTGATAGCAGTGCCACTGGTCGTGATGGAAGAGTTTCTACGAGCAGCCCGATTGCAACGAGTAGCATGTTGCATGGCTCCCCCAGTCAGATGATTCTTCCCAACACTCTGATTCAGGCATATTACTTAGAGAGAATGCAAGTAATGGTGGTCTCAGCTACACTAGATCGAGGCCTGTTGACAGGGTCATTTATTCTCAATATATATCAACTATGTGTTCTGTTGCTAAAGATCCTTACCCAAGAATTGCAACTATTGGTCGGAGAGCACTGTCCATTATATAGGTGCCGAGCAAGTGGTCATGAAAAATAGTAGATTTAACAGTGGAGGTGCACATCAAGGAGAGACATCTACACCTCCTTCAAACTTTGGAATGGCACGCTCTTCTTCCTGGTTTGATATGAATTCTGGTAAGTTTTACCCCCTCACTTTCCTTGCTGTGCTTGGAGGTCGGAATACCTCGTGCACTGGTTGTTCAGGGAAAGCCAATAATTATTGAGTTGAGTCTTCAAATATTTGCAGGAAACTTCTCAATTGCATTTAGGACGCCTCCTGTTAGCCCCCCTCAGCATGATTATCTTACAGGGCTACGCCGAGTGTGTTCTATGGAGTTCAAATCACATCCTATGAATTCTCCTGAGGGCTTAGCTGATCCCCTTTTAAGCTCTGCTGCGGCTCCCAGTAATGCTGAACTAAGCATACTTCCCCAATCATCAATTTACAACTGGAGTTGTGGACACTTCTCTAGGCCACTTTTAACTGTTTCTGATGGTAATGAAGAAGCGCATGCTAGAAGAGAAGAGAGAGAACAAATTGCACTAGATTGCATTGCTAAGTGCCAGCGATCATGTACGTGGCCTACATTAGTCGGCATTACATTATTTTTATTGATATTCTTGCGTATTTATCCATTTTTAATTATTATTGTGGGCCTTGGCAATAGCAGCTTGCAAGATGACAAGCCAAATTGCAAGTTGGGATACAAGGTTTGATTCAGGTACAAAAGCAGCATTATTGTTGCCATTTTCTCCAATCGTCATCGCAGCTGATGAAAATGAACAAATAAGGTGAAATTGTTATTTCAATTAATGATCCTGGTGCTTGAAATGCACTACTGCAGTTGTGCTAAAGTTCTGTCTCATGTCAGAGTGTGGAACTACGATGATGCACTATCAGTGAACTCTTTTCAAAACCATAAATTGTCCGACAGAGGGCTATCAAAACTCTTGCTTATCAATGAGCTTGATGAGAGCTTGCTTTTAGCTGCCTCAAGTATGCCTCTCTCTATGCTTTTCCTTGTATACTTGTCTTTTATCATCACATTATCTAATTTTCATGTTGCAGGTGATGGAAATGTACGTATATGGAAAAATTTTACTCAAAAGGGAGGACAAAAACTTGTAACTGCTTTCTCATCGGTTCAGGGTCATCGAGCTGCTGGTCGCAGTATTGTGATCGATTGGCAGCAGCAATCTGGTTGCCTGGTAATATTCTATTATTTTCCCATTGGTTCTGTAATTTTATTTTATGTGTTGTAGGCTGTTCTAATAAAGGAACTTGCTTCCTTTTGTTGTTCAATAGTATGCATCTGGTGACATGTCTTCCATCTTGGTATGGGATCTTGACAAGGAACAACTTCTCAGCACCATTCAGTCATCTGCTGACAGTGCAATTTCTGCCCTGGTAAGTTGTTACCATGTGCTATATGAGCGATTCAAATATTAGTTCAAGTAACTTCCTTTTGTTATTTGAGTAGGCTATCTTGCACTCCCTTACTGGGGAAATAACCATAGATTTGTGATTCTGTGTTTACTTGATATTCCTGTTCTATATTAATCAATAACTTGCAACATTACCGTGTTCCTGTATTTCACTGCTAGTCACAGTATCATATAATTCAGGGTTTGTATTTGATAGTTATATTGACAACAAAATACATGTAGTAGAAATCAGCCTGAAAATGGGCTCGTAACCGAATTGTACCCAACCCCATCCAACTAGGCTGGACACATTTAATTAATCCACCCCAACCCATTCCACTAGAGATAGTAACCAAACCACACCAAATTAATTAGTTTCACACTAGAACAGATATTAAAAAGTGCCAGAACTACATCTCCAGCGGCAGAACTACTTTCAGTTTCTGAATCTGTTGGTTTCATCTGAAGGTACAAGGATGTTTCATCAGGGTCCAGTGTATTTGTCATGTACGGTAAGACGTACTCCAGGCGCCGAAGGGCGCGCGACGTGCGTCGCGCACTGGAACGCGCCGAGAGCGCGCGCGCGGGCGCGCCGGCTGGCGCAGAGCGCGCGGGAGGTGATGGCGCGGATCGTGGCTAGATTGGTTAGCTGCTGTTTTGGTTCCTTGATTCAGGGAGTTTGTTACCTTAGGTCGTTGGGCCATTGGCCATATATACTTGTAATCGGATTGGTTTTGAATTAAGCAAGTTATTATCTCCATTCTATCTCTCTCTCTTCCGTTTCAATCTCAAGCCACCGGCGAGGGGAAAAACCTCACGGTGAGGACTGGAGCGTGGCTACGAGCTACGTAGTCGCGGTCCTGCGTCGTTGGGAATCGAGGCCCTTGACAGCCTGGTATCACGATCCCGGCGATCCTCACCCTCGCGCTCCGTCTCGCCGCCGCCAGCCGCCGTGCCTTCATCTCCGCCGTCTGCGTCCTCCGTTGCGCAACCGATCATGGGCGACGACGACATCAAGGCCTCCATCGCGACTCTGACCAAGGCCGTCGAAGCTCTCCAGGCCACCGCCGAGGCCAACGCCAAGGCGATCCAAGCGCTGTCCACCGATCGCTCGTCCTCATCGTCCTCCGGCCCCAAACAAGCCACGGGCGAGCACCACACCGATCGTCCTCCGCCGCGTTTCCAGAAGCTCGACTTTCCCAAGTACGATGGCAAGTCCGATCCGCTAATCTTTGTTAATCGCTGTGAATCCTATTTCCACCAACAGCGGACCATGGAGGAAGACAAGGTCTACATGGCCGGCTACAATCTGGAGGACGGCGCCCAGATGTGGTGGATCCAAGTCCAGCAGGACGAGGGTACACCGTCGTGGCGTCGCTTCACCGAGCTCCTCAACGTCCGGTACGGGCCGCCGCTGCGTTCTGCGCCATTGTTCGAGCTCGCTGATTGCCGGCGCACGGGGTCGGTGACGGAGTACCAAGATCGCTTCCAGGCGCTGCTGCCTCGCGCGGGTCCCCTGGAGGAGTCCCAGCGCGTTCAGCTCTTCACCGGCGGCCTGCTTACGCCGCTCAGCAACGCCGTCCGCATCCACAACCCGCAGACCCTGGCGTCCGCGATGAGCCTCGCGCGGCAGCTGGAGTTGATGGGGCAGGCGACGCCGGTTCCGGCTCCGCCTCGTCCGGTCCAGCGGCCCCTGCTACCACCTCCGGCTCCGCGCCTCGCGTTCCCAGCCCCAGGTCAAGCGGCCGCACCAGCGGCTCCGATTGCGGGTAACCCGGTGAAGCGGCTGTCCCAGGCGGAGCAGGCGGAGCGCCGTCGCCTCGGCCCCTACTACAACTGCGAAGAGCGGTATACGCGGGGCCACAACCGCACGTGCCGCCGCATCTTCTTCATCGACGGCGTCGAGCTCACCGACGGTGACGACGCTGGCGACGACGCGGGCCACAATACCGAGGCCCCGGTTTTTTCCCTCCGCGCCATCACCGGCGCACTCGACGCCGACACCATGCAGATTGGAGCGACGCTCAGGGCTGCGGCCCTCCTCGCGCTCCTGGACACGGGCAGCACGCACAGCTTGATCTCCGAGGACGCGGCACGGAACTCGGGGCTGCCCGTCGACCACCGCTCACGCCTCACGGCCATGGTCGCCAATGGGGAGCGCGTGTCCTGCGCCGGCGTCATCCGGGCGGCGCCTCTCACCATCGACGGCGTCACGTTCTCCACCGAGCTCTTCGTGATGCCTCTGGCCAGCTACGACGTGGTGCTGGGCACCAAGTGGCTGGGCGCTCTGGGGCCCATCTTCTGGGACCTGGCGTCCCGGCGCATGTGGTTCTGGCACCAGGGCCGCTCCGTCTGCTGGACCGGCGTGCCAGTGGCGCGTGCTCAAGCCATCACCGCCAACGTCTCCGACGCATCGCTCCTGGAGGAGCTCCTAGCCGCCTTCACGTCCCTCTTCGCCGAGCCCACGGGACTGCCACCGCAACGAGCTCACGACCACCGCATCGTCCTCAAGCAGGACGCCGATCCCGTGGCCGTGCGCCCGTATCGGTACCCGGCAGCCCACAAAGACGAGCTCGAACGACAATGCGCCGCCATGATTGCGCAGGGGATCGTCCGCCGCAGCGACTCGCCGTTCTCGTCACCGGTGATCCTCGTCAAGAAGCCCGACGGGTCCTGGCGCTTCTGCGTCGACTACCGCGCCCTGAACGCGCTCACCATCAAGGACGCGTTCCCCATCCCGGTGGTCGACGAACTCCTCGACGAGCTCCACGGCGCGCGGTTCTTCACCAAGCTGGACCTCCGCCAGGACGTGCACAAAACCGCGTTCCGCACCCATGACGGCCTCTACGAGTTCCTGGTGATGGCGTTCGGCCTCTGCAACGCGCCGGCCACGTTCCAAGCCCTTATGAACGAGGTGCTTCGGCCCTTCCTGGGACGGTTCGTACTTGTCTTTTTTGACGATATCCTCGTCTACAGCAACACGTGGGTCGACCACCTACGCCATCTGCGCGCTGTCTTCACCGAGCTCCGCCGCCACCAGCTCTTCGTCAAGCGATCCAAGTGCTCCTTCGGCGCACCGTCCGTCGCGTACCTCGGCCACGTCATCTCTGCGGGCGGCGTCGCCATGGACCCAGCCAAAGTGCAGGCCATCCTCGACTGGCCGGCACGCCGTTCTGCTCGGGCCGTGCGCGGGTTCCTCGGCTTGGCGGGCTACTACCGCAAGTTCGTCCACAACTACGGTACCATCGCCGCACCACTCACCGCCCTCCTCAAGAAAGATGGGTTCGCTTGGGACGACGCGGCTGCTGCAGCGTTCGCTGCCCTGAAGATCGCCGTCACCTCTGCGCCGGTCCTCGCCATGCCGGACTTCGCCAAGCCGTTCACCGTGGAGTGCGACGCGTCAACACACGGCTTCGGCGCGGTGTTAGTCCAGGAGGGACACCCGCTCGCGTTCTTCAGCCGGCCGGTCGCGCCGCGTCACCGCGCGTTGGCAGCATATGACCGCGAGCTCATCGGGCTGGTCCAGGCGGTCCGGCACTGGCGGCCATACTTGTGGGGGCGCCGCTTCGTCGTCAAGACCGACCACTACAGCCTCAAACACCTCCTCGACCAGCGCCTCGCGACGATCCCACAACATCACTGGGTCGGGAAGCTCTTGGGCTTCGACTTCACCGTGGAGTACAGGTCGGGCGCCACGAACACTGTTGCTGACGCCCTGTCCCGGCGTGACACGGAGGATGAGGCGGAGGGCGCGCTCCTGGCCATCTCCGCGCCGCGCTTCGACTTCATCGACCGACTGCGTCACGCTCAGGCCACCGACCCAGCTCTGGTCGCCGTCCACGCCGAGGTCCGGGATGGTACCAAGGCGGCTCCTTGGTCAGTGGCGGACGGCATGCTTGCCTTTGATGGCCGGCTGTACATACCGCCGTCGTCGCCCCTGCTGCAGGAGATCCTGGCGGCGGTTCACAACGACGGCCACGAGGGCGTCCATCGCACGTTGCACCGGCTTCGCCGTGATTTCCATTTCCCCAACATGCGTCGTCTGGTGCAGGATTTCGTGCGGGCGTGTGCCACCTGCCAGCGCTACAAGTCGGAGCATCTGCTTCCCGCCGGGCTGCTCCAACCTCTGCCGGTGCCGTCTGTCGTTTGGGCGGACATTGGGATGGACTTCGTCGAAGCGCTTCCTCGGGTGCACGGCAAGACGGTCATCCTCTCCGTCGTCGATCGCTTCAGCAAGTACGCCCATTTCATCCCATTGGCGCACCCGTACACCGCCGAGTCGGTGGCGCAGGCCTTCTTCGCCGACATCGTGCGCCTCCACGGCGTTCCGCAGTCCATCGTCTCCGACCGCGATCCGGTGTTCACCTCGGCCTTCTGGCGCGAGCTCATGCGGCTCATGGGGACCAAGCTCCTCATGTCGTCTGCTTTCCACCTGCAGACGGACGGACTCACGGAGGCGGCGAATCGCGTCATCGTCATGTACCTCCGGTGCTTCACGGGCGATCGACCGAGGCAGTGGATCCGCTGGCTTCCTTGGGCGGAGTACATCTACAACACGGCGTACCAGTCTTCGCTCCGCGAGACGCCTTTCCGGGTGGTCTACGGCCGCGACCCGCCCTCCATACGCTCCTACGAGCCGGGCGACACTCGGGTGGCTGCTGTGGCGCAGGAGATGGAAGCCCGCGAGGCGTTTTTGACGGACGTGCGCTATCGTCTCGAGCAGGCGCAGACTGTGCAGAAGCTGCATTATGATCGGCACCACAGGGCGATGTCCTTTCAGGTGGGCGACTGGGCTCTTCTCCGGCTTCGGCAGCGCGCCGCGACGTCACTGCCCCGCGCCCCCAAGGGGAAGCTGAAGCCTCGCTACGTCGGGGCCTACCGCGTCGTGGAGGTCATCAACCCCGTCGCCGTGCGCCTTCTCCTGCCTCAAGGTGCGCGCCTGCACGACGTCTTCCACATTGGCGTACTCAAGAAGTTCGTGGGAGCTCCGCCCTCGGCTCCTCCAGAGCTGCCTCCCATGGTCGATGGGGCAGCGGTGCCCTCGCCGCTCCGTGTTCTGCAGGGACGCCTGGCCCGGGGCGTTCGCCAGGTGCTCGTCCAGTGGAGTGATGAACCAGGGGAGTCGGCTACGTGGGAGGACCTTGATGACTTCCGGCCCAGTTTCCGGAGTTTCAGCTCGAGGACGAGCTGGATTTCGACGGCGGGGGAGATGTCATGTACGGTAAGACGTACTCCAGGCGCCGAAGGGCGCGCGACGTGCGTCGCGCACTGGAACGCGCCGAGAGCGCGCGCGCGGGCGCGCCGGCTGGCGCAGAGCGCGCGGGAGGTGATGGCGCGGATCGTGGCTAGATTGGTTAGCTGCTGTTTTGGTTCCTTGATTCAGGGAGTTTGTTACCTTAGGTCGTTGGGCCATTGGCCATATATACTTGTAATCGGATTGGTTTTGAATTAAGCAAGTTATTATCTCCATTCTATCTCTCTCTCTTCCGTTTCAATCTCAAGCCACCGGCGAGGGGAAAAACCTCACGGTGAGGACTGGACCGCGGCTATGAGCTACGTAGTCGCGGTCCTACGTCGTTGGGAATCGAGGCCCTTGACATTATTGTGGTCTAGCTGAACCTCATTGCTAGTGTTATTTATCTCTGGTGTATCATCTAGAGACAAGCGAGCCACAGGCCGCTCTACCATGTCAAGTAAATTCATCCATTGCTGCAATTGACAGATAAAGAAAAGAAAAGAAGAAATGATCAGGGCCAACCAAATGCCATATAGTTGAACAATAATTGGATGAACCAAAATGCAGTGGTGTTACCTGAAGCATTGTAGTTTATGTCTTTCAACTGAAGATCACTGTAGATTGGATCTGGTGAGAGGATACTCTCAAGGTCAGATGATGATGGTACTGATATTGGAAACTGCAATCACACAACTGCTAATATGGATTAAGCATTAGAAATGCAAACTCGCTGAACCGTCCCATTACTGATACAAACCTTTTAGAAACCAGAACCTTTAAGAAACTCGCTGAACTCGATGCCAAGAAACAGGGGTAAATTACTGACAGTTGAGCATACCTTCCGTCAGCCTGTGCCAATCAACAGATCTATGAGTACGGGTACAATAGCACAGCTTCAGTCTCAGGTTTCTGAAATAACTAATCATACAGAACACCAAACTAGCATGAAAAAAGCATCAGTTCAGATTAATACCACTATGGTTGGTGCCAGAAAAACCAAAAGGCTGAGACAGCAAAATGGATGCTTGCTTGAGCTATTACCATCAGTACTCTTTTGTCTGAAACACAACCTTTAAAAAACCAGCAAATACACATAATTTTTAAAACCAAGACAAAACACCTGATTGTGTAGGGAAAATATCTTGGCCAAGAATGATACCTTCACAAGAATGTAGGAACTTGAGTGAGGTCCTCACGTGGAACTGAAACAGATATTCCTGATGGGGTGACAAAGGTGACCATGTCGCTTTCAGTAGGTTGATCTTCACTAATTTCATGACCTGCAATGCAAATGATAATATTATGAGTAATTTCAAATGACAATGACATCAAAAAACAGAATAGGGGATAAGGGTATACCTTCATTGCTTACACCTTTTTCCTTGAATAACCAGTCTTTGGCACAGACAAGGGCTTCTAACATCTCTGGAGTTAATGAGCTTCTGGTCTCCCCGAGAATCCTACCTCCAAGACTAAAGGCAGACTCAGACGGAACCGTACTGAGAGGGATGGCAAGAAAATCTCGTGCCATAACTGATAACACCGGAAACTTCTCTGCATGCGCCTTCCACCAACTCAAAATATCAAAATTTTCAATGTCTTCCACACATTCTTCTTCAAAGTAGATGTCAAATTCAGACTTTGGTGCACGAAATTTTCTCCTACTTGACTTGAAGTTTGCAAATTCTGATCCCAACTGCCTTTTTGCAAGCACCGGTGAGCCCACAGAAGTGCTGCCCTCACTTGAATATGTAACAGAACTTGCACTAACTTGAATATGTATGACAAACTCAATCATACGCTCACGACTGACTTGTGGGTCAAACACAAAGTTCTCTATAGGCTTCTTCAATGTTAATATAAATCTGTTCCTTTCAGCTTCGCCGATTGCATGGCAATACTTTTGAATGTGGGTTCTAAGGCTACTTGTTCCAGACTTTGTACTTAAATGAAGTTGACAGTACTTGCATACAGCTTTAAAACCATCATCGGCTTCTACTAAGTTTGACTCAAAATATTCCCACACCTTGGACCTTTTGACACGTGTTGGGGTAGAATCATCTGAGCTTTCCGAAGTGTTTGTAGACAACAGAATTGTAGACATGTTGCCTGACATGCTAGACAACAGAATTCCTAGATATGTTGGCACACATAAAGTTCAGTTCAACATGCTTATAAGAATTCATTCTAAAAAAAAGAACTTTGGTGGAACTAAAGGCAAAGAATATTCCAGTTCACCATATAAGCTAATATTAGCAACTATTTGATTATCAGAATATCCTCAGTTCAACGATATCCAGAAAAAACAATTCAATGGACATCATTGCCCACCTAGAAGACTGTTAACCCATGGCTTTCTTAGTTTAATATTGCCACTCATTTTCAGAAGGTCATGACTTGCTCGGCAGTTTTCATAAATTCCTGTACAGAGGTAAGATATTGGGCAATCTTATGCTGAAAGGGAAATGCTAACTGAATTGGAAAAAAGGCCCATGTCCTGTATCTCATACTTTTGGTTTCAACTATCATGAACCATGCGTGCACAATTTGGTACATATATATGTCGTAATCAACTGAACATGCAGCTTGATGGAACAAATCATCTTATTTGTAACTATCAGCTCCTCTTGATGAATGGCCTAGCTACCTTCACCGACACCATGCAAAGAGTAGTTTCTTTTTCCTATACAAAGATGCCATGCAAATAAACATTTCTAAGGTCAACTTTGTCTCTACCAACCAAATAATTCTATATTATCCAAACTTTCATCAACAATAATTGAGGAGGTTCTTCTACAAATTTGAAGTAAGTGGTAGGACGTCACCTACTGATTAATTTTTGAATTTTGGTGTTGGAAATGAAATGTGTATAACACGAACAAAATAAATATTGATTTCACCCACTTATTGGGTTGGCAAATACAAGATATATAAATTTGCTTCCAGATCTCATCACAAACTATTACTACTTGCATCATTAATCCCCATCAAATGTAAAGGCAACGACAGACTAGAAAGCACTGTGTTGACCACTTGCAGGCTAATCCCCATCAGTAGTGATGTTGAGGGTGAGCGAGGTTGTAGACAGCCACGGATTGGTTGAAGAGAGAGAAGAAGAATGCCAGCACGTACCGCGAGCACCAGCTAGCGCAATGACGGACCACGACGAGCACCATCAGAGAGAAGAAGAATGTCCAACCGCCGCAGGATCTTGGACTGCTCCTCCCGCCGCCGGATCTTGGACTGCTCGGCTGCTCCACATCCTTCCGCTGCCGGAACTTGGACTGCTCGGCTGCTCCACATCCTTCCGCTGCCGGAACTTGGACTGCTCGGCTGCTCCTCATCCTACCGCCGCCGGATCTTGGACTGCTCGGCTGCTCCTCATCCTCCCGCCGCCGGATCTTGGTCCGCTTGGTCACTGCTTTATGGGGAGCTCGTTGGTCCGACGGCGATGGAGCAGGATAGGAGGTGGAGTGGAGGGCGACGCGAGTGCGGCGGCGTTGGAAGGGAGGCGAGTGCTGCGGCGGCGGGGGAAGGGCGTCGAGTGCGGCGGCGTCAGGGGAAGGGAGGCGAGTGCGGGCGTGCGGCGGCGTCGGGGACTCGGGGTCGGGGGAAGCCGGGAAGGCCAGACCGCCAGCGCCAGAACCAGAAGGGTAACCGATAGAGCGGCCCACGACACAATCCATGGGTTGTAACCCATCAGGAACCGTTTGGTAAAACCCAAACCACACACACACCAAACTAGTAAGAAGTAAAGCCCAACCCAAATCAAACTGATAAAAAGTGAAACCCATTAGCAACCAACCTATATAAGCCCACCATAGAACCCAACTTGTTAAAATTGTTACAGCCCAAACCACTTGCAGGCTGAAGTAGAAAAGATTTGAGGTAACTATATTAATGCACATACACCCTCCTAGACTCCTACTAATTGTGTGCAGTTGAAATTGCGAGGTTTTATGAGTGGAAGTGGCTTTTGGTGTTGCTTTCTGATTGTCAACTTGTCTCAAGTAGGTTGAACAATGTGAGAAGAGGCAAATATAGGAAATTTCCAAAGGATTTTGTTCTGTTGTGTCAAAAACTAGTGTTTTTTACTAACAAAAATAAGTACTGTGCTCCAGTGTAATGGTTTATCAGCTTATCTTGTTATTCTCCTATATCGTATTGAAAGTTCTCAAGAACACATGTATTAAATTTGCTATTTGATTGCTTTAAGTATTTGATTCTTGCTATTGCAGCAAGTTTTATGTTAATCTTGTTTGCATCGTCTGTTCTTGAGCATGACCTTTGCTTGTTGCTTCTGTTTCAGTCTGCATCTCAGGTCCGCTCTGGACATTTTGCTGCTGGTTTTGCTGATGGTTCTGTCAGGATATTTGATGTTCGCTCTCCTGATAGGTAAGTACAGTAGTATCTACATCCTCTGTCCTCTTGCCATCATACCATGCAAATGTTATATGCGCCCTGTCCAATGTTGTCATCCTTCCTCTTTCTTTTCTGTCAACATATATCATTTTTTACTCTGAATATTCTTTTCCTATACGGTAGGCTGATATATATGGCAAGGCCACATGCCCCAAGAACGGAAAAGGTTGTGGGCATAGGGTTTCAGCCTGGGTTTGATCCATACAAGGTATGTACTACCACTTCTTTGCATTGCTATGTTTTTTATTCTCAGCTGTTGAAGCAACTGCGGGCTTGCTCAAAGCTTTACAAGGCTCCCTTTTCTATCATCTATGGTATCACAGATTGTAAGTGCATCTCAAGCTGGAGACATTCAGTTTCTCGATGTTAGAAGGGCAGCGGAACCCTACCTGACTATTGAGGCACACAGGGGTTCACTTACCGCTTTAGCTGTTCATCGGCATGCCCCAGTTGTTGCAAGTGGCTCAGCCAAGCAGATGATTAAAGTGTTCAGTCTTGAAGGAGAGCAGTTGACGATAATTCGCTACCAGCCATCATTTATGGGCCAAAGAATAGGCAGTGTAAACTGCCTTTCTTTCCACCCGTACAAAACACTCTTGGCTGCTGGTGCTGGTGATAATGCTCTTGTCTCTATCTACGCCGAGGAAAACTACAAGTAAGATAAGGTCTACATCCCTTGACATGCATCAACAATGCAACCAGTAGGCTTTATCTTTTAGGCCAAGCGATGGGTCCACACTCCACACCAAGGTCCAGCTACAAGATCCAAGATGATGTGAAGCCTGGTCACCGACAACATGGTGGTATATGACCGGGGCTCTCGGTTCATATTGCGTGTCGAGCGACGTGTGCAATTTGTAAGATGCAGCGAAGCCAAGATTCATTAGCCTCCTTGCAGAAGGTTTGTGAACCCCTACATGGTCCTGTCATTGATCTTGGAGGCTCCCCCCAAATAAATTAATCATACCTAGGTTAACCGAAATGTAAATAGTCACCTCATTCGGGT
>OAMR01000118.1:2517901-2530359 GCA_900205405.1 Echinochloa crus-galli
CAAATCTCATTGACGGCCACAAGTATTAGATACTGCCACTCCGCAAGACCTCGCTGGTGAAAAGTTATTTTGTGCCCTAACTATCTGCAATTAATCCAGCTGCTCTGTCATCCTTTTTCCGCGCAGTCCACGGGAAGTGAACTAGAAATGTCCAAAAGCTGCTTGTAGGAAAATTCCCAATGCCTCCATTTCCTACATACACTTCTCATCTACGGCAGATGTATGTGGTGGTATTTGACTCTCTCATTCTCCTTATAGTTTGCTTCAGGCCTATGGTCTTGAAAGTTGAAACAAAGCAGTTCGGTATGAGTGTGGCTGTGTTAATCAATGGGAGTAACTAGAACCCTAGAAGGTGTACATATAGAAGGTGTCACATGGTCTCCCATTAGCAACAACATAGGGATTTTAGGTTGCAAACCAAATGTTTTATAGACCATATATACAGTGGCGGAACGTGAGGTAACCTTAAGCAGGGGCCAATTTAGTGTTGTATACTCGTGCAATTTGTAAGATGCAGCGAAGCCAAGATTCATTAGCCTCCTTGCAGAAGGTTTGTGAACCCCTACATGGTCCTGTCATTGATCTTGGAGGCTCCCCCCAAATAAATTAATCATACCTACGTTAACCGAAATGTAAATAGTCACCTCATTCGGGTCATCCGTTCGCTTGCTTTTACCAACTGTAAAAAGGTTTGGAGATGGTTGATACCATAAATCGGGTGTGGTAGGGGGCTGCTGCTGCCCGGGCTAGTGGGGTTGTGCATATGGGCCCAGGTGGTAATAGAATGCATGCACGTCTCCTGTATTCACAGATGGATGTTGTTGAATAGATAGATGCGTTTGTCTAGCTGATATAGCACTAGATGGGGTTAGTATGAATGGATCCATGTACTCGAGTCACTTGCATTGTAAGCACTGGGCAGATTGCCCATTTGTAAATACTAATCGTGTTTGTACAGTTGTCAGCTATCTGGTCTTGAGCCAGTGTAATGTGTGCGAAGATGTGTTTTCCTTGGGTGTAGTTTTGGTTCCTGAGGCCGTTGTGGTATACTATGGGCGTGTTTGGCGGGCTCTAAACAGCTCTAGATTCAAAAAAACAGCTTCACTCCAATTTTTCCTAGCCAAACATAGGGTTAGTGTTTTCGTTATGGGCCTTGGGCTGACATATGGTAATGGGCTTCTTCCGTCTTCCCTATTATAAGTAAACGTAAGTACCTCAAAGGCCCCCCTCCCCCCACGCTACCCCATCCCCTTTCCTGACCTAGAATATTCGCGAGAGCCGGCGGCTGGGGACGAGAGCGAAGAGGCAAGCGAGCGGCGGCGGCGGCGGCGGACGAGAGCGGTGCCGTCCATCCAGGCGGACGAGAGCGGTGACGGGGAAGTCCATCCAGCGGCAGAGGCAGAGATCGAGACCATGTCTCTCCGGTCCCTTGGTTCCGTCCTCACCCGGAGGTTCTATCCACGCAAGGTCTACAGTCTGCAGGCCGGGTTCTTGCCGGGGATCGTCTCCCAGGCGGCCTCTTTGCCGGCGGCTGGCAGGCCAGGACGTTCTCTACACTCACTCGTGAGTTCCGTTTCGACCAAATCTCAGATCGAAAATTTACTCCCACCAGATCTCAGATCGAAAATTTCTTTCTCAATGTGGTGAGAACGCCTATGGCGCTCTTTTCGCGACCGCGTTCGCTGGAGGGCTAGGAATCTTGATTTTTAAGAAACATCCAGATAACCAAGGTATGAGTTGAAGTTCTTTCCGGTTTTATGGCTATTTGCTTTGCTGCTTATGTGACCTACCTACGCTACGCAGTGGGACCTGATGTCACAGACAACAAGCCCATGCAGGTGGCAACTAACTCCGAGGCAGAACAAGAACAGGCCCTAGATCGTATGATGGAGGTAGCCTTCTTCCTCACTTCTTACATTTTGTACCTAGTTAATCTCTATTTATCTGCACAGAGATTGTGGTTGTTGTGGTAAAAATTTGAATTGGTTGGAGTAGTGTGCGCTAGATGGTCAATTAAATACCTAGGCATTCAAAACCAACGCCATAGGGACGAAAATACTCCAGATAGTGGATTGATCTCTTTATTAAAGTGCAGAACGAATTGTCCCCTTGTGGCAAAGACTTGGTACTTCTCCGATATGAAAGAATCAATTCTGAACTTTTTATAATTTGTGATTTTGTATTGTTGTCAAAATCTCTACTTTTCTTGGGTATTATGAAGAAATTTACGAATTCTGTGATCTATGTGATTTTCTCATGCCTCAACAAATCTCATTGACGGCCACAAGTATTAGATACTGCCACTCCGCAAGACCTCGCTGGTGAAAAGTTATTTTGTGCCCTAACTATCTGCAATTAATCCAGCTGCTCTGTCATCCTTTTTCCGCGCAGTCCACGGGAAGTGAACTAGAAATGTCCAAAAGCTGCTTGTAGGAAAATTCCCAATGCCTCCATTTCCTACATACACTTCTCATCTACGGCAGATGTATGTGGTGGTATTTGACTCTCTCATTCTCCTTATAGTTTGCTTCAGGCCTATGGTCTTGAAAGTTGAAACAAAGCAGTTCGGTATGAGTGTGGCTGTGTTAATCAATGGGAGTAACTAGAACCCTAGAAGGTGTACATATAGAAGGTGTCACATGGTCTCCCATTAGCAACAACATAGGGATTTTAGGTTGCAAACCAAATGTTTTATAGACCATATATACAGTGGCGGAACGTGAGGTAACCTTAAGCAGGGGCCAATTTAGTGTTGTATACACCATATATATGTAAAATGGTCAATTAAGCAAAGAGAGTTGGTGATTTGCATGCATGCATGCATGCAGACATGCACAATTTCACGGTGGAAGGGGGGGCCGGAGCCCAGTTTCGCCTTGCCTGTGTTCTGCCGCTGCATATATATGACTAGTGGCATGCGCACTGTTCTTGGGTTTGGACAGACGGCACATGGCAACCTTATAGTTAATAGATGAGGTGAGTGCTTTGTAGTTTGATGAATTATTGAAGCCTTCCCCATATATTACCAAATATATATATATACAAGTACCCACTTCCATGCTCTGTGAGAGGTAGATAGACAGGAAAACAATTTGAGTGAAAAATGGCTCATTACATTGTCCAAATAAATGGATTATATTGCGCCGAGATGCAGTCCCGCCTTGTGTTTTCTCCCGCTAACCATGCATTGTTAATAACCTATAGGTTTTTTCGTCTCTCTTAAAATTTTTTCCTTGGTCCATGACTAGTTTATGGGCCAAACTTCTTATTAGCACAACTGGAGGTCGATTTATGTAATTACTGGGATTATGAAATCCCATGTGCCAATTTTTTTAACTTTTTTACTGAATTTATGAGAACAAATTAGCCATGGTATATGAGGATCATGGATGCCATATCTATGGGTCACCTTTACCAGGAAGGAAGTAGTTTGTTTCTCTTTAATTTGTGGATGTGATCAATTATATTCTCCTGTTACGAGATTAGTAATCACGTGGAGGATTAATAAATAAGAGATTGATTGGTGCATGGGCAAGGAAACAGATCAAACAGTGCAAAACACGGATAGTTTCATCTCATGATCGTCATGGAAATGCTAGAAATTAAACTCATGATCGTCATGGAAATTGCTACAAAACAAATTGTGCCTTGTTCTCTGGTAGTTGATGAATTTATCTTTGTAGCAAAAAGGGATCTTTTCTTTTGGGTTCGTGATGCAATGATGTATCTATACGTTAGCTATCTTAATTTTTGTTGTTTATGTAACTTCAATTATGGTGCTCAATGGATGTTATGCGTGCTTGCTTTGTATAAGGAGTATAATATAACCATTTCTAATGTTAGCATCAAACTACGCAATATTATGTTGATGTCTTATGCTGCTCTTTTTTCATGAAATTGAATCAGCTTGTCTTTTTGGGAGATCCTAACAGATATGGTTCCTTTTCATGAAAACAGAAGGTATGGATGATCATGAAGGAGAACAAGAAGGAGAAGGGAGGGTCTGCAGGTGCTAATAAGGAGTAATGCAGCCGGCAACAGCTGCCCATGAGAGAACCCATGAGAGAAGCACCTAATTTGGTTGTCACTGCTTGCGCTGGCAGGTTGGAGTGGGGGAGGCATTCTATAGTAGTCGTCATAGTTTCTTCTGTCCTTTAATGATACCTTTCTAAATAAGATACCTGGTACTGGAGCTATTATTCTTAATCTTAATGAAACGCTATGTAATGTAAATCGCAATTCTAGAATTGCTTAGTGTTCTTAGCTGGAAAACACTATGTCCTGGTAGAAGGGTATTGAAATGCAGAGCGCACTGAGGCCCTCTTAAGTCTCCTTTGTTTCTCTTTGAGCGATGGCAATTAGTTGAATTCTTTTTTTCCCCGTAAATTTAGGTCTTATTGTTCTGTGTCGCTGTCCATGCTTGTACAAATATTCATGCGGTTTAGCCTGATTCCGTTACAAATGCACTAATTCAAGCGCTTCATTTAAGGGCAGAACTGTAGTGGAGTTTTTTTTAAGCCTCTCATACTTCACACGCACACCATACTCACACCACTCGTACACGATCAAACCTATACACACCCAAATAACACACTCCCTTCTTGAGATCACCAGAACCCTCCAGCTCTGTTGGGCCCATGTTAAGAAATGATGGGTTGGAGATGTAGGGTGTGTTTAGATTCCTGGAAAAAACACTGTAGATCAGAAAAAACACCGTAGATCGTGGTGGTTGGGAGATGGATGAATAGTAAAAAGTTGATGAATAGTGAAAAGTTGGTGATGAATAGTATATTTCTGGGGTATCTGAACGCATCCTTAAACTGGTGTCTTGCTGATATGGCAAGATAGACACTACTTATAGAAACTGTGGAACTGTCTTGGAGCAAGAGCCAAGAATAGGATGTCATACACTTGGCGTAGTAAACTTAAGGGCATTGACCTGCTTAAGAAGGGGATTATATGGAGGGTAGGCGATGGGGAATCTGAATACGTGGACAGACCCGTGGTTGCCGAATGAGGGGTCTCGATGCCCTATTACACCACGTGGAGCTACAATACTGACGCAAGTTTCAGAACTGATTAATCCAGTGACCGGAGAATTAGTGCAGGATGAGGAGTTAGCGAAGGAAATATTTTGGGAGGAGGACTGGAAATAAGCTTTGCCTGTTCATGGGAACCAGGAAAATTTAGTTGCATGGACCCATGACCCTTGAGGTCGTTTTTCGCGACAGGCAGCTTCGCGAGTCTCCTCGTATTCTCCTCCGGTGCCGCCGCTGCCCACTCCTGGCCGTCGCCTACAAAAACCAACAAGGACGCCGCCGCCGGCCCTTCGCTATCACCACTGGACCTCGCCTCTTTCGCTTCCTCCACCCAACCACCGGCTCCGACGGCGGTCACGTCCCTTGGCGTCCCGGTCCGCGCCTGTGCCGGCCATTGTGGGCGCCTTCCACGGTGCGCGGCACCTGGGAGGAGCCATCTTTCGTGGCCGGGGTGCTCAACACACAGAGGAGACGAGAGCAAAGGGGCATTCCTCACGAAGCGCTTCAATGTTGTAGCTCGTTGCTAGGTATCTCACACTCACGCACACCTGGAATGCTCGTTCTCAATTGAACCTTGCGTATTTACAGCATGTTATGCTTCAAATCCAAAAGGTTGATGTTCCTTAGCATCAGCCATACATAAACATTATGAAAAGGATTGGGTAATACGTTCACTGGGGAATGACATTGTGGAAGAATGCCCGATGTTTAGCATAGATGTCAGACACTGTATCTATTGTCTGATTCTCCAAGTTATTTTTTACCGAGCTACAATTCTTGCAGCAACTACGAATAAAAAATGTCCTAACCAATCCCTTTCATCACAGTTAGTATCTGAAAACTAGCACAAGTAACTGTTGTAGATTTTACAGTATATATGTAAGACTGTACAGTGAGCTCTCATATACTTAAGGCTTTAGTGCAGTTCCTTTTTCTATTTATCAGACATTGCCACTGTCAGGATCAACAAATCATTATAATATTTTAATGAGGTGGCTATATATTGTAAAATTGTAACCCACTGTTTAGTATTGGATGATTACTGCACTTTGATACTTTAAGCAGATCTTTTATGGTGATATGCAATGAAAAGTAAAAAACGTACATATTGTTTATAGATTTTTATAATATGATCTAACATAACTTTTTAAGTAGGTTATTGGGATCCTTCCGACACAGTTTCTAAGCTGTAGCATTTAGGATATATGCAAACATTAACAATGCAGATAAGAATCCATTCTTATTTACTACTCCCGCGTGTAGTTACTCCCACCAGCTAATTGGGTTAACGGGTTTATCGATCATGATTCCATTGGTGTACTACTACTGTAGAAATACCACATGATCTGTTGATGTACACAACAGGGAGTAAGGTAAAAGCATTAGTAGGCTGCACGTATCCAGATTTTATAGTTAATTACAACCACCCTGAGTATGTCAAAGACAGAGCAATAATAGCTACAACTAATGACATAGTTGATGAGATCAATGACTACATGCTTGATATAATACCAAATAGTGAAAGAGAATATTTTAGTGCAGATTCAATATCTAAATGTACTGATACTATTAATGACGCCGATGTACTATATCCCACCGAGCACCTTAACAGTTTAAATGCAAATAATTTCCCAACTCATAAGCCACGGCTAAAAATTGGAGTTCCTATAATGCTTCTATGGAACCTTAATCAAAGCCTAGGTCTATGCAATGGTACAAGGCTTATAATAACTAAATTAGGGCAAAATGTTATAGAAGCAGTTATAATAACAAGTACACATATTGGCGATACAGTATCCATTCCTAGAATAAATCTAACAACACGAGGTTCTCGCTGGCCATTTACACTATGCTGACGCCAATTCCCTGTGAAAGTTTGCTATTCTATGACTATAATTAAATGTCAGGGACAAACACTAGCCAATGTTGGAATTTACCTTAAGAAACCTGTTTCTACACATGGCCAACTATGTATTGCAGTTTCAAGCAGTGGCGAAGCTAGAGCTAAATGAAGGGGGGTGCGGAGTACTACTACAAGTACAAACAGCATTGCCGATGAAACCCATATTTATTTTTAAATTTGGTTACTAAATATAACCACTATCCAATATCCATTTACAAAGAAAAAAGTAAAAAGATAAGTATTTATCAAAATGAAGAGATCCAAAAAAGATATTTATTGCAGAGCGATGACTTAGTGTAGTAATGTATCAAAAAAGGTTAGTATACTAAAAATATATAGTTTAATTATTCAATGGCATATAAAATTGAACAATGACTCCATTTTCATTTTTCAAAGAAAAGAATGAGTCAAGAAAGATAGCGCTCCAATTTACCATTTGTCTAGTTTAAGAATTAAGAAATAGGAATACATGAATACAAAATTACAATGCTACGTGATGGAAACCTATTTTTTATCTTTTTTTATGATTTGCACTTTGACTTCAATTCCCTAAACCCAAAATTGAAATAACAAATAATAAGAGACGGAGGCTGGCGTGTTTTCTACTAGTGACTTTTCTAGAGGCTTAGATCACTGTTCACCAATTACAATTTTTTTCATATATACAAAATGAATGCTCATATGATGGAGTTATTAATGAAGTTCTGTGTTTTATATATTGCTCGCATGTTCTGCTTTGCAAGTGAAGGAACTATAAGGAAAAGTTCCCACATGCATGGTGCTGACCAAGGGCTTCTATCCGTGGCCAGGTCCGCACAATGCCCACAGCAGGGGCTACAGCTAGCTAGTCCGGTGCCCCACGTCCATTTATCAAAGCACTGAGTCAAAAACAGGAGAGTTTATATAAATGGATTGATGGTTCACTACATAGAGCAAACATCTCCATCTTTATATTGGTAGTCACATATTATATATATATATATATATATATATTAATTGAATCAGCCAGGAGATCCGCCGGTTATATTAAAAAGTAGAAGTAAACGTAGGTTAAACAATAAAAGGTAAAAAAAGCATATCACAACAGCCATCACAACAACTCAACTAAAAAACTAAGACTACTATTGACTCTGGCTGGTTGGAACGGAGACTCAACGCATGCCATACCACACTTTTTCATCACCATTGCACACCGCTCTGCCACTCCACAAGCTCCACCACAAAGACAGCTGATCGGTCAACTGGACCACTATCACCCTAGCAACAGTAGCCATCAACTCGAGGTGCCATCGTCACCGCTTGTTCCGTCATTGCGACACTGTCTTGCACTGAGTGAGCCACTACCATGTAGGGCTAGCTGCTGCAGTTTGCTACAACCCGTGTAGCTACCAAACCATCAGGTAGTGTCAGTAAATGCATAGCAAATAGGGGTTTCTCACGTAGTGTCAGTAAATGCATATCATTCTATATCAATATAGATATGATAATGAATGGCCCATTAATATTCATCTAAATTACTTTCCTATGCCATTCTAAAAAATAATTTGAATTAATACTTTCATTTACATCTAATTTATGGACTTCTACCCTTATTAAAAATAAACTAAAGATAACCTAGCAGTTAGATTGCCTAACTCTGTGATAAAAAAAATCTTAGAAGTATTCCCGAATACGTACTTATGACACCCAGCATAGTTTGGATATAGCCTGGTAGTGGCCGATGAGAGTGGCGAAGCTAGAGCGAAATGGAGGGGGGTGCGGAGTACTACTACAAGTACAAACAACATTGCCGATGAAACCCATATTTATTTTTTAATTTAGTTACTAAATATAACCACTATCCAATATCCATTTACAAAGAAAAAAGTAAAAAGATAAGTATTTATCAAAATGAAGAGATCCAAAAAAGATATTTATTGCAGAGCGATGACTTAGTGTAGTAATGTATCAAAAAAGGTTAGTATACTAAAAATATATAGTTTAATTATTCAATGGCGTATAAAATTGAACAAATGACTCCATTTTCATTTTTCAAAGAAAAGAATGAGTCAAGAAAGATAGCGCTCCAATTTACCATTTGTCTAGTTTAAGAATTAAGAAATAGGAATACATGAATACAAAATTACAATGCTACGTGATGGAAACCTATTTCTTATCATTTTTTTATGATTTGCACTTTGCCTTCAATTCCCTAAACCCAAAATTGAAACAACAAATAATAATTTAGAGGTTTTATTTGAACCAAAATTATATTAATATCGATAGACTATCAAAGGAAAAAACATCTATTTCTTAACATTGGATTGCACAAATACGAGGTTGTAGCTGGCCTGTCATTGTAGGAGGCCGGTGAGAGCAGCGGTCTAAGCTGTGGCCAGCCATCCACCGAGCTTCCTCCGTCTGTCGACGGCATCCACGCTACTTGCCATGCAGCGAGAGGAAAGTATGGCCGAGACTAGGCAGGGGCATGGCGTGACGCAATAGAGACGAGAGAGATATTAATTTGTTTCTTGAGTGTTGTCTCATGCATTTATGTTCAACCATGGCCAAATAACGATTTATTATTGGAATGAGAAGAACATACACATCAAAAAGCCATAAAATATTATTATTGATGACTTCTAGTTTTAACTTCTTTTAGTTTTGTGCGAGCTGCTCGGCCGTGGGGGGTGCATTGCATTACGCTGAGGGGGGTGCATACAGCTGTGGAACATGATAGCTACAACTAAAAAAATATTTTTGAGGGGGTGCAGCTGCATCCACAGTGCTCAACAGAGCTCCGCCCCTGGTTTCAAGAGTAACCAATAGAAGAGGATTAAAAATCTTAATAGAAAACCCAGATGGATCCTGTGGAAAAACAACTACGAATATTGTATACAAAGACATTTTGCAGATGGTCTAGCATAACTACTTTAGCAGGTTAATAGGATCATCCAGTAGCGAGTTCTTTATCTATATAGTAAATAATATTTATTTGTACGAAATAAGGGAGGATCGACACACCTCTATGACACAGCAGATGACCCCTGGGGAGATCAAGCATTGCTTGAAGCCAACCTTCACCAATCTTACATAGGAGCGCCAACACATATCACACATCGACACCAGCAGCCGCCAGATCTCCTCCACCAGCACAGGAAGGCCTCCACTTACTTTGTATACCTTTTCATACTAGGTTGTGTTCTAAATTTGATCACCATACTTACTCTACCTAAGTACAAGGCTCTGACAGGCTTTTAAGGGAGCGTTTGGTAGGGATCCAGATTCTTGGAGAAATGTTTCAGATCCATTTCTCAAGAGAAACAGAATCACTTGTTGAAACCGTTTGGCTGGCCACCTAGATTCATATAGTGGGGGTGTTTAGTTCCCTGAAAAAGGTAAAAAGTGAAGGTGAAAATGTCACATCGGACACTGTAGCGCACTGTATAACTTTTCGTTTGTTTGTGGTAAACATTGTCCTATCATAACCTAACTAGGCTTAAAAGATTCGTCTCGTCGTGTACGTCAAAACCATGCAACTAGTTTTTTTATTTACCCACTTTTAGTGCTCCATGCATGAGGAGAGAGGTTTGATGTGATTTGATGGGATAGGTGACTAGTGAAGTTTGGAGAGAGAATTTTTTCCTTTTGAAGGGAACTAAACAGGGCCAGTGAAAAGATCAAAAGAGGATGATGCAAGGGAATAGACCAATATACCCTTAGACATGTGATGTTTTTCTTGAGTAAAAACAAGGATAATTAAATACTATGAAAATTATTAGCGATACTAAGGATCGACTATTAAACCATTTAAAATATTAGTGATGTCTAGCCATGACACGAAAAAAAACGAGACAATTCGAGCCAATCTGGGTGTCAGGCACTATAACGTGTGGCCACTGGCCGATGGCAATTGCTGTAATTCTAGGCAAAGGGTGTGGGGATGTGCATGAGCTAGGAATGAGAATCGCAAGAAACCAGGGTGCTGCCGTTTCGAGTAGGGATGGCGGGCTGGGCTGCACGGAGGGACTCACGAGTACCAGGCCTGCCGGTTTAATTATTATTTTCCGTAACGGCTAGTTTGGAGGAACCAGGCCAGGCCAGGCCGACAACGCAACAACAACGTTCCTCCAGATAGTGTGACAGGTATTGTAGGCCCAGCCCAACAGAAGAAGAGGCCCAACAGAAAAGAAAAGGAACGGGCACGCAGCAACGCCGCCTGCTCTGCTGCTGCCATGCCGATCCATCATCGTCGTGATTTTTACAAGCGCAACGCATTACAACTTCCCTAGTAAGTACAGCCTATAATATGTTGGCATTTCCAAAGACCATGACCAATAATTATGTATACAGTACTTTTAAAAAAAAAGTTTGCAGGAGCACTGTTATTATGTATACATTACAGGCAGCATACAAGGCTGCTAGTAACTTGAGAGTCTAGTCTGTGTGCTCTACTTCTACTCTGCCTAGCTACTGGAGCAAACATGAAGCAATGTGGGACGATGCTCATGCAGACATCAAATCGACTCCATCACCATACATACACACACAGCTGATAGATCGATCGTTGAAAAACAAAACTCGATTGCTAATTCTTCTTCTTATATAATCTCATAGGCTGCTGTGTTTTTTTCTGTAGTAATAAAGTAGAACTAGTATATATATTGATGAAGTATCTGCTGTATTATGAGATGATATCCTCAGCACCGCAGCTCATCCAGCTGCCAAAACAAAACAATATACTACGAATCAATCAACCAATTAAGCATAGCATAGCATAGCAACCAGCTGCCTCCCTCCATCTCCACCACTTGATTCGATTCTCCATCACATCACACGCGTCCTCCTCCAGTGCCTCCTGCGAGCAAGGAGATGAGCGGGTTGCCGCGCCCGCCGCCCGCCTGGTCGGCCTCGTCCAGCTATGTCGCACAGTACGGAGATACGGATACGGCGATACGGCGATACGGTATTTTCAAAAAACAGCAATACAGGGATACGATAAACAAAAAAATTTATAGTTAAAGAATAGATAAATATAATAAATAGTTATAGTGAATAGTAAATAATTTAAATAAAATAGACACTCGTACACTAATTTGTAACTAGTAACTAATAGCTAATCTAATCTGTAATCACAAAATTAAGAGGATGATCAGAAATTAATTTGTAATTAGCAGATGATCAGAAATTAATATGTAATTAGCTAATTTAATCTGTAATCACATTGTAACGCCCGTGTTTTTCTCTAAAATAAATCACCTCAAAAATCACTCGATAAAAATTTCGTTTTCAAAATCTTTTTACCGCCGAGCTCCCAGAGGATCAAAACCCAATCCATGTTTCCGGCTGAATCCCGCCAACCCAGTTTAAACCTCATCGTGTCACCTCCACCTCTGTTCCCGCCGCCGTGACCTAACCTTGTCCTAAACCCCCGTCGTTCCCCCCCTCCCCTCTCTTTTTCCGGCCCCGCACTGTCCCTCTCTCCGCCAACGTGTCTATCGCCGGTACCTGTCCCCCACCACTCTCTCCCTTTATCC
>OAMR01000118.1:2539886-2555751 GCA_900205405.1 Echinochloa crus-galli
TGTTCTTCGTGGGTGCAAACAGCAGCTTGAACCGAAAGGGGTGTGGGGGTATATATAGAGGACCCCCAAAAACTAGCCGTTGTGTCTCAGGTTAGTCTGGACCGGAAATTTCCGCACAGACCGGAAATTTCTGTCGCATTTGTCGGAAATATCCATCCAGGAACGGAAATATCAGCCCGTACCGGAAATTTCCGCCGTCGCATTTGTCGGAAATTTCAGTCCGGGGTCGGAAATTTCCGCCATCCCAGAAATTCCAGAAATAGCCCAACTAAAACAGTCATAACTTTTTACTCTGATGTCCGATTTCGGTGATCTTAGACTCTACGGAAAGCTTATTCAGAGGGCTATCCATCCCAACTAAAATTAAGCTCCAAACCCACCTAGTGCAAGTGTTTTGACCAAACAAGCTTTCATAACAACTTCTTCTTGAACAACTAAGCCCTTGATCACGTTTCTTCTTAGTATTGCAATATTGACCAATCTTCAACCACATTCACTTTTCTTTGATTAAGCAAGCAACCAACCAACGAGACCATACAATTGCAATACATCTTTGTCTCGTTTGCTTACTTCACTCTTTACTTGTCGTATCTTTACTTTTGCATGCTTTGGATGACATAAGCTTGACTTTATCATTTACAATAAAAGTCTATCCAAAACTCAACAACCTCATTAGTTCTTTAATTGTTTGTGTCACTCAATCACCAAAACCCACAAGGGACCTAGATGCACTTTCATTACCAGCACGAACCGCACGCACACGCCAAGCTGAGCTCTCAGCGCTGCACCGCTGCCACCGCGCACGCCACCGGCCGCGCGAATGCCGCGCCGCCCCACGAGCCCACCCGAGCTCTCCGTCGCTACGCCACTGCCCATCTGCGCCGACCACCGTCGCGTTACTGCCGCTGCCGCATCACTGCCCCGCCGCAGCCTCGCCGACGCTACCGCGCCGCCCACGCCATCGCCCGGCCCCGCCATGGTCCCATCGCCGCACCGCCCGCCGAGGCGCCTTCGGCTCAAGCGCGCACGCCACATCGCGACGCCGCACAGCAACAAGCACAGCAGCACCACGGTGTCGTGCCGCCCTTGCCGCTGGAGCCCTGACAACCGAGCCGTCCCATCCTGACCAAGAATCCCGGGCGCCATTAACTCCGCGCCACCACCTCCATTGCCGCCAACGGCCCTCTCGTCGGCCCGCCCCCCTCTCGCCGCTCCTCTCCGCCTATAAATAGGCCCCAGAGCTTCCTCTTCACCATCTCCCGCTCACCGAACACCCAGTTCCCCTCCTCGCCGCTCGCAGCGCCGCCACCGCTCGCCATTGCCGCCGCCGCCCAGGCTCTCGTGGGCAGGCCGTCCCACTCCACCTCCGTCCAAACCGAGCACACACCCAGCTTCCCCTCGATCCCCTGTAGCTCACCCGCCCCTCAATCGCTTCCCTTCGCCGCCGCAGCAACACCGCCCACTCGCCATTGCCGCCGCCGCCGCCCGCTCCCGTGGGTAGCACTCCACAGGCCGCCTCCGCCCGAGGTAAAGGCATGGGTAGACTCGCCATGGTCCCCTCTCTCTTTTCCCCCTGTTCCTGTCCACTGCCATTGCCCCAAGCGCCGGCAATCACGCCGCCAATCGCCGCCGGTTCCCTCCCCTGTCCCCCTCTCTGTTCGCGAGGAAGAAGGTGGCAATTTTGCGCATAACCCCCTAACCTTTTCCCTATTCTAACCCGCAGTCCAATAAACATAAACCCCTCTCTCTCTCTGGTCCTTTTGCCCAAAACCCCCTGCCTCTTTCTAATATAGAACCCTCAGTCCAGCCGTCCTATTCCCCCTCTCTCTGTCCACCTCCCCAAAACCCCCTGAGCTTTCCTATATTTACCAATAAGTCCTTAGTTCTATAAAACAGCCCCTTAGGTCCTTATAATCCACTCTCTTTTCCACAAAAACCCACCAGTTTTTCTATAATCACAAATGACCCCTCCCAGCACCCAAAAATATCACAAACATACCTTACACCTTTCAAATAAACCCTAGCCTTTTATAAAAGCTCTCTAAATAAATCTTTCCCTTTATAAATACCCACCATAATCCAAATGACGCGTCATTTCATGCGTCATTTTAATCCCGATCGACCCCAACATTCACCACGCCCTTTCTCCCAATATCTCCAACACCGCCATCCGAAAATGACCCAGAAATAATCACCCCACCCCCTGTTTTTCTTTCACTCTCTGTTCAGCTCGGTAAATAAAACTTTCTTTTTCTTTTATTTATTGTGTGCTTGCTTGTTGTGTACCGTAGACCACGTTGTGGCCGAGGAAGGCCACGAGGAGGAGCAGGGCTACGAGCAGGAGCTTGGAGACCAAGACCCCGGGTAGGAATCCCCTGAGGGTTGGGAGAACGGCAAGTGCAATCCCATCCTTTGATGCATATTTTGTCCTAGATTTTATAAACACACCCTATGGCCTGTTTTATGAAACCTGCATGTTTTACTGCTGAACCCAGTTGGATAGCCATTCCTTGATTGCTATGACTGTTTCCTTGACAACCTAGATTAATGTTTGAATATGACAATGCTCTGTTTGAATGTTAGTCACTGCTAGAAATGCTTAGGACTGTTTTACATTGTACTCTCTATTAAAACCACTCGATGTTTACAAAAGCAACCGCGTGTGTGCTTTAAATGGAAAAGTGGATTTTGGCGAATAAAATGAGTATCCGTGTGGGATGAGACAGACGGTATTTCTTGTGTGAAATACCGAGGTGAGCTCGCACCTGTGTGGTTGAGCATGGTGGGAGTTGTCTATCCTATCACAAGTTTTGGGATGATGTTGATGTGTCATCTAGCCTAACCCATTTTATTGTACCACCACTCGACCGTTGTATGTGGCAACGGCCTAGCATAAATCCCACTAGTTAAACTGTTAGTTATGTGGTGTGCTGGTGAGCAACAGAGGGCCATGAAAGAGCAGACCAAGGAGATGAGTATGAAGACAGGTAGAACCTCGTTGGTAGGTTGCTGACCCCCTGGTCGCTTCTGTAGTAACTTGTCAGTTTAGCTATGGTGGGTAGTGATTAGCCTGAGCGTAATATGGAGATGAATTGAGCAATTTAATTCTATAGGATTCGGCAAACTCACGTACCTCTTTAGATATGAATGAAGTACCTTGATCCGTTGTTAAAGTTTGAGGAATACCGAATCTATGAATAATATTCTGCGTAATAAACTCAATTACCTCTCTATGTGTCATGTTCTTCAAAGGAATCGCTTCGGTCCACTTAGTAAAATAATCCGTAGCAACCAACACGAAGCGATGTCCCTTTGATGATGGAGGATTATTTTGTCCAATAAAATCCAACCCCCAATGTGAAAACCTTTTGTAAAATAAACCCTTGCATGTGTAAATTTAGCTTTGCTGCAAAATAAACCATGAACCTGTCATTGATTAAATTCCTTTGCATCTTCTGTTATATCCCTTCCGTGGATGTGGTTGTGCTTGCTGAGTACGTATGTAATCACCCTTGCTTACTTTGTTACAGAGGAGGATCCGGACTTTGTGCCCGAGGACGTTGTTTAGGGGGTTTCGTTCTGCACCCAACCTTTGCCTGTGAGTGTTAGGGTCACCCTCTTGAAGCCGCATGTCGTTCCGCTCTGATGAAGACCTCTTTGTTGTCAACCTAGTTATCTGGAGTCTAGCTTTAGTCCTGTTTGTAGTGGCCTTGCAGTGCCATCGTCATCCGTAATGTTGTTTATGTACTGAACCATCTGTTGTAATAATGTGAACCAGCATCCTGGGACTGGTATTTGTATCACATTAAGTCTTCTCTCTCGAGGGGACGCTTCACACATGCACTTCAGCGGAAAGTTGCACGCGCGTTCCCTCTGAATTTGATCTCGACGAGAAGCCAAAACCCTTCTTTGCTTCCGCTGTTCCTAGCTGCTGCTGCGCACGGCTTTGATCCATTCAGCTGGATAGCGTTACCTTCATCACATCGATCCCTCGCTCTCGAGCCGCCGATGCCTCCTGCCGTCATCCAAGAGACATGAGCGTCGCCACCAACACCAAGAAGCACAGCCTCCTCGCGCCAAAGGCCACCATGGACATGTCTCGACTCTCGCCTGCAGCAGGCCTACGACTGCGGCTAGCTCAGCTCGCCCCCGTCTTCATCCTCCACTTTCTTCAATTCGTCTCTTCAACGAACCAGCCAGCTCGTCGCGTCGATTCAGCCGTATCCCAGCCGTATCTCGCGTGTCGCCGTATCCCCGGCGTACGGTACATGGATACGGCAGCAACATAGTCGTCCAGGAACAGCAGGTCGAGAAGATGAGCGACCCCACCGAGGTCAGGAACACCACGAACGCCGAGCACGCGATTAGGCCCCCCAGCACCTCCTTGTCCGAGAAGGTGCGCCCGAAGGGGGCGACCGGCGCCGCGTCGGCGGGGCGGACGATTTAGAGCATGCACCACGCGGCGAGCGGCGCCAGGAGCGCCGCGAGGGAGAAGGGGTGGGCCAGGAGCGACGCGCCCAGGGACAGCGCCACCACCGCGGCGTAGTTCACGCGGACGTAGCCCAGGTTCTTGCGGAGCCGGGAGGTTGCGTCGGACAGGGACTCCGGGCGGGAGAGCGCGGACCGGTCCGCGAGCTCCGACTAGGGGCGGGTGCCCGAGAACGCGCGCTTGCCGGAGTCGAGGAGACGGGACAGGAAGGCGCGCACCGCGGCCGGGTTGGTGTCATCGGCGGAGGAGATGGCGGTGGGGATGGGGGAGGGCGATGGGCTGGCGGCCGGGGCGACGATAGTGGTGGGGAGGAGCGGAGGGGAGGCCGCGGCCATGGTGGATTGGTGGCGAGCGCGAGGCGATCTGCGACCGGGTTTGGCACCTAAACCTGCCGGTGCTGATTCTTGGGTCCACGTGTTGTTCTCTATACGACTATACTGTTTCAACATGATTGGCTCTATTTTTTTATGGGGGTTCATGGCTGCATGTGACACCTGCTCTGCAGCGCCGGCGCTTGAAAGAGACGTCGGTGTTGCCGCAGACCGTGTCAGTCAATGCTGCATTTAATTTGTTGCTGGAACACGTTGAGTGTATGTGCTAGTTGTTGGCACCCTCTGTCCGTAGTTGACGTGCTCCGCGCAGACGCACCTCCCGCGCATATATAGTCGACGCACTCCGTGCAGACAGGGAGGCACAAGTTTGGTACCTTTCCATTTTTAGCAATTGTCCATATTCGGAGAGCTCTCCAGTTAGCGCTAACTGGAGAGGGCTCTCCGTATAGTCGCGTCCTTAGGTTTATTAAATGGAGAAAGCACACAAGCCTTTTGACTTAATTTGTAAAATTTGTCCATCCGAGTTCAAAGTCCTCAACTCATAATGATTGCGTGTTTTTTTCTTAGATACAGTATATTCTATAATTTAAAATGCTATTTTTCAGCTAGAGGTAACGTGTCGTCAATGTCGATATTTCTATGTTAAATTTGTAGAGTTTGTATTATGTATATATTCACAATGACGAGTGTATGTGTTAAATAAATGAGTATATGTTATGTGTTTCTTATTCGTAGATTTCGAATTTTGACAGACCGAAGAACACTGATATAAGCCCGTCGGATTACCAGCCCAATAATCAGATCTCGTCCAGCCCATTTCGCCCTCGCTCCATCCTACGGGCCCAGCCTTCCACTCTCCTCTCCAGCAACCCCCGACGGCCCGACCGGAACAGCAGCTCTCGCCCTTTCCGCCGCCGCCCGCCGCGCAAACCGCCGACGCCACCGCACACCACCACCATGGACGCGACCCTCGCCGCCGTCCTCTCCTACCTCCCGCCTCCCGCCGTCTCGTCGTCCTCCTCCCTCTCCTCCTCCTTCCCCGCCGCCTCCCCCGACGGCGAGGAGGGGGACCGCATCGGCCGCCTTCCCGACGCGATCCTCCGCGACATCGTCTCTCGCCTGCCCACCAAGGATGCCGCCCGCACCGCGGTGCTCTCCTCGCGCTGGCGCCAACTATGGACCTCCATCCCTCTCGTCCTCGACGACGGCGCCGGCGGACTCGCCCCCGCCGCCGCCGCCGGGGCGCTCGCCTCCCACCAGGGCCCTGTCCTCTCCGCGCGCCTCGCCTCCTCGCAGGACCCCGAGGTCGTCGCCTCAGTGTTCGCCTCCCTCGCCGCCAACGGCGTTGAGGACCTTCTCGTGGTGGTCAATGGCTCCTGGCCCGTTGAGTGGCGCGTCCCCTCCGATGTCCTGGGCTGCGCGGCCCTCGGCCGCCTCTGGATCGGCCTCTCTCAGTTCCCGGACACGTCCGGCGTCACTCCGTCGCTCCTGAGCATGCAGGAGCTCGGCATTGTCCACTCCTCCGTGCAGGACCGCGACCTCCACGCCGTGATCCCACGCTGCCCCGTGCTAGAGACCCTCGCATTCGCGCTCACTCAGGATTACCCGAGATATGTCCACATCTGGTCGGAGAGCCTCCGCTGCATGGTGATTTGGAAGTCGATGCTCAGAGAGGTGCACCTTGATGATGCCCCCAACGTGGATCGGCTACTTGTGGAGCCGATTGCTGATGCTGCCACACACATCAAAATCATTAAAGCGCCAAAGCTTAAGATTCTTGGTTACTTTGATGTTGGATTGCATCAGCTCAAGATCGGTAATACTGTCATCAAGGTACCTTCCTTTTGCTGCTTATTTCATCTTGCCTCTCCGTGCTGAGACGAATGGTAGTTCATGGTGCCATTTCACTTCCTTGCATTGAAGATTGATACAAAGGTGAAGCCAAGCGCAATGGTTAGGACCCTCAGGACATTAGCATTGAAGGTGCAGTTTGGAGTTGAAGATCAAGTGAAGCTGGTGCCCACCTTGCTCAAATGCTTCCCCTGCCTAGAGACATTGTATATCAAGGTATCAAACCCCACCACTCATCATTCTTGTTGTAGTCTGTTTTACCTGTTGAGTTAAGCCTTAACTTGCTTGGCATGTAGTCGGTTCCTTCTGAAGGCCCGGTGAATGTTGACATAGAATACTGGGATCAAGTTGGCTTCACAGAATGTATCTATTCACACCTAAAGAAGTTGGTGTTAGAAGCTGTGCGAGGCGAGGATACTGAGTTGGCATTTGCAAAGTTCGTCATGGAAAGAGCTCAAATGCTGGAGGATATGTGTGTCTTAGTGGATGGCAGTTGTTCAAGAGATGTTGTGCTAAGTCGTTTATCTTCAGAAGGGTGTGTATCTGCAGATGCTAGAGTTCTAGTGGAGAAGCACGATGGGACTGCATGGGGCTTCCAGAGAGCTATTGACTTGTTGCAGAGCGATCCATTTAGTTGCTGAACCTGGAGGTATTCTCAAACACTTTCTCAAGTTCTATTATAATGGTCAGCTCCTGCATTATAGTTAAGGCAGTCAGATAATGTGTATGATTCTATAATCATTTCAGCGCTATATAGTACCTCATTTCTGGTTATGTCCCATTGAGTTTTGATAAAAACCTGTCAAAAATGTTATAATTCAGCCTGAGATGCGGTTTCATGTCTTACAAAAAAATAGTCATACCCTGTGCTGCCTCTGTGCCTGTACTTATCTGTTATAGATTGGATCAGAAACATGTCTTGATATTTGTCAGTTTAGCTATTTGATTTAGATATAGTTCTTGTCCACAACCATGATGCGAGCTGTTATCAAACTTCATTTGCGGTGGCCATGAAAAATATAATTGTGAGCAGTTAATTGCTCGTTGTAAATTTCATTTGTTTTCGGTCATGCCACATAATTGACCTAATCTTTTGATTGGCATAGACGCATAGTTCCATATGAACTTTCCTTTTTACTCTTACCAGAAAAATGTACTATTGAATCTTGGGTGAAAATTTGATTAGAAACTTACCATTTGCATATATACTTGATCCAGCTCAACCAAGCCATCTATGTGTGGTTAAGACGTTACAAAATACTCCAGTTAATCTGACACACATTTTGTGTAGTGCTGCTAAGTTAGCCCTGCTTCTAACGATCACACAGACTGGTTACCGTTTATTTTGACTGCATCCTGAAATCCTCACCCCCAGTTATGTGCTGCAGACAATTGCATTTCATCAGATAGAGTCTGTGCCCTGATATTGGCCTTGGACAGGGAGACCCTGCGTCGTTTACTGTTCTGATACTTAGTGTTAGAGTACCTAGGCATGGTGCTTAGTCACTGCATACACTTATCGGTTTTGTTGATACATACTGTTTCTGTGGTACTTCAAGCTGAACAAGGTTGAAGAATAGTTTGTTTTTTGTTCTAGTGCACTTACTTATTTTGAATGCACTGCATACACTTATCACTGATGTTAATACATGCTGTTTCTGTGGTACTTCGAGCTAAATATAATGTTGAAGACTAGTTTATATTTTGATCTAGTGCGATAATTCTGAATGTATTATCAGGATATTTATTACTACCTCCGTTCCAAATTGTAGGTCGTTTTAGTTTTTCTAGATTCATAGATTTTGATATGCATCTAGATATACGCTATGTCCAGATACATAGCAAAAACTATCAACCTAGAAATGCCAAAACGACCTACAATTTGGAACGGAGGAAGTATTATAAAGTGGCTCAAACATCCTTTCTGTGTTGTGCATTTCATCTGTAAATTTTGTTAAAGGCAATAATTTGTGTTCATATGAAGCATCTCTTTGACTTTTGCTGATTTCAGGACCTCACACTTGCTGATATTGGTATGCTATGTGCCTATGTTTGTATCAGGTTTTCCAATGGCAGCCAATACAGAAGACTTCTGCGTGACAGTATACTTTGCTCATCTGGGACCTACCTGGCCCCAAAGGGATGGATCAAGGAACATGATCTGCACATGCTTTGTAAAGCTTTGTTGTGTTGCTGTCATATTGTATAAGTACTTGTGAAGGATCATGGTACATTTTGCTAATCCGTTTGATCTGAGGATTTTAAGTGTTTCAGTTCACTCTGTTTTTCTCTACTGTATGTAGTGTATGGCAACGGCTGCCACTCCTAGCAATATAGTAGGAGTGGGAAATCGTGGACAAGAAGGTGCTCCCATTTTGTGGTTATTGACTTGAGATACTGAAATTGTAGAGCTGTGCATGTGAGGTGAGGAATGTGCTATGCCGATTTACCTTAACTGTAGTCGGTTGTCTCTTGGAATCTTGGTTGCGTAGCAATGTAGAGGGCGATAGAAATGTTGCAGCTTGGGGGTTCTTGCTTGCCAATTTACTTCAAGAAAATACACATCGGCAAGGTGGAACCATGCAAAATGTCAAACATATACACATATACTTGAAGGTTTCATGCATCAATAATCTGTCCTAGTCTCGAAATTATTTTTCAAATCGAACTTTTCACTTGTCATCTACATAAGTAAAAAGAAAATCTATGTTAGTTTGACAGCAGGACAACAAACGATGGATCAACTACTGAAGTGACAGCCCGACTGCATAATAAAAACACTCGTCCAGTTCGTTTGGATTGTTTTCAGCGAGACAACAATGTTTTTCTCTCAGCGAAAACCAGCACCAGCCACCAACCAGTCAACAGTGTTTTTCTCTCAGCAAAAACCAGCGCCAGCCACCAGCCAAACGAACAGGGCGACTCTTGCTGGATTCCATTACCCCAGTCATCAGTCATGAATCTTAACCTGCCACGCTGCCAGAGGGTCGCCGGGGTTCAGGAAAAATGCTCCAACTTACCTGAAATGAGGAGCAGTGCCTCTGCTTTCCTCAGTTCCTCAAAGCGCCCCGGATGTACTCGATGATCAAGCGCACTGCATAGGCGCATAGCAATTAACTAGCGCGACCCTTGACCCTTGAGTAACATTAAACACGAAACTGAATGAGACTGATTGATGGGCCCGCGATAAACCCAGTTGTGACATTTCGCCCAGAAGGAACGGAACCCTACAAACCCGGGACGGCCCGGACGGGACATTCTCGCCCTCACTCCGCTCCGCCCACCGCCACCAACCCGCATGGCCCCGAAAAGGCAAAACCCACCCTCTCCCTCCTCCGCTCCGGGCTCCGGCGCCGCCGCGATGGACGCTCCGGGGTTCCACACTATCATGGAGGAGATCTTGGTCTGCATCCCCCCAACCCAGCCCATCCTCTCCACCGCCGCCGCCGACGGCTCCGTCCCCGCGCCCGCGCCTGCTGCCGCCGATGGCTCGGTCCCCGCGCCCGTGCCCGCCGCCGCACCTGCACCCGCCCCCGCCGCCAGCTCCGACGGCGGTGTAGGCGAGGCCGGCGAAGACCGCAGCAACCGCCTCGCGGTCGCGCTGCTCTCCAACGTCGTCTCGCGCCTCCGCGCCAAGGACGCCGCCGCCGCCCGCTCCGACGGCGCTGGAGACGAGGCCGGCGACGGGGAGGACCGCATCAGCCGCCTGCCGCCGCCCGCTCCGACTGCGCCGGAGACGAGGCCGGCGACGGCGAGGACCGCATCAGCCGCCTCGCGGACGCGCTGCTCTCCAACATCGTCTCGCGCCTCCCCGCCAAGGACGCCGCGCGCACGGCCGCGCTCTCCCCGCGCTGGCGCCGCGTCTGGGCCTCCACGCCGCTCGTCCTCGACGACGCCCACCTCCTCCCGGACCAGCCCGACGGGCCCCTGGGCTTCGGCACCAACTGGCGCTCCATCGCCGACGCCGTCTCCGGCGCCCTCGACGCGCACCCGGGCCCCTTCCGCTGCGTCCGCCTCACCCACGTCTGCAACTACGCGGCGGCCCGCGAGGGCGGCGAGCTCGCGCGCGACTAGCTCCGCGTCATCGCCGCCAAGGGCGTCGACGACCTCGTCCTAGTCTGCCGCCCCTGGCCCATCGACGCCGACCTCCCCGCCAACATCCTCCGCGTCGCCTCCCTCCGCCGCCTCTATCTCGGCCTCTGGGACGATTTCGCCGGCAGCACCAAGGCCTTCCGCGGCAACTCCGTCTTCCCCCACCTCCTCGAGCTTGGGCTCTGCCGCACCGACATCGAGACCGCGGACATCAACCGCCTCCTCCAGTGCAGCCCCCTCCTGGAGAAGCTCGCGCTCGTCGCCTGCTACAACGCGCCGCCACGCGTCCGCGTCCGCAGCCGCAGCCTCCGCTGCGTGCTCTTCTGGATCTCGGTCGCCGAGGAGATCGACGTGCCCGACGCCCCGCGACTTGAGCGGCTCATTCTGTGGAGTGAGTGCCCCTGTGCCCGCTTCGCTGACAACTTCCACACTAGGCTCAACATTGGCGACGTCAAGGAGCTCAAGGTGCTCGGCTACCTGGACACAAGGCTCCACGTGCTCCGGATTTCCAACACTGTCATCGAGGTCTAGCTCAATTCCATCAATTCGTATATTGATGCAATGCTAATGATCATATATGTGTGAATTTCTCCATTCAATTGCATATGGAAATATGGAATCATCATTAGCATTATATTTGAATGATGTGAATTGCAAATCAATTGTAGGCTGGAACAAAGCCGAGCCCACGTACCATTGTTACCAGTGTCAAGATCCTGGCTTTAAAGGTCCGATTTGGAGTCCGCAAGGATGCCAAGATGCTGCCAAGCTACCTCAGATGCTTTCCCAATGTTGTGACATTGCATATCATGGTGAGGCTCCATTCCCCACTCTCATTTAACATCTTTGTCATCTTCAGCATATGGTTACTCAACCTAAGCATGAACCATGGATAATTCAATGGCAACATGTTAATTTTGCAGTCTGATAAAGCTGATGAGCCCACTGGCAAGCTCAATTTCAAGTTCTGGCAGGAGACAGGCCCCATCAGCTGCCTGCAGTCCCAAATCAAGAGGGTGGTGTTCAAGAACTTCCGAGGAAACCGCAGTGAATTTGCATTCCTTAGGTTCATCCTGGAGAGAGCACAGATGCTGAACAAGATGGTCGTTGTTTTGGCTGATGAAGATGATCCTGTTTCAATGGAGCAGATGGTCGCCAAACTGAAACCTCTGACTACTGCAAAACGGGCCAGCAAAGACCGTAAGTTGACCATCTTGGTGCGAAATGGAGGCTGTGCCTGGAGCTTCCGCAGCGCATCTGATCTTTCCGTGAATGACCCTTTTGATTGCTGAAGCTCTAGGTGCTAGCTGTTATGTTGAAGATAGCAGCGCCATTTTACTGAACTGGCAACTGGCACCATTTCAGTATCTATTGATTGCAAGATATATTAAGAATACTGGCTTATGTGCTATCTAGATAGTTTACAGTCATATCTGGAAAGTAAGGTTATAGCTTTGAACATGGCAAAAGCTAGTTAGCCCATGCTACTTAAGGATTTTGATTGATTACGGTTCCTTTCTTTGTGATGCAATGATGTTTCATTACATGCCATTTTGGTTGTTGGTCGAAGTGCCCTGTTTCCTTCGTTGCATCTGCCACAGATTGTCAATTTCAATTGCAAATGCTCTCATCCTGTAATTGGAATCGGATACTCATCGTTTATGCCCACAAATTTTGTATGAAAGTTTATCTAGCTGTTGTAAGATGCAGAAATCTTTTGTTCATGTTGACACAAAGATGCGACAACACACTCGAAAACGCAGCACGGCCGTCACCATGGCCAACACCCGGCTTGCCTCGAGAAACCGGTCAGATCGGTTTACAAAACCAGTCAGACCGCTTTCTGACAGGAGGTCGTGAAGAACTAGAAACTCGAGCTTGGTAGACCTAGAAACTCGAGCTCGGGAGGGACCCCGTCGGAGCTCGAGCTAATCTAGGGTTGCTCTAGGGTCGGCAGGCCACCTAGAACGTCCTTGAACGCCGTAGAGACGAGCAAAGAACAGCAAATATGGGGTTGGAAAAGGGCTAGGGTTTGAGAGGTAAAAATAAGAGAGAATTGTGTTTGATTCGATTGGAATACCTCAATCGGCCTTCTAGCCTTTATATTTATAGGCCGGGGAAGTCTTACCCCTCATGAGTCGGTTACAATATGGGATTAAACTCGGAATCCTAATCCTACTCGAATTACAGAACCTAAACCGGTCAGACCGGTTTGGCCGGGCAACTGCCAATTTTGGCTGTCAACACATGCCCCCCTGCGTTTTTAGTGAACTTGAGAACTAAAAAGCAATATGTAAGTAAAAAACTGAGGAGCTAAAATTTATGCTAAGGGCGATATCAAAAATCTATCGGCCATTAATCTTTATGCGTCTTGCCAAACACTTGGATAGAATTTCTTAAAATATCTTCCATTGATAGCTCTAGGTAAATGATCTCCTTGCAATGTCTCCAGCATATAAGAATTCCCAAAAATAACTTCGATAACTCTATATGGCCCTTCCCAACTTGGCGACCATTTACCAAACTTGTTGCTTTTTGTCCCAATAGGCAAGATCGTCTTCCAAACAAGCTCACCAATCTGAAAATATTTCCCCCGCACCTTTTTATTGTAAGCTTTAGCAACCCGAAGCTTGTCTTTTTCAATCTCCTTCAAAGCCTTCAATCGCTTGTCAGTTACTTCATTAATGTTGTCCATCATCAAATTGTGATAATCCACAGCATCAAGGTCATTTTGTTTAGCCAACCTATAAGCTTCCAGATTTACCTCAACAGGTAAAACGGCCTCCTGACCATACACAAGCTCAAAAGGAGTAACTTTAATAGCACCATGCCTAGATATACGATGAGCCCATAATGCTTCGGATAAAACATCATGCCATCTCTTAGGATTATCTTCTATCTTTTTCTTAATCAATTTGATCAAAAACTTATTACTTGACTCGGCTTGACCATTAGCCTGAAAATAGCGGGATTAAAACGTCTAGCCGTTTAACTACTATAGGATTCGGCAAACTCACGTACCTCTTTAGATATAAACGAAGCACCTTGATCTGTTGTCAAAGTTTGCGGGATACCAAATCTATGAATAATATTCTGCGTAATAAACTCAATTACCTCTCTATGCGTCATATTCTTCAAAGGAATCGCTTCGGTCCACTTAGTAAAATAATCCGTAGCAAACAACACGAAGCGATGTCCCTTTGATGATGGAGGATTAATTTGTCCAATAAAATCCAACCCCCAACCTCGGAACGGCCATGGCTTGATAATAGGATGCATCAATGCAGCAGGAATCAATTGCAAATTACCAAATTTCTGACATTCTTCACACCCTATATAATATTTGAAACAATCCGCCATCATAGAAGGCCAATAAAAACCGGCTCGTCTAAGTAACCACTTCATCTTGGGAGCCGATTGATGTGTACCACAAATACCTTCATGAACTTCTCCCATGGCAACTTTGGCCTGATCCGAGTCTAAACACTTCAAAAGTAAATCTTCGGCGGTTCGACGATAAAGCTCATCGTCAAGCAAACATATTTAAATGATAATCGCCGAATATTTCTTTCTGCACCACGACCAGGATCCTTCAAATAAGCAATAATAGGAACCCTCCAGTCCTGATCTTCAATCTTGGGATGATTAACATCATCTAAAATATTTTTGCCGCTGTCAGGAGACGAAGCGGTCAGACCGGTTTCCAAACCGGTCAGACCGGTTTGAGAAACCGGTTGGACCGGTTCGTCCAGAACCTGAGCCTCGGCTTTTGATTGCATCAGTTTTTGGAGGTAGAAATATTTCTTTGCAACCATATAACCAGATGCTTTCTGAGCCAGAGTATTAGCCTTGCCATTTTCCTCTCTTGGAATATGTTTGATAGTAAATTCATCAAAAGAAGCAATGATATCAAGGCATCTATCAAGATATGCATTTAGTAAACTATTATAACAATGGCATACCTTAGATACTTGTTGTACTACCAGGAGTGAATCACCAAAGGCTTCAACATGCTTTATTCCCATATCTTGCAAAAATTCCAAGCCGAATAGAAGAGCTTCATATTCAACTTGATTATTGGTTCACTTTTCTTCCAATCGGTTTGAGAACTCAAAAATGGCACCACTTGGTGACATAAGAACAGCACCAATCCCTTGCCCGTCATTGCAAACCGATCCATCGAAATATAATTTCCATGGTGTACAAGCAACATAACCGACGTCGAATTCACAAATATCATTAATCCGATGTTCAACTATAAAATCAGCTACAATTTGGCCTTTCATAGATTTTAAAGGTTCACAAGCCAAATCATATTCAACTAAAGCATAAGCCCATTTACCGATCCTTCCACTAGCAATCAGTTTCTGTAGCATATGTTTAATCACATCGGTTTGACATAATACGGTGCAAGTACTAGATAATAAATAATGCCTCAATTGAGTACAAGCATTATATAATGATAAGCATAACTTCTCAATAAAAGTATACCTCGTTTCCGCATCAATGAGCCGTCGGCTTATATAAGCAATCACATACTCCTTAGCATCAATCTCTTGAGTCAAAACAGCTCCAATAACTCTCTCTTCAGCTGCTACATAAAGTCTGAACGGAACCCCTCTCTTAGGCGCCCTAAGCACCGGCAGCGAAGACAAATATTCTTTGATTTTCTCAAAAGCTTCTTGCTGTTTTGCCCCCCAAGTGAAATCGGCTTCATTCTTTAACCGAAGTAAAGGAGTAAAAACATCAACCTTTCCAGACAAGTTAATTATAAATCTTCTCAAGAAATTTACCTTGCCTAGAAACTTTTGCAAATCTTTCTTGCAAGTAGGAGCTTCGACTTTCTTCATAGATTCAATTCTCTTGGGATCAACTTCTATGCCATTTTCATGAATAACAAACCCAAGAAACTTCCCAGCCGAAACACCAAAAGCACATTTGAGTGGATTCATCTTTAAACCATACCGTCGCATCCTTTCAAGAGCAAGTCTCAAATCGGCTAAATGAGAATCCAAGCCATCCGATTTAACTACAATATCATCAATATACACTTCCACAATAACACCCAAACTATTTGTTTTTTGATCGAATATGCAAGATC
>OAMR01000118.1:2556566-2576086 GCA_900205405.1 Echinochloa crus-galli
AGGGGGTAGCTGGGCCCTGTCTCTTATACACATCTCATACCCGACAAACACTTGATGTTCTCATTTGCACTAATAGAATCGGAATCGGCCATTGCAACAAAGGAAGAAGTGTCACCATTCACAACTTCAACTTCATCGCCGATCCACTGAATAAGGCATTGATGCAAGGTAGACGGTACGCATTGATTTGCATGAATCCAATCACGACCAAGAATTAAACTAAAGTTACCTTGCACCTCTGAGACGAAGAAGGCCGTAGCAATAGTCTTGCTCCCGACGGTCAACTCCATAGAAGCCACCCCCTTGGTGCCAATGGGATCACCTCCGCCGACTCCACTGACCGTCATGTTCGTCTTGATGAGATCTTCGTCTTTACCACCAATTTTCTTGTAGAGGGCATATGGCATAAGATTCACGATAGCTCCACCATCAACCAACATACGTGAAACTGGTTTTCCGTTGATGTGCCCTCTCATATACAAGGCCTTGAGATGATTCTCTGATTCTTTAGGCTTCTGAAATATAGCATCTCGAGGTCCTAGCTGAAGATGAGCGATTTCCTCCTCCGGCACTACAAAATAATCTGGAGACAAATAGACGACGTTGACCTCCATATTGTCACGCTCTGGAGAAGGCTCAAAGTCAACTAACTCTTCATCTTCAACCACTGGAGGAATTGTAGGAGTTGTATTTTTATTGGTGGTCGAAGTGACTTCAGCCCCTGCCTCTGTCTCCAAACCGGTCTGACCGGTTCCAGAAACCGGTCTGACCTCTTCTGTGGCGGGTTGCCCCAAGCTTTGGTTCCCATATCTGGACAATGACAACCTTACTCTCCCTTGCGAATTCAGCTTTGAAACTGGATGCACCGATGTCATGTCTTGGTCTGAGGAATCATAGGCCTGTATCTGTTGAACTATTCATCCCTCAGCTTTTCAGTTTCCTGTTCCCTTTTTTCTTTGTTTCGCAGGCGTTGCAACTTCCTTTTTTGTGTATGAGTTAGCCCGGAAGGACACCACCTTGGTTGGAAAACCTTTTTAGGACCCTTGCTACTGCTGGCCTCATGATCATTAGCCATGATCGGCTTTTGAATTGGAACAGGAGCCGGATCTCCAATAAATATCGGCTTTTTGGTTGAATTTTGCACATCCATCGGAATTTTACCAATTGTTACAAATCCACTGGCCTTGGCTTGCTTTGGATCAACTGTGGCATGTACATCCTCCTTTTTCTCCTTGACACGATATTCTTGCTTGGGAGGAACTTGAAACCTTGATTCAGACCGAAACCGGTCTGACCGGTTTACCGGTCTGACCGGTTCGTGGACCGAACCAGGATGAGGTGGCTGCCCTGCATAGTAATTCGCCGGCATGCCTAAATTTGGATCTATAACGTTTTCTGGTATGCCTGACGTACTAGGATCTGTTTCTACAATACTTTTCCACATTCCTTGTTCCCATGATGGATATGGAGAATTTGACGCGGGAGGTGCCCATGGCATGGTAGCATATATCTTCTGTGGTGGATAAACAGTAATAACATCACCACGGCGCCTATTCTTCTTTGGATAACCATCTCCACGCATTGGTGACCTTGGTCTCTTTTTTACTGGCCGCTCACCTTGAACGGCCTTTGTGTACTTGTTCAGGAGCTGAGAAAAAGTAGGCCCTTGCTTCAGAACCGTACCTTTCACTTTGGGTTCATTCACCTTCCAAGTACCCACTTCCGGACGCTTGGGCTTGAAAGTCCTAAGTCGGTCCAGGGGCAAACCGGTCTGACCGGTTTGGGAAACCGGTCTTACCGGTTTCGCCTGATCAGCGGGCCGATTTTCTTCTAAGGAACTTTCTTGCCCCCCCGGGCCTTGATGTATTAATAGTAATCTTCAGAGACTCTTTTCCATCCAGAGTCTTTCCAAGCATCACTTTTCTGACCGGAGATTGAATATCAACTTTTTCCGGCCTTGGATCTCCAATCAGCACATTCTTACCCTTAGCTCCTTCGGCTTGTTCCAACCGAATCAGTACCTTGGTATTCAAATTCAAAGTATGCACAGGGAAAGGAGCCTTATCAACTTGCATCTCAGCTACTACTAATCGACCTTCATTAATAGCCGATTGTACCTGTCGTCGAAAAACATTGCAATCATTAGTCGCATGTGAAAAAGAATTATGCCACTTACAATATGCGTGATTTTTCAATTGATCGGCTGGTGGAATCGCATGAGAGAGTTTAATGATACCATTCTTAAGCAATTCATCAAAAACACGATCACATTTGGCAACATCAAAAGTAAATTTAATCTCTTCTCGCCGATTTTTCTGAACCGGCTTCAATGAAGGACAAGAACAAGGCTTAGCTTTTGATGGCCAAACAAACTCAGCAGCATAAATCTCTTTACTTTCATCGTCCGAACTATCAGAATCATTATCAATAATATGCACATTAGAACGATAAGGTTTAGCAGTTTCTCTTGAATTCTTTCACTTAAGCTCTAAACTCATGACCTTCATTTGCAAGTGATTAATAGAAAGAAAATCAAAACCTTCTAATTTTTCCTTTAAATGAGACCGCAAGCCAGCAAAAGCTAAATCTGCTAAATCTTTTTCAGAGATTGACAAATTAAAACATCTATTTTTTGTATCCTTAAATCTTCTGAAATAATCTATAGCCGATTCCTCTCGGCCTTGTCTAATAGATGTTAAATCTGTCAATTTAGTTTCATTTTCTCCGCTAAAGAAGTGATCATGAAATTTACGCTCCAATTGAGTCCAAGTTTGAATAGAATTAGGAGCAAGCGAAGAAAACCAGGAGAAATTAGGAGCAAGCGAAGAAAACTAGGAGAAAGCAGTTCCAGTCAAAGTTATTGAGAATAAACGAATGCGCAATGGTTCATAGAAACTTGCTTCTCCTAACTGTAAAATATATTGACTAACATGCTCCCAAGTAGTACGATTATCTTCACCATTGAATTTAACAAACTCAGGAACACGCCAACCATTAGGGTAAGGAACTAAATCAAACTCAGGGGGATATGATTTTTGATACAAGCGTGAGTTACTGTTACCCAAATCAATCCCAAGTTTAGTTTTAATTGTATTAGCCAGATCCTCTTTGAATTTAGAGAAATCGGCTTGATAGCTTGCACTATTCATATAACGAGATGTATTAAGTGTTGAACCTTGAGAAGCGTTTGGAATCGGCCTAGAAGAAGTGCCAGATCCATTGGGTGAGCTTCCCACAACAGTAGTAATAGGAGGTGTAAAAACAGATCCAGATGCAGCTGAATTAGCCAAAACCATCGTATTTGTTGCACCACCACCCATGGAACCGGTCTGACCAACTGAAGTGGCCAAACCGGTCGGACCGGTTATGTAAACCGGTCTGACCGGTTCGTGGACCGAACTAGGATGAAGTGGTTGTCCTGCATAGTAATTCGCCGGCATGCCTAAATTTGGATTTATAACGTTTTCTGGTATGCCTGACGTACTAAGATCTGTTTCTACAGCACTTTTATTTTTATCAAGATTACTAACCATATTAACAAGTAACTCACTAGTAGCGGCGTGTGCAACTTTTAATTTTTCATCCATCATATGAGTCATTTGTTGCATGAAATCAGAGGATGAGGATTCACCGGTTACCTTAGAAAGTTCTTCAACCTTGTCGTCTGATAGCTTGAAAGCCGGCATAATGAACTCCTCAACTCTCTTGACGAAACCACCGCGATCTTTCTTGAAGCCCTTCAAGAATTGCGCCTTGAAGTGCTCTTCAGCAATCAGGTGCCGCTTCCGCTCCTCGTCCGTGAGCTCTTCCATCGTCGCGGTGATGATGTTGGTCTTGTCAAGGTCGCAAGTAGCTCCCGACATCTTTGGAGTAGATTAGATCGGTTTTAGAACCAGATCAATCTTCCCCAGCGGAGTCGCCAAAAAGTATGTTGACACAAAGATGCGACAACACACTCGAAAACGCAGCACGACCGTCACCACGGCCAACACCCGGCTTCCCTCGAGAAACCGGTCAGACCGGTTTACAAAACCGGTCAGAACGCTTTCTGACAGGAGGTCGTGAAGACCTAGAAACTAGAGCTCGGGAGGGACCCCGTCGGAGCTCAAGCAATCTAGGGTTGCTCTAGGGTCGGCAGGCCACCTAGAACGTCCTTGAACGTCGTAGAGACGAGCAAAGAACAGCAAATATGGGGTTGGAAAAGGGCTAGGGTTTGAGATGTAAAAATAAGAGACAATTGTGTTTGATTCGATTGGAATACCTCAATCGGCCTTCTGGCCTTTATATTTATAGGCCGGGGAAGTCTTACCCCTCATGAGTCGGTTACAATATGGGATTAAACTCGGAATCCTAATCCTACTCGAATTACAGATCAAAACCGGTCTGACCGGTTCGGCAAACCGGTCAGACCGGTTTAGCCGGGCAACTGCCAATTTTGGCTGTCAACAGTTCCCTGCTAGAGTCCTGATGACAGATGTTTTTCTTTGGTTTCGAAGTATCATGGGCGAGTGCCCGGGATCATGTGCTTTTGATTGTTAGATTGGAGAGTGGAATGTTTCAATTCTCGAAATCAGGTTTTGGATATGGTGTTGATGGCTATACTGGAAGCCGATTGTGTATCTGAATCATGGTAAATTTTGTTCAACTGCGGTATGGAATCTCTCAGTTTCTGAAACCAGGTGTTCTGGGCGGCTGGGTCCTGCCCGTTTGTGAAGTTTCGAATGCACACATGCTCTGTTTTGGTATTGTTTCGTTTGTTGCAGCTGAACGTGCCCGGTGAAAGCGAAAATGCGCACAACCATGTGCCGGTAGCAGCACTCGAGCAACCGATCACACGTTCATCGCCTAATATTAGTTTCTTGATTACCGAGTAAGATTCGGGCTGATAACTGTGTGTTGATGCTACCGTGTGGTCGCCTGATGTGTGCAGGGAAACGTTCCGAAGCATAAGGAGCAGGGGCAAAACACCTAAACTGAAACAACATGTGAATTGAATGTAGTTTTTTTTTTAAAAAAAGGAATGTGAATTGAGTTTCAAATCAAGTAAATCCTGAGACCGGAAATAACGAAATCTCTCACTTTGTACTGGCATAGTGGCATACGGAGTACTTTCAGTCTACTAGATGGGCATGAGGCAGTAAAGTAATATTATACAGCTTGGTTGCCGTAACGGAATTTGACCACAAACTGCTTTCCCCATTCCATTCGATTTTCACCCACTCCCGGTGAAGGCAGTGGCAAGCAGCGGCCGAGCCGAACCCACCCCACCGCGCCGCCCAGCACGCAACCTCCTCTCCCCCGTCTCCCGCGTCATCGGCGCCCACCGGGGGCCCATCCGCTTCGTGCGCCTCACCTGCTGCCACATGGAGACGGTCGCGAGGATGGGCTTGCTCGGGTACTGGCTCCACCGCTTCGCCGCGGGGGGAGCCGAGGAGCTCGTCCTCGTCAACCGCCCCCACCCCAGAGCCCTGCTCCTCCCCGCCGCCGACGTCCTCCGCATCGCCTCCCTCCGCACCCTCTACCTCGGCTTCTGGGCCTTCCTGGACACCGCCGGCCTCCCGCGCGGCCCCGGCGTGTTCCCCCGCCTCCAGGAGATTGGGCTCTGCCACGTCTTCATCCACCACACGGTCGTAGACCACCTGCTCGCCTGCAGCCCCGTGCTCGAGAAGCTTGCGATCGTCGCCACCTGCTACAACGACGGCCATTTCCGGATCCGCAGCCGCAGCCTCCAGTGCCTCGTCTTCTGGGAGTCCCGGGCGGATGCGCTCGAGGTGGCCGTCGCCCCGCGTCTTCAGCGCCTAATCCTGTGGGAGCGCACGACCGACTCCGGCTTCCGCATCAGGGTAAGGATTGGCCACCCCACCGGGCTCAAGGTGCTCGGCTACCTCCAGCCAGGAATCCACGAGCTCGAGATCGGGGGCACCATAATTGAGGTATCTCTTTCTCCTTTGCTTCTTCCTCCAAATGCATAGTTGCATGACATATCTCTTTCTACCTGTGCCATCGATTCAATTGTCAATCTTGAAATTTAATCCATGGCATTGTGTTCTCAATTGTGTTGTACTAGAGTGGCACAAAGATGATCCCATCCACCATGGTTCCGAGTGTCAAGATCTTGGCCTTGAAGGTGCCATTCGGAATCCGCAAGGAAGCCAAGATGCTGCCCAACTTCCTGAGATGCTTTCCCAATGTGGAGACATTGCATGTTCTGGTGAGATTCCATTCATCCCCTATACTCACTCATTCAGCAATTTCAACATCTCTGGCACGACAGTTGTTAATCGAACCACATATATATATGCACATTGATTTTGCAGTCTCATGAAGCTGATGAGCCGACTGGCAAGCTCAATTTGAAGTTCTGGCAGGAGGTTGGCCCCATTGACTGCCTAGACACACACATCACCAAGGTAGTGTTTGACAAGTTCAGAGGGGAACGCTATGAGCTCGCATTCCTCAAGTTCATCCTAGAGAGGGCGCAATCGCTGCTGAAGCTGGTGGTTGTGCTGGCAAATGGAGATCAGGCCTTGGTGGATGAGATGCTCACCAAGCTGAAACCTCTGACCACAGCGAAGCGTGCCAGCGAATGCCCTACTCTGTTGGCAGTCGCCCGCGATGGAGACAGTGCTTGGTGCTTTCAGAGAGCATCTGATCTTTCTGTGAGTGATCCCTTTGATTTGTGATGAAGCTCAAGGTGCTGTCGTGCTCCACGATCAATTCTAGCATCTTGTGGAGCTGATTGGATTGCTTTTTTGGGTATTCTAGCATCTTGTGGAGCTGAAACTTTAGAATGTTGTGTCAAGTTGTGTTATTGATACCGGCTCTGATATGCAGTGTCCAAATGCCACAGATCATGTTCCAGCTGAAAAGGACAGATTCTGCACTTCTTGTGATCTACAATTACTCTTAAGTTCAGGTACTTCCTAATTTTGCCACTGGTTAGTTTCTCAGTGGAAATGTATTGTATGCTGAGCACAGTTGTAACTGGAAAAATGTGGAATTGGTAACTCCAGACTCCTCTTTGTATGGGTCCATGTATGCATGTCAGCAACTTCAGTATAAGAATTTTGTAGCCTTCTGTTTGATTCTACTGGACTGGTTTCCGTTACTCAAATTGAAGATTCACCTGATGTGCTTACTGACAAGTTTGAAAGTTCTGGATAGGATAACACACCCAAGAACAAAGATGTTGTGTATGTGTTCTTTCACTTAAGATTTATGAATTAGCCGTCTTGTTCCTCGTCCCGTTTTAACGGGTGACAGCCAACATACTCGGTAGCAGTTCTGATCAGAATTCATAAACAGGCTTTCGCGCAACGAAAAAAGACTTATTAACGCGCTTAATTCCATAACGATGGATAGATCAACACACAAAAGAACGGTGACATTGGTAAGGGCAAAAGTTAAACTCAAAGATAGGCTAAATGGGGAAGCATCGGTGTTTGAGCAGCCCAGCCTGAGCAAAGTAGCGAACAAACCCAAGCTGGGGCAACTGCCCTAGATAATAAGTAGCGGATATCATCACCATGAGCTTCCGCGCATCGATAACCTAGATAGCTTTGCCTCTCAAAAATTACGAGCTGGATTTCTAAGAAGAAACATGAAAGCAGATGGATAACTCTGGTTGATACAGAGCCCTTTTCTAGTAATACATCATCTCACATGAAAGCAGATGGATATTCCAAAAATTCTTTCGCCAAGTCATACACTAGCTAGCATCATAAGTACGGACGTTAATTCCTGTAAGCCATAATACTTCTAACTTCGACGTTTACACTATGCATGTAAGCTGGAGTTGATGTGCATTCTTTAGCTTCTATTAAAATAAAAGAAATTGCATTCTAACACATAACCAGCTACAAACCCACCAGGATATAAAAGGTTCATCAGAACTATGGTGTGTTCATCCTATTTCTAAGCTCTCCATTCTCCCGCTTTCATGAAATCGAAGAGCTCCTGCGCATGTTCAGAAAGAAAAGGTTAATAGGTAGAAACAAAGATCAAATGTCTACGTTACCATTCACTATCTATTTATATCTTTCATCGATCATATTCACTATCTATTTATTTCTTTCATCAATCATCTATGACTAACATCCGTGCATGTAATTTATTAGTCTTCACGAGTACAATACTACAAAATTTTCACAGTAGAAATAATGGATGATCAATCATTTAAGAATCATTTCTCTTAACAAAATAAACATGTTTTCATGTATAATGTCATTTGTAAAAAAAAATGTTGCCATGCAATCAACTTAGTGTTTCTACTTTAAAATTTCACCTATAATATCATTTGCAAAAGAATATTTTCATATAATCATTTTAATATTTCTACTTTCAATTTCACCTTAAAATTTTATTTAAGAAATTCCCGCAACATTGTGCAGGGTATCACCGAGTAATATAAATGGATCCACATATGCATCCATGAATGAGGTCATTTTGTTTTCTTGAGCTTATTTATCCACACTAGTTGGTATGCACGTGCCACAGGCACTTGTTTTAAAAAGGGCATAAAGAAATCTTGAATTCCATAGAAAATTAATTGTGATTTAAACATCACGTGTAGAGTGCACGTGCGGTACTCATGTGTATAGAAAAAAGCACACACAAGTTTAACCCATGACAAAAGAAAATCTTATACGTCATAAATGTTTATTGTGATAAAAAACCCAGTAAACATAACATACGAAATCAAAGAATTATTTATTTAAGACAATCACTTTCATCTACTCGTGTTCAACCCTAAAACCAACCATCATCTTCTTGTCATACAGATGTATATAATCACTTGGAAGAAAGATAGAGCACTCATGCCGGTACACGAGGTATATTGGAGTAATCTTGTTTCATATATAGTTCATACCAGCACACAGGGCATATTGGATTGTTCCTGAATTCCTAGAAGATGGAGTAATAGTGGAAACAAGAATTCTATATCTAATATATAATCTAATGAATTTATATATTTATAACAAAGATGTACACACGACAGTGACATATTTATGAAAATTCTTATAAACAAAAAAATATAGATTTAGTAACCAACAATTTAGCATAAGACATATTAAAAAATTGTAATAACAGAAAACATAACTCATATCATAATTATTCTCGTCTGCATCAAGCTTTTAGAAAATGCTTCAAATAAGAATTTTATTTATCCCACTAAAAACATATAATCACTTTGATCAATTGACATGTTTTTAATCAATTGCTAACTATTGATAATATCATCTATGATCTACTAATATTACCTCCGTTCTCGAATATATGTCGTTTAGGACAAACTATTTAGTTCAAAAATGAACTAATTTGCTGTGCTAAACATCATATATCTAAAAACGGAGGGAGTATTATGTATGGATCCACTGATGTCACGGTGGAATAGTGCACACCGAAAATACCAACACAAATGAAAGTATAGAACTTTATTATGCGCCATTTGTAATGTTAGCCATGCAAAGACTTAACATAAACATAGCTTGGAAGAACCGCATGCATATATCTACCACTCTTGTCCACCGCAACATCAAAAAGTGTGGTGACCAAGAAGATGTCAGTCACCAAAAAAGGCATTGAATAACGTCTATATTTCACATGATCAACTTACACAACCCATCTCCACTCTATACACCAAGTTGCTAAAGATTGACTTGAGAAACATGCATATGAAGGCAAGTGGGTTCATGATCTGATGGAAAAAAACAGCCATATAGTCCATAGCCTGATAGCCATTTATCAATTATAAGACATCAGTTACAAGCCATCTTCACCAGCCTCTTCCCAACGCATCAGAAACATAATCGGCAGCGGACATGGCTATCACTTCGTATCAAATGTACGTATCCAACTCGATTAGCACGCGATCATCGCAAGCGTCCCAGATATTCCGTCAACTGGGCGTGTGATCGGCAACTTGCATGAGGGCGCCTTTGGTAGCGGAAAAGAAATGGGTACTATGATCTGTGAATGACAAGCTAATTGTGGGTCGGGCTGCAGGTTGATGGCAAAATAAAAAATAAACCAATAGTAACATTCGTGAATTCACATAAATAATAGCTAATAGGAAAAAAATAAAAACGAATCAATAGAAAAAATTAATACATCAAGCAGAATTCAATGGACAAACTGAGACGGCTTGCACATTTGTTCTAGCAGATGGGTGCGTATATAATAACACAGTTGTTAGACTAACAACAATTTAAACTTCTTTTATTACAATGCCTTCATAAAAAAGAGAAGCATTTCTTGCTTAAAAAAAGATACATTTCATATATACACATCTAGTGCGGAAAAATCAGAGGAATCAGCTGGATGTGGTAGACATATAAAAAATTCACAATTAAGAAAAGCACCAACCAATTCTTGAGGCATTCAGCATTCCTGAACTTTTTAGCCATGCAAATGGATTTGACTGGAAAAAATATAGAGAAGGACTAAATTAGAAGAATAAAACATGCAGAGGAAAGTCTAAGAGCAAATAAGTTACATGCATTTAAATGTGATTCAGAGACTATCTTATGACCATTGAGTATCATTTGTGGGATAAGGCCAATAGTATCGAGCTTGCTAGAGTATTTGTGTGGAGAAAATACAATTAAATCCAATATAATATTAGATTAATAAAGGTGCACATATGATTGTTTTGAATGAAATGACATGTAGCTCTCCTACGTCGTTCAAGAAAAAAAATAGCAGTTTATTTGGACAATTCAAATGCAGTTTACACAGTTAACTCTGTATGCGATACTCCAATAACAGCGTTCCAAAATAGTGGGCCACTAAAACTGCCTCCCTAATTTATTCATAGAAAGAATCATCAATTATAACACTGTTCATGCTTCTGACATGTCACCGGGTATCTGAATATTAGTAGTTAATCAGTTTTTCTCTCCAGGTATTATGATGCCCGTCTTTCTGATCAGCAGATGGCGTTACTTCAGTACCAAAGGGAAAATATTCATTATCTGAGTGAGGAGGTACACGGAAGTTTCATGCAAAATAGTTGATAGCACCTCACCAAATTTCTATTTCACCTTTGTATACTTAATTTCTGTTCAATTTCAGAGAAGTCCTTGACTAACCTGCAGCCATGCATTGTTAAATTTGATTGCCTATGTTACTGCAAAATACTATTTTGGCATCCATGTTATTAACTTTGTAGGCAAGATAAGCACCAGAATTAGAAGTCTTAGTATTTTATGGACTGGCAGAAAGTGACGAAGACTGATAGTCAATTTACTATTACTCTAAGGTTAAATTACTTTGTAAGCATTTTTAGAATACAGAAGAGTGCAGCTTTCATAATATTTCTTTTCTAGAGCAAGGGGTTAAGCCCAGCTGCTTATATTAAACTGCAAATACAGGAGCTTCGGAATCCTTTTAGTATTGATTAACAATATGTTTCTTTTCTCATAAGGTCCTGCGCTTGCAAGAATGCTTAAGCAAGTACCAGAGAACTGATGCTGGAACCACTCCTCAGGTTCTCTCTCTGCGTGCGCATGCTGCATCTGATCAATTATCAGTTATTTAAATGTTTCATTGCCTAAATGTTTGAAATGATTGATTGCCTTTTAATTTTCAGGTCGATCTTGCCCATCTTTTAGCATCTCGTGATCAAGAACTTCGAGCACTTACCGCTGAGGTAACTTGTTTACTGAAGTTTTATTATCATGTTATGCACTTATGCGTGCCTCCAAAAGTATAACTAGCATTGATGTTTCCTTGAAAAGGTCTAAGAGATAGCAGTAGTCAAAAAATGCACTTTCCATACATTACTAGTGGTCTGGGATGCAGTACTATTGTAAGCTAGGTCCCGGTTTATGCAAATTAGTAAGGGAGGTCCTCAAGAAAACCTACCTGTCTCTGCCTACTTTAGAGTATCTATTGTGGAAGCTATTCAGAGAAGTTTTACCTCCTACGCGATCTGCTTCTTTGGAATGTATCAGATGAACCTGTTTTACATTTATAGCCCTCGATATTGGCTGCATTCCGATCAAGGTGAAGGCGCTTGAAACATTCCTTTTTCTCCTTAATAGCCATTTGCACCTCGTCATTCCACCACCAAGTGTCTTTCGCTTCTTGTTTTCCTCCCCTACTCACGCCAAACACTTCTGAAGCCACCTTCCGAACACATGTTGCCATCTTTAGCCACATGTCGTCTGCATCTTCTCCGTCCTCCCAAGGCCCCTCGCTTAACATCATGTCCTTAAAAGTTTGCGCTGCTTCCCCTCTAAGCTTCCACCACTTCATTCTCGCTATCTTGGCACGTTTGTCCCGCTGGACACGTACCCGAAATCTGAAGTTAATCAGTAAATAATAAATAAAAATAACAGTGAGTTTTCTAGAACTGTACATGTCACCGGGTATCTCTGAACAATCACGCATTATTGGACCAATAACATGGCAAATATTGCTAAACTGGTATGCATCTTACCTCAAAACATGCTAGACTCCATGGATACATGTTAATAACAGGGTCTAAACTGTACCTTAAGTTTATCTCCGATGAGAAAAACACACTATGATTGTGGAAATAATAGGATGGTTTGGTAACAACAAAAGAGAATGAGAAGAAAATATCAGCAAGACATTCCTAGATTCCCTAGAACGGCATCTACAACTTTCCTTGATTTCAAAGAACGTAACATATTTTTGCAGCCTTTAACATGATGCAGCTGAGGGTTAAGCTTGTTTGTTCTAACCTGTGTGCAATGGAGTGATCTTGGAATTGTCAGGAGATGACTACAGACCAAAGCAGCAGTGCCTCTGTTCTCTGCAGAGTTCGAGATATGCCCAATTCTTCAGCAAGCCCAATAGTCCCTCTGGATTTTCAACTGTGATATAGCCAATATCAATCAACAAAGAACATGTGCCATTATAAAGAAAACAAAAGGAGTACAGGAGTGACATAAGGAGAACCATTTTCATCTCTCTTGATTGGGCACGCATTTTCTCCTTCTGCTCTTTGGTATAGTCGGCATATTTCTTTTTCGGTTTTTTTGGTGCAAAACTTCCTACAGAAAACACCAAATGTAAAAGACCATTTTTTATTGGGGGGTGGTTAGTAGGGGGGGAGAAATCAACAAAAAAAATCCATCACAGTTCATAAACCTTGCATTGTCTTGGTACGCTTATTATCAATCATCTTATCTGCCAAACTGACATAAATATGCACTTCTTTTCCATATATCTAACTTGTATGTAAAAGAATTTGTTGTACTGTAACGATGAAACAGAATCAAGACAAACCAAATCACAATAGAGGCCCTATATAACAAAGAGACAAACCTTTTTCCCTTGCATTGTTTCAGGAACATCCCCTCTCGCAATGAGCTGGGTAAGCCCTTCCACTGCCGCTGTTTTTCCGACGCCTGGCTCTCCAATCCTGTTCTTCCCCTTTCTGCTTAAAATTTGTACAACTTGATCAATCTGCTCTTGTCTTCCGATAACAGGATCCAACTTTCCCTAGAATAAATCGCATGGTCAATTTATCAATTGGTGGCCAGAACATTGTGGATTGTTTGGCAATCTAATAAATGTGGAACAGTTGCTAACTTTGTTAAATTAGTTCCGTACTCATCAAGTGTGGGTGTGGAAGTCTTGCTTTTTGTCTCAGCAGAAGTTTCACTTTGGTGTCAGGATCATTAGTTTCTCAGCAAAAGACGATATAAAATGCAAAGGAACAACAAAACATTTTTAGTCATGCCAAATGCAAGTGATCAGCTGTCCAGCAACGGTTTCGAATGGCCAGACAAATGAACATTTTGCATTTTCCAAATTCTCTTACAGGGTTCAAAAGTTATGGAGCCAACCTGGGTGAGTTGAAGAGCAATTCAGGTTATTTAAGGAAAACAAAGCAATATCACACAGTAACTTAATTGGTCATCAGTCAATCAGGTTGATGTTTACAAGAACAGTTTAGCAAGATTACCAGTTAATAGTTTTTCATCTTGGCATCTCCCAAAGACCCAAACATTCATGATACTGTCATCGGAGCATAAGCAAAACTTGAACTGTCCTCTAGGAAAACTATTTGACCACATGTTTCAGCTAAAGAGATATGAATCAATTATTTCACCAACTAAAGAAAGCAGGTCAGACAAGAATGTTGACCTGCCAATAGAAGCTTTAGCTCGGAAGGGCCTTATTGTCGCAAATAGGTTGACCTGAAATTCACGTAGATACAAAAAATATCAGGAAATGTTGAGTTGTGGGTGTATTATTGCATAGCTCATGTCATTAACAGATTAATAGCATTAAGTAGTGATCATGTCAATAAAAATTTGCAGGTCTCAGTAGAACTACGATACTTAGCTGCAGTCAATGAAGTTTTTTAATTATATATTCTACAAAAGCGTTACATTATCACAAAATTATAAATCCCACAAGAAGCTTTTACTCTAAAAGACACATCTTTGACTGAAAATGTCTGGAATCATCAAGCAAACTTATCCAGAGAGCAACCGTGACACTACGTGTCCAAAAAGATCATCTCTCATCATCGAAGCTAAGATCTCTACAACACACGCAAGAGATCGACAAAAGTAGCAATTAGGGTGGTATTACAGTTGACAATCATACCTAAATATATATGCCCACTGCTGTAAATCCGTGGATGCAACGGCTATGGATGTAGAAGGCCACACATACGGAGATTGTTACACTTCAAAATTGGGATAGTATCAAAAGGTTAGATCCACCTAGAAATCATGTTTGATTAAATCAAATGGAAACAACTTGCTCCCTATCACAGGATCTAACATAACTCTAATTGATCCCAAACGCGGCAACAGGGATGCTAAGAGAAATTGTCAGTGCTAATTGATGATAGTTCTTGACCTTTTGCATCTGTCTAGACATTGCCCCAGCCACTAACATTTATAGTTAAGTTCCAGTTTCTAACACACATAGCTCATGTAACATAACCACATGGACAAAACAAACCGGGATTAGTAACAATAAATAAGAATAAAGTAAAAGAGGAAAGAGAGAAAATAAATGAGCACGCACCGAATATATAAGAGCTTCAGTCATTGACACAATGGTGTTACCTTGCATGGAAAGCACATCAGCTTAATTTAATTAATGTAACATAATCAGAGGGACAAAATAAAACAGGATTGGTAAAATAAATAGGAATAAAGTCAACGGCGTGAATTGGGCAGGATTCCTCCTGAAAGGAACAACGGGGTAATTGGGCAGGGAAAGCAGTCGATACATAAAAATAATTTTAACTCATTAATCAGTGTGGGCAGTGAACAAGTAACTGCTACCTAAAACATCATAAAAACTTATAATAGCTATATTGAAATATTTATGAGATGTAGCTGTACAGAAAAAAACTAAAGGGAATAGTACAATACTTGCCACTCCTCAAATAATGATATCCGGCTAACTTCTTTCTGATTCTCCTTTTCCAAACTTCTGCACAAATAAATTGAAAATAGTAAGCAAAGTTTGTACATATTTACCATACATGTTGAGCTTGAAGTCCAAACAACCAAGACAACTGGAGGTTAACTTTGTTTTTTTAATTACTTGGGCCAGCCCAACACATCAGTAATCCACCTGACAATATATCAAGCTAGTATAAATTATAGAAAACAACGTCGATGCTCATATCCATTTAAGGAATGTTGAACTAAAATAATAAAATATTTTTCTTTCAGAGAACACAAATGAACACACAACATTAATATAGGGAACCAAGTTTTATTCCCATGATGCAATGACATTCACATAAGTTCGATTCCTGTGATCCAACGACATTCACATAATATGATGAGACTCTGATCCCTATAGGGCACAGCTGACTTGATGAGACTCTGTGCCCCCTAATTCAAGTAAGCAAAATGATGAAACAGTAAGAAAGACACCAGATGTTTTTTTCCTCTCACCTCGAGCATGGAGTCTCCATCACCATAACTACAAAGACATGATCTGTCCACAATCAACCAAAAACGAAACTCACTCTTTCTGGCCAAGAAGTATTTCACAATGTCTGGCCAAGAAATATTACGCAATCACATATTGCACTTCACATAAATTCAGTGATTAGCATAAATAGAGAATATAGAGATAAAAGAGTCTCTCTGAACCAGCGCAATATCTATTTCCGAATGGTAAACATCGAGTCTGGCAAAAATCAGATCACCCAAAAACTGTTAGCATGAATTTAAATGACAGAATCAAACTGTTAGCAAGATAACATGCATATTGAACGAAAATAAACTTACCTAAACTTAATTTAGGTTTCAGATTCTACCATACCTAAATCAAAAGCCATATTGATGGAAAATGCCAGAACTTATAATAGTCAGTAACATAAAAGGAATAGCTGAACAATATAACCTTGATATAAAAGTAATCATCGCCTCACTGAGCATGATGCCATCAAGTCATCAACCACGGACACGTTCATCGTGGCCTTCTCGAGCGTGGGCCACTGCAGCACGTAGCTTATCCTGCTGTCACCACCAGGGCTAGTCCAAGTGTCGTCCTCCCAAAACAGTGCTAAAGCCACTAACATCAACACTGTAAACAACATTATAGTCATGCGATATGCTTAAGCTACTCCCTTAAAAAAAGAATACTTACAGATCGTGTTCTAACTTGTGAAATGGAGTCTACAATCCTAATTACCAGATAAGCATGCTTCCCTTTTACGCAAATAAAAACATTCCAATCATGCTATATCTGTGATTCTAGGGAGTTGCACGTTTACATATCAAAATAGGATGGTCTGTAACCTTTCAAAGCGAATTAAAGGCCACGTTGGAGTTGCAATCAGTACTGAATAGTCTCACTTGAAAAACAAAAATAGAACAATCGCTGTTGGGATGAAATTCAAAAGACAAAAAAATAGTGACAATTCTATCATTGTTTTGGTCTGCACAAATTTTTAGAAGTCACACAATTAAGAGATAAAGAATTTAAACTAAAATGAGATGGTAGTGAATAAACAAAGTTGCGTGGTATTCCCAAACTCAAATTGCAACATACCTGGTCATTATTTTGAGCTGCTTGCAGCAAACCAGTAGCACAACCATTATTCTTTTCATAGTTCCAGCCAATGGTACTGTTACAAGAAAACAGATATAATAACCCTGAATGATATAATGAAACAGATACAATAATTCTGAATCATATAATAATGCATACAAAGTCAGCCAAGGCCAAGTCAATTTGAAAATTCAAGCCCCTGTTCCTCCCACTTTGCTAGTAATCCAAGGCCAAGTCAATTTGAGACAAACGAAAAGAGAATAAAAGTAAATACACTAACAGGAGACACCATGTAAAATGTCCAACCTGACCTGTGGCCCTTATTTACCTCAAGCCCATGTTGCAGGTTGCAGCCATGCAGCTGCTAGGACGGAGGAGATTGCCGCCGCACAACCGAAAGGATGTGGAGAAATCACGTCTGGGAAAGCTCCCTCATTGCTGCCGTGAAGCGTGTGCCATGCCGCACAACCACACAGGACAGAACACTGGCAAATGTTTAAATCAAGCGCAAGCAGCCATTTTTACTAATAAAAATAGATGCAGTCTATATCAAACAACCACAATAATAAAGGAACAGAGCAAATCTATACTCTCATTGTGTACCCTCTATCCACTAATATGGAGTACAATAGATTACTAAACGGCAGGAAAAGTTGAATGAAGGGATTACTAAATAAATAGAACCATGGAATCGGACTGTAATGAATAACCATTGGGAAATGGCAAGTGATTCAGAAAGAACATACCGGACATTCTAATAGAAACCCTTGGACCAACAATTCACGAGAGAGATCCTATCCCAAATCTGTAGAAATCTGTAGTAAAAAGGAAGAGAATTTAAGAATCACAAAAAGGGTAGAAACCCTAGACCAAAGCCAATCTGATTCGATTGGCGTAGCAATGCCCATGCAGGTTGGTGACCATGCATGGCAAAGGAAGTTTCCCTAATATGTAACCAATTAAATTTCTCCCACAGAATCCTACATACCATTCTCCAATTCGAATCCGAATCTATATGCAATACTGAAACTATATCTAGAAATGTGAATTTTAAATCTATTCTGGGATACTAATGAATCTACATTTCCAAAAAAAAAATCATTCATAAATACCAAAGTCCAACTTACAGGAACTAACCTTTTCTTGGTTATTGCAATATCCCCTTATCCTTGAAGACTTTAACAACATATGCCTTGACCACTACAGCATTTAGAAATAAATGCGTACATCTCACATGAATGCCAAAGTGGTCACCGAAAGAGACTAATATCAATCTTCTTAACCTATAAATCACAATAGAAGAGAGATTATATTTACAAAATTGGTAACTTAAATAATGACACAAAAAGAAAACTACTTGATATATGTGAATCGCAAAGAAAAAAACAATGAATCAACCGTGCTTGAACAAAAACAAACAGGTTATCAGTTCACATTAGAAATATTGATCATCAGAAAGTGGCAGTGCCAATTTACAAGACAAGCAAAGCAATGTCAAAGCGGGCGGCGCGATGGGACAGGCGGGCGGCAGTTCTTCACGCACCGCTCCGCTAACCACTCCAACCCACCGCTGGAGACGAGCACAAACGCGAAACCCGGTGGAGGAGCAGGGTGCACTGCAGCAAATCCCCGGGCCGGGCCTCGCGCCGGCGGAGGAGCAGGGGCTCGCAGCCGACCCCCGACAGTGGGCCTCGCGGCGGCGGTTGAGCACGAGGACGGGGAGGTGTGCTTGGGCTGGCGGCGGGGCAAGATCTCTTGGGGGAGGCCAGCCCGCGGTGGCTCCTCCTCGTCGCGGGGAGGCCGGGAGGCGCCAGCGCCTTCTCGAGGGGCGAGGAGGCGCCGGGGCGTTGCGGGATCCGACGTGGGGAGGGGAGTCGGCGCGGAGGGAGGGGTCGGCGTGGGCGGCGACGATCCACGGCGCGGGAGAGAGGGCGGCGTGGTCGGCGTGGACGGCGTTTATTGGGTTTAGGGTTTTTCGGTTCGATGAAAAAGGTCCAGCGGAAGGAACAGTGGGTACGCGGGTACGCGTGGGTCACCTGGTGAAAAAAGTTTTGGATTTGGAGGCGGAAATCAACACGGAAATGTCCCTCCTCCTCTCTTTGTTGTGTTTGTTGTGATTTTGTTGTGATATTTTTCTTCCAGGTGGTCCTCTGTTAGGGGGGTATAGGTGGGGGTGGACCTTTTGTTGGTGAGAAATGGTTTCAAATCTAATTCTTATTTTAGATTTGTGATTGGAATATGCCCCTACTGTGTCTTGTGGGGAGAGTTGTTTAATTTATCCATTTGTGTAATCTTAAAGCAGTTTCCTCTTTTATTTGCTGATTTCTTTATTTATTTTCTTACATCACGCGGACCTTACCCTCAACTATATCTGATCTGGCACATGAGCTGGTTTGCCTGGAGCCCTGGATGCTCAACATGTGTGCCAGTGTACTTTTTTTGCTGGGCTACGAGCCCGTGTAGGAGCAGCCCAAATTGAGCAACTACCAGGCTGCTGCACACATATATAT
>OAMR01000118.1:2576541-2593610 GCA_900205405.1 Echinochloa crus-galli
ACATAAGCTTATGCATCCACTTGTTTTCGGGTTCCATGAAAAGGTCGACCGGGAGGAACAGTGGGTACCTGGTCCAGAGGGGGAAATCAACACAGAAATGTCCCTCCTCCCTCCCCTTTGTTGTGGTTTGTTGTGATTTTGTTACGATGTTTTCCTTTCAGGTGGGTCCTCTGTGAGGAGGTACAGGTGGGGGTGGGCCTTTTGTTGGTCCCTCCCCCCTCCCCTTTGTTGTGTTTTGTTGTAATTTTGTTGCGATGTTTTCCTTTTAGGTGGTCCTATGTGAGGGGGGTATAGGTGGGGGTGTGCCTTTTGTTGGTGAGAAATGATTTCAAATCTATAATCTCTTTATAGTTTATAGTATAGATATCCATGAATGAGCTGGCCGCTTGCGTCATGTGGCCAATGGCCAATGTGGCCGGCCTATATGGAGGAACGTCGTGAGGCAGCTGGCCGTGAGCCAGATGTAGCAGCCCACGTTGCAGGCAAGCCCAAAACAGGCAAGCACTGACGCCATAGCAATGTGAGCGTTGCAACCGGCCTGTTGGCCCACGACGCCAACGATGCAGAACCGTATATATATCGACACCTTCAATTTCTCGCCGCGGAAATTCCTCGGCGGCGGCAGCGGCGATGGAGATGAGCACAGAGGCAGAGCAGTTGAGGGACGGGTCCGCCAGCCAGAACCACGAGAGGGAGGAGGAGGGTCATATCATCGGCGGGGAGGCCAAGAGACCGCGCGAGGGCAACGACGACGAAGACGGCGAGGGCGGCAGCCAGAAGGAGTACATGGATGAGGACGAGGTGGATTGGGGCGCGGGGATCAATTTTCTCGATTCCTACCGCCAGGAATGGGAAAACATCTACGGCAAAACGCGGGGCTCATTCGAGGACGAGAGTGAGTAGGTTCTTCTTCCTGGTTACACGATTCAGATGCGAACGCCCTTCTCGCATTCCAACTATCTTTGTCTCCAATTTAACCTCTAGGCAGTTGATTCCTTCCTCGAGGCACATTGCATGAGTCCTGGCCTAATTTTTGTGCCTAGTTTTACGGTCTTTACCTCGCTACCTGGGATATATACGCAAAACCTCGTAAAGGTAAACCAAGAAATAGGAAAACTATTGATTGAATTTTGTTGGCATAATTTCACTGAATTTTCATGCCTAGTTTTAGCTCATCTTTTTAAGATCAGGAAATAACTTGTCTCCTGTTGTATTCCAAACCTCATTCAGGTGCCTAAACCTAGAAATAGGGAAACTATTGACTGAATTTTGTTGGGCACAATTGACTGAGATTTTTGGTTTATATGCTAAAATTTCTTAAATTTACTACGTCCGCTCGTGTATATATGATGCTGGTTAGCTCAAAATTGAGCTAATCTACGTCATATACAGTGGCGGACCCAGAAATTTCTGAGAGCATATGGGAAGTATAGCTGTAGACTAGTATGCCTCACGGTATTTTTCTTTGCCAACACAAGCTGGCTGCCGACCTCTGCATGTAGCTGTGAACCTTCGCCAAGAGAAGCCAGGTTGCCCGGGCTTGCCGGGCCTTGGGTCCGCCACTGGTCATATATAAACACAGGGAGTAATATTATTGTTGTATCCTTGTATTCCTCAGGTTGAGGGGACGAGGGGTTATTTCTAATGGTTCTAGAGTTGTAATTAAGAATCCCAGATACTGGTTGGTTCAGCTCCAGATAGTAAAAGTTCATTGGGTTTTTATTAATGATTTGATTTAGCATCCTAACTATATAAAATAAAATGACACGCATATGAGAACCTTTTGATGAATAACATGTGTGGCCATGCAGTGGCGATTCCAGCCATGAGGCACACGTTTGGGCCAATCCTTCCGATCTCTACTTGGCCAATAGATATGCTGCAAATCTTTTTGGTGAAGGTGATGGAGATCAAGGGAGCCCTCCAGTGGCCGCTGGATGTCTATGGCCATGTTGCTGTGCGTGATTCGTTGGATCAAAAGCGCAACTATCTCTTCCGACGCAAGAGGGAGGACTGCCAAACCCTAGCTTCACCCCAGGCAAGTGTGTTGCCCGTGATGAATTCTTTTTTGCAATTTCATGGTTTTATTCAACTTTCCATATTTTGAAACACATTAGTATTACTGCTGAGTGACTGGAACCTCCAATATGATTAATCCAATCTGCTTGGTACCAAATCTGAAATTGAGGGAAGCATGCGTCAACGTCACGTCCTAAATCTTGAAGCTTTCCTGTTGCTCTCTAATGTAGTTGTGTGCTTGTTTTATACCTTTTTTTGGATTTTTTTTGGAAAATATTCACTCTGGTACATTTTTTTAGATAATGGATTAAATCCAGCCTTGACCAAGAATGGCTACGGCCACAATAAAAACATCCAGCTTCATCTACCCGTGGGTAGAGTCAGACCAGACTATTACAACAAAATAAAAGAGAAAAAGATGACAGGGAACATTACATCCCAACAAGGGGTTCTAGTAGTCCTACGCAACAGGGAGAAATATTCGACACCGACCACCGTTGAGGATTGAATGCTTCTTCCAAGGTAACAGTACAAAGACTTGGTATAGATACAGCCTGCCAACCAAAATCCGAGCTGTTACGCCATCGAAAGCCACCTCCGCCTTGAGTTGAATACTGAGGAGGGTGACCACACGGGAGAACTGCCCGATCTTGGCGAATCAAGAACTTCGACGACGCGCCTACACTGCCGCCGCCGGCCTAGAGAAACCAGGCTAGGTTTTCACCCAATTCTTGAACACTCATAGACGCAATAGGAGACGGACTATCCAACGTCTTCAGCAGCGCCTTCAACAAGGTAATTGTCACAGACACTCCACAGCTGCCGGCCCGGCAAAACACGCCAGGCAAGGTCTTCACCCAATCCGCCGCAATCTTCGTCAATCGACGCCCCATGCGCCGCCGTCGCGTTGCAGCCACCGGGCACTCGCCAAGGACGCGCCGCCACCGGATCCACGCGTAGCCGCCGGAGAATCGCTCCGCCGCCGTCATCCCAGGTCTACCGGACTTCCGGCGAGGCCCTCTGACGGCGGCGAGGTGGAGGACGGGAGGCAAGGGGAGGGCGGCGGAGGCGACTGCTAGGTGCCGCCCGTGCTGCCTGGGAGGGGCGACGCGGGGGCAGGAGCAAAAAGCGGATATTCACTCTGGTACATGCTAGATGATGTATTATTCTGAGCGATTGTTATCTCAGGTTCGCTTTGCATTCGCATGTTCTTCACACTGTAGAGCATCTTTCTAATCTTTTGCGTTTGAAGATACATGTGCACATAGTATGGTTAGCTGGTACTAAGCATTTACAATTAACTTCGTCTGCGTGTGTTTTTACATGCAGGATTCTTCTTTGAAGCTCACAGGCCCTAGTCGTGCTGTTATCCTTCTGGATCCTGTCTTTTTTGAAGTTGACCTGAAGGTCAAGAGCAGTGGAACACCATTGCTTCCCTTACAACAGCATTGTTAACATGAGCAACACCGGCTTTGCCCGAAGAAAGGTTGAATCAACCGAACACACACAATGGAGTTTGTGTTCGCACATCTTAAATATGCTGTGGAGGCCACTATTGAAGTCTATGTCGTCGAAGGATTGGCTGATTTCAAGGCCCGTTTCACCGCACGGACCACTGGCATTGATGAGGATGTCGTGCTGCTGGACTCTCTAGACAGTAAAGTGGTAGTTGCCAGTGACGGTCTGGTTGCATTGGACCGCCGTGTTGTTTGGTCAAGGTGGGGGATGTGGAAAAGAAGGGCTTTCTGACTGTTCATGTGGAGACCACGGAGGTTGGTGGTGGTGGCAATGTCGTCAAGAAGCTGAACTTCATGCCTAGAGTGGCATTGAGAAGCCAGTTGTTCCTTGAGCTTGGGTTCTGCAAGTTATCAGTGTTGGTCTCATGGTCAATGCTTTCGTGAACCTTTGCCATCCATATGGTTGGCATGTGACACTAGTAGTCTGTTGAAGTATTTGATGTGATGACTTGTTATGCTGCTAGAATTACGTGGTAATTGCATGAGATATCTGACATGTAATAATCCTAACTGTTATGTTGAACTACTAGCCTTTTTATGCAGTGTGAGTGAATTAGCTGATTGATATCTCATTGGCTTTTGCTGATTGATATGTTCCCTTCCCTGGATCTTTACTGGACGCAAATCAAAGTCAAAAGTTGTTTGCACGCGAACACCCAAACTCCACAGCGTGCAAGGTTCCAACATTTTCCCAAGATTTTTTTTATGATGATAATTCCCTGGATTGATTGCCCTCTTCGATTTGCACATAGTTATGGTCATGTCTAAAGTTTGAAGCATTCTTGCAAAGCAAAGTATCAGGTGAAAACCAACCCCTCCGTGCAAACTTTGAAAACCACAATCTGGTCAACACGATGTTGATCTAATGGACCTCCCACCTCTCCCATGCATGTCCCTTCTTGCAATGCAATATCTGTGGTATGGTTATACTCCATATTACACTTTGATGTGTTCCAACTGTTTCCTCTAACAGGCTAGATTCTGTTGCATTGAGTTGTTGACAAACGAGTATATGCTTCCCATCGTCCACTGTGGCTTGTGTTTATCAACCGATACAAGAGTCAACTTCTGCAGCTCATCATTATCTTCGCCCTCTGGGACAGATACTCCCTCCATATCATATTTAGAGGTCGTTTAGGACATGTTTGTGCTTACCAAGGAGTCATTAATTTGGGGCTATTCTTCCATGTTTGGACTTATTAAATACACTGCGGGTGCTTCTGGGCAAGGTACCTTTCCTTGCTGAAGTGGTCTGGTGGCTGCTCCTTGAGCTCGGTGTGCAGGGTTCGAGTCCTTTTGCCAACTTTTTTATTGGTTCACGTAAATTTTCATGGGACTGTAGCTTTTACATGGCGCTTATTGTTTGGGCGCGTTGCTGGCTGGTTTGAGCGCGTTTGCGTTATTTTTTCTTGCGAAAACTTTTACTAGCGTGTGCTTTTTTGCATGCGGCACATGGTGTGGAGCCGTGGAGGCTCCCGCTGATCCTGTAGAAGCAGCAGAAGAACTCGACGGCGGCATCGACGGCCACGACGAGACAAGCAAGCGCACGACGGCGAGCACACGCGACAGTGAGGCGAGCAGGCGCGCGGCGATGACGGGACACACGCGACGGCAAGGCCAGCAGGCGCGCGGCACACGCGACGGCGAGGCCAGCAGGCGCGACGATGACGTACGGCGAGGTGAGGGAGACGAGAGGGCTGGGTCGCAAGATTCAAAGTGCGGAGTCCAAGGAGTAATTCATCCCGTCTCAGGTCACGTGCAGCGTTAATGAGAGGCGGCTGTGTGCGGTAGTTGAAACGCTCAGGGGCAAAGGCGTCCGTTTAGGCCATCTTTGGGAGCAACGACATCTATTTTGCAATTCCTTCCGACGCCCAGAACGACTTCTAAACAGGATACGGAGGGAGTACATAAGGAATGCCACCTCACTTAGATCACCAGACATGCCCATGCGGAGAATCACCATCCTGATGCTTGACTGCACGCATTCAATAGGACTGAGCTCCATCAAGAACTCGGCATAATCATTTCCAGTTGGTCCACGAGAAACAACAGGCTGCAAGAGTACACAACTGAACTAGTTTGAAGGGGTGATGAAATTGCCAAGATGACTAACTGAATAAAGCGTGCATATTTAGGTCTCAATGTTGGGAAAGCATATATATGAGCAAGCTGGCCAACATCTGAACTTCCTCCACGGTCGTTCAAAAAAGAACTTCCTCCAGGACCCAAATTCACCTTTCAGGCTAAGTCTGTATTGAAGCTGTTAGTTGCGTTCTGTTCATATTGAAGCTGTTAGTTGCGTTCTGTTCATCCAAGATTGGATAGCTGAAGGTTAAATCTTGTTACCACTATAAGATCCGTATATATTTCCCATCACATGTCACGTAAAAGCACAGTTGGATTTCGGCACCATTAGCAGGATGATTGAGCAGCGTAGGTAAGTAGCAATTTGTAAAGTATTTCGTGACGAGCCAGGTACCAAGTGCGAACAGTGGATGTTTAACTATGCATGCTCTACAAATAGACGGGTAGATATGAGGTCATCGTCAATTTTTCAAAAAAAAAATGGAGAATGTCATAGCCTGGGTCTTTTAGCTAGCCAGCATGCAGCACATAATCAAGCTTCGAGCCTCAAGCTGGGCAAGACAGCCGCACATGCAATGAGGACCAAGGGAGCTGCCTTTGCATGTCACACCCGGGGCTAACTGTATGACTATCCATCAATTAGCCATGATTGTTGAAGCTCAAGAAGTCAAGATGATATCATGAGTAGGGTTTTCATCATCGTCACTATGAGACCTATTTGACAACCTAGCTTGTCTCGGATTAATAACTAATTTGGTGATGCAATTACTTTAGAGGTACATGTAATAATCAACCAAGATGAATAATTTGCATTAAATAAATGCAGTGCCTTGGGTGCAATGTATGGAACGAAATTCACAAAGAAAAATAATGATGAATAATCAACTCATGTACCACTAGTATTTCAGTACAAAACCACATATAGCTGAAGGTTATAGTCAAAGAAAGACATCTATAATGTTCTAGCTAACATGGTAAATAACAATAGCCCTCTAAGTCAACCATCATACTGCTAATTCAACACTTACACACATACCAATTAATGTCTTCTCTAGCTTAAGAATTAGATAATAATCCCCAGAAAAAACAAGCTTAGATCATATTTCAAAAAAAAAACAAGCTTAGATCCTAAAACATATAACCAAAATTCCAGGGTTTGTTGTTGTTTCCACCATATTGTACTAGTGTTTGTACTCTTTATTCTCCCTGAAATGGAAGAGCTCGTGCCTATGTTCAAGAAAAGGGTTATCAACAGAAAGACCAATAAGCATTCTCCCATTTGTGTGACATGAAACTGAACTACATCTCAGCATCTGAGCATTGCGAGACCATGACTATTTCAATGTTCAGGCCTAAATGAAGGATGATTATGCATGAGCATATGCAGCCTCAAACAAAAATGCTACTATGTAATGTACTATGAACTACAATGCAAGAAGGTGTGCAAAATAGTTGCTGATATGAACCGCTTATTGTTCTGTAAACCTGTGATCAGTTGATCAATCATCTGTACAAAAGACTCTACACGTCCCCAATCATCAAAACGTCTAGCATTCGACCTCCAGTTGCAATGAATTACCAAATGATACATTCGAATGGGGATTATGTAGCTAGATCCGTAAACTAAAAAATTGAAACCATATAAGTAGATAGAGTCGCAGGTACAGGTTTCATTGTCGGTCAGGCATGCAGCAGCACTGCATCTGGCGTCATAATAGTAATATGCAGCATTCAATTATAAGCTTCCCACTCCCACCAATCATGGCACACACAAGTAGGACTGTAAAACTAGCATAAACCCAGCTCCATACAGCTCTGACAAACTTCACATTGATGAGGACACAAATTAAAAGGGATGAATCTCAATGTCGGTAAAAAATTATCTTTGATATTTCATGATCAACTATTGAATTCACATGGAATGCAAAACAGTTGTTTCTTGTTTAGATGGTGCGGCACCCACTCCTAGTCCTCAAAACTTCAAATCCAAATTTCTATCCATAGTTAAAAACTATGAAGCTATGTTACTAGAACTAGAATAGTACATGAATGTGTAGAAGATGTAAAAACATGACTAGAAAACTTTAGTTAAGTGATAAGGTAACAGGGAATTGAGACAAGCTAAAAACGCATATATACATCACTTTTCAGACATAAACACGCTATGTTTTGTTACTTGGCATGCTAAAAATTTAAAGGTTTCCAATGCATGACTTCATAGATTTGACATTCTGTTCATAAGCATATCACTGTAATATACCACCACAAAATTCTGTAACTGCTTTCATTCAACAGTAAAGAGTAAATCAACACACAAACAAGTATGTAGCCAGGCTAACCACAACCATACAAGCTCAGATCACAAACATGTGGAAAGACTAAATGAGCGAAGCTCATCGTTGGATCTACCATGCCTGGACCTCATCAAGCTAACTCAAGCAATGGACCAGGACCCAACCACAAGCAACAAGGACCTAGCCAGGCGAACTGCCTATACATGCTAAAACTGACGCATGTTCAACAACTCAAAGCTAAAGAAAATGTTATCATAAATTAGCCCTTCCTAGCAGCACCATGAGCCTTTGTCAACAACCTAGGGGCTGTTTTGTTTGGGCTGATGCTTAATAATAGCAGGCTTTCAAAAAATGCTGATGAAAAGCTGCTTCTGAACAACTGTGTTTTGGATTGGAGTATGATATATGCAATACCACCGAGAACACAATCCCCCATAAGCCAGCAAAAGCTCCTCCGACCAACTTCTAGCTTCTAATTGAAATTTAGCTTGTGGTTCTCAGAAGCCAATTTCTAAAGCAGGCTGTTTGGTTTGGGCATTCTGCTAAGATGGATGAAGCATGCATGTACCCAAGTATGTCTCCTGTAGATGCAGAGAATTGAATTCCTTCAAAAAAAAAACTAAAATACTGGCAAAAACAATTATGATGGCACTTTTGACTACATAGAAATGTACATTGTCAACCATGGTTCATGATTTGCAGGCTATAAATGTAACCCATGTGACGAGCATATGAAATGAAAACATAAATTTACACAGAAGAGACGTCACACAACCTATCAGCACCCAGGTTTGAACCCAGGCAGGAGTCCTCTAAACTGAACCAAGAAGTTGCTCAATTCTCAAAGCATTAGAACAGAAACAATACAGGTCTACGCAATACATTGTCACTCATGTCATTAACTTCCTGAACATTCTTTCAGCACCAAACCATAGATACTTAAGGGATATCATCGAACTCAGATAACCATGATGAACTAAATAGAATGGTAAGTAGCCTCCTGACTGAACCATGGCACTAATAGCCTTGAGGCGATTACACTACACATACCAGTTGACATCTTCTTTAACTTTAGAACAGTTTTACTTCCCCAGAAGGCAAACTTAAAACATGAAACAGATAAGCAACTTCTAGTCCATGAACAGCTTAAAAGAGCAGGCACTGGTGATTTCCTAAATAGGCTAAAGGTGCTTTCAGACTCCCTATTCTTCTTTCTTAGCGAGATGGAAGAGCTCCTGCTCATCCTCCAAAAGAAAAGGGTCGCCGATAGAAAGATCAGATGCCCTGTGGAAGTTCCAACCACCCTCCACTGTAGGTCCCACAAGCAAAACCATACAGGCTTTACTAGCCCATGGTGGAATAGCTAGGGCTCTCAGTAGATGCTGACCCACTGGAACAAGTGCTTCATCAGGCAACACAAGAGTCAACTTCTGCAGCTCACTGGCTCTCTGAGTTATGAACTTAAGGAATGCTACCTCACTTATGTCACCTTGAAACTTATGGAGAACCACCTTCTTGATGTGGTTACACACACATTCAATGGGACTGAGATCCTGAAAGAACTCTGCATAGTGCTTGCCAGTTGGTTCATCATCCATAGCAAACTACAAAATCAACAAACAATGCAATCACAGGACAATGGTTGATATGATGACAATGCCGAATCAACATATAACAGTGCATTGTTTTTACCTCCACATGCAGGGTCTCAATGTTGGGAAAGCATCTGAGGAAGCTGGCAAGCATCTGAACTTCCTTGAAGACACTAAAATTCACCCTCAACGCCAAGATCTTGACACTTGGGACCATGGATCTTGGGTTAACCTTTGTGTCCGCCTGCAATGTAATCCATGAATCAGGCACATGTACAGGTTGTCATGATATGAAACATATGAGCACACACATGAATATCGTATCGTCGGGCATCACCTTGATGACAGTGTGCTCAATTTGAAGCTGGTGAACTCCCAGCTCCAGGTACCCAAGCACCTTCAGCGCAGATGCACAGGCAACTCTGACCCTCATGCGTGGCTCATCATCAGACTCATCAAATCCAGAATGAGGGCTCGTATGCCACATGATGAGCCGCTCCAGAGAAGGAGCATCCACCACCGCGAGTTCCTCCGCCATGGACAGCCAAAGGAGGACGCACTGGAGTTTTTTGCCACGAAGGTGAACAAGCTTTGGCAGGCCATAGCTGACGACGAGGCCGAGAGTCTCGAGCTCGGGGCTGGAAGCGAGCATGTGGTCGAGGTCGCGGTCCTCGATGCAGGTGTTGAGGGTTACGAACTCCCGGAGGTGGGGGAAGACGCCAGCCCCATCGGGGAGATCGCGGGTGTCCGGGAAATGGAAGAATCCGAGGTAGAGGCGACGGAGCTCGGTGCAGCGGAGGATGTCGGCGGGGAGGGGGCATGTCCACGGGCGGTGGCTGGCTGACGAGGACAAGGTCCCGGACGCCCCCAGCAGCGAGGAATCGCGCCCACTTGGCGAGCCTGCGCTCGTGAACCCCGAAGAAGCAGTAGACGATATGGACCGTGCGGAGCGGGGACGGGTGGCCGGCGAGGACGCGGTGGATGACGGCCACGCGCGCGTCCTCCTCGCTGGCGGGGAAGAGGTGCTAAGAGACAGGGTTTTTGGTTGGGGGTGGGTGGAGGGAGGGGAGGCGCAGCGGCGGTGTTGGGGAAAGGGAATGGCGAAATGCCGAAATGACGATTTGATTTCGGACAAGAGCGACGGCTAGGGTTTCGTGCTTCCAGCGGTCGTGGGCCTGAGCGAGTTCCACGCGGGCCCATTAAGAAGTCGGCCGTGTAAGAAAAAGGAGAGACGCACAAAATTCAGCTGGTTGACTGACTGACCAAGGAAATTCAGCTGTGCCACCACAAAATTCGGATTGCAGCAGAAAATGTACGCCGCTGGTTGACTGACCAAGGAAAGACAGACCAAGGAGAGACAATGTGTGTTTTGTTTTTTACTACGTACTGTACTTCAGTATATTGTATATAGTAGGGAAAAATTGTACAAAAGAAAAAAAAATGCAGCATCTCAATTTGTGTGTTTGCCAACATATTTCACCTGCATTTAGCACGGAACTAGAGTAGGGCACACCCAAAGTGCAGTACTCACCAGGGCAGCAGACTGGGTATGTCTATGTCCTACTCTAATGATAAATGGGGATTTCGCTTTCACCTTCATCCCTCTACGTATACCAACAACATCAAGCAACTCTTGCAGAGCACAGACAACGAAATGAAGTCGTCAGTTGTATGTGTTGACATGTAAACATGTTCGCCGTGATCTTTGGGTTCTCACCTGCATTTAGCATGGAACTAGAGTAGAAATTAACCATTTCAATTTGTTCCAAAGTATCCCAGACTCATGGAAAAGAATCGACACGTGATGGACTCAGGATTAAAGAACAGAGCACAGAGCAGGTAATCATCAGGGCGCACTCTGCTCTAGTCCTATTCAAAGGAAAGAAAAGAAGCACTCAAAGCTATTCATCTGAGGTAACAGAGTCAGAGATACAATTGAACCTATACGCAGGGTTGAATCACTACTGGACGTAACTCACGTGACAAGATGAAGCAAGTAAATCACCCACACACAAGGCAATGAGAAACCATGCACCATGCCGCAAGTTCGGCCGATCACAGCATGATTCAGCATTGATTGATCTCTCGATGGGAAAGCATTTTAGATCAGAACACACATAATGACAGTCACACTAAAAGCTACCTACTTTTGCCAATATTAGAGAAGCATCGATTATAATCACATGGAATAAGCTTCCACCACAAATCAGACTGAAAATACCAGCCAGCATGTCAGAAACATGAGAGATTATATAAAATGGCTAGTATGCATGCACAGGTATAGGATAATACTAGTGAAAAGAACAGTGAAGATGGCTGACAGATTCCAGGTGTGGATCGATAGCAAAACTCAAGCACCAGTCAGTTAAGTTGCCAGCAGCAGCTGACCTACCAAGAAAAATGGAATCACAAAACTTGGTGACAGTTTTATTAAGAAGAAGATGCAAATGTTTCACACACCAAAAACAGAACTTTGTTAGTAGCTCATCGACAGTAGGGAACAAAATAAACACATGTAGGAGAAGTATGTTCGATCAAGAGCACAGATATCTGCCTATGTAGGAGAAGTATGTTCGATCAAGAGCACAGATATCTGCCTAAAAGCCATACATCATGCAACAAACATATAGTGGGGCAAAACGGGCAGGGCCACAGTTTGAGCTGCTCAGCCTGCATTTGATCAATAAGCCCCAATTGCCTGATCAGAACCTGAACCAGGTCAATCGCCTATATATGCTAGCAATGGACCTAAACATAAGCTTATGCATCCACTTGTCATAAACTCATAATTGCTCATGCTAATGCAATCAAAGGTACTAGATAAAATGACATCAGCACCATCCATGTCCATGAGCAGTTCATCCACAACCTAACTTGAACATAAATGCAGAAAAAATTTTCATTTCTGATGATAATTGACTTATGCAAGAAAATATACAAGATAACCCAGATGCATAAGGTGCAAGATATAAATGGTATTCCCAGGATGAATATAACAAATTCAAAGGGAAATCCAGACAGAGACAATAATGCTTAAGAATATATTATCTCACATGACCCATCTTAATATTCTTTCAGAATTAAGCCACAAACATAGACATCTAGATAACATGATAAGTAGTGATGGTCCTCTGAGTAAGCCATCATTCCACTAACTTCAACAGCTCCGCCACAAAAGCCAGTTCATACCTTATCTAGCATTCTAGCTTCAGAACAGTAACATTTCCCAAAAAAGCAAGTTGGATCAAGGAACATATAACCACATAGTCCACCGGCCTAAAATGGTCATCGACCCTATGAACTATGATAGGTTCATACATACTCTACTGATGTTTCCAAACTGTCTGATCCCCATCTTTACTGAAGCAGAAGAACTCTTGTCCATGTTCTGAATCAAAAGGGTCATCAATCGAAAGATCAATTGCCCTGTTGAAGTTCCAAGCATGCTTAGGTCCCACAACCAGAACGGTACATGATTTGCTAGCCCATTGTGGCCTAGCTAACTCTCTCAGTACAACTTTCATGTCATCCACTGAAAGCAGTATATCCTTAGACAAGACAATTGTCAGTTTCTGCAGCTGATTCACTCTCTGCGTTAGGTGCTGAATGAATACCACCTCACTCAGATCCCCTCGGAACTCACGAAGAACCACGTTCTTGGTATGTGACTGCAAACATTCAATGGGAGAGAGCTTTGAAAGGAACTCGCCATAGTGCTTGCCAGTTGGCTGATCAGTCCTAGCAAACTGCAAAATCAGTGGGCGTACCCAGTGCCGGATGAACTCTATCGTCGAAACGCCGAAGATTTGCTGTTGAAATGTCTTGATTCGGATCAGGCCAAAGTTGCCATGGGTGAGGTCCATGAAGGTATTTGTGGTACACATCAATCGGCTCCAAAGATGAAGTGGTTACTTAGACGCATCATGCAACAAACATATAGTGGGGCAAAACGGGCAGGGCCCCAGTTTGAGCTGCTCAGCCTGCATTTGATCAATAAGCCCCAATTGCCTGATCAGAACCTGAACCAGGTCAATCGCCTATATATGCTAGCAATGGACCTAAACATAAGCTTATGCATCCACTTGTCATAAACTCATAATTGCTCATGCTAATGCAATCAAAGGTACTAGATAAAATGACATCAGCACCATCCATGTCCATGAGCAGTTCATCGACAACCTAAACTTGAACATAAATGCAGAACTGATTTTCATTTCTGATGATAATTGACTTATGTAAGAAAATATACAAGATAACCCAGATGCATAAGGTGCAAGATATAAATGGTATTCCCAGGATGAATATAACAAATTCAAAGGGAAATCCAGACAGAGACAATAATGCTTAAGAATATATCATCTCACATGACCCATCTTAATATTCTTTCAGAATTAAGCCACAAACATAGACATCTAGATAACATGATAAGTAGTGATGGTCCTCTGAGTAAGCCATCATTCCACTAACTTCAACAGCTCCGCCACAAAAGCCAGTTCATACCTTATCTAGCATTCTAGCTTCAGAACAGTAACATTTCCCAAAAAAGCAAGTTGGATCAAGGAACATATAACCACATAGTCCACCGGCCTAAAATGGTCATCGACCCTATATGATAGGTTCATACATACTCTACTGATGTTTCCAAACTGTCTGATCCCCATCTTTACTGAAGCAGAAGAACTCTTGTCCATGTTCTGAATCAAAAGGGTCATCAGTCGAAAGATCAATTGCCCTGTTGAAGTTCCAAGCATGCTTAGGTCCCACAACCAGAACGGTACATGATTTGCTAGCCCATTGTGGCCTAGCTAACTCTCTCAGTACAACTTTCATGTGATCCACTGAAAGCAGTATATCCTTAGACAAAACAATTGTCAGTTTCTGCTGCTGATTCACTCTCTGCGTTAGGTGCTGAAGGAATACCACCTCACTCAGATCCCCTCGGAACTCATGAAGAACCACGTTCTTGGTATGTGACTGCAAACATTCGATGGGAGAGAGCTTTGAAAGGAACTCGCCATAGTGCTTGCCAGTTGGCTGATCAGTCCTAGCAAACTGCAAAATCAGTAAACAATGGAATTAGAGGAGGACGAAGGCAGATAAGATGAATATGCCCAAACTACAACTGCATTATCTTTCACTTTGCTACCTCCACGTGCAGGGTCTCAACATTGGGAAAACATCTGAGGAAACTGGACAGCATCTGGACTTCAGTGAAGACACGGAAATCCACCTTCAAAGCGAAAATCTTGACGCTTGGGATCATGAAGCTTGGGTTCACCTCTGTGTCAGCCTGCAGTACAAGTCCTTAATCAAGCACATGTGCAACTACTTATTGCATGATTATGGACATTAATTTCATATCATAACACAGCACCTCGATGACGGTGTTGCCAATTTGAAGCTGGTGGACTCTAGTATCCAAGTACCCAAGCACCTTCAACTCAGGAGCACAAGCAATCCTGACCCTGATAGATGGCTCGTCGTCAGAGTCAGACTCGTCATGTGTATGACAAGTAGTCGTAAGCCACATGAGGAGCCGCTCCAGGCGAGGCGTATCCACCACCGCGAGTTCGTCGGCCATGGACAGCCAGAAGAGCGCGCACTTGAGGTTTTGGCCACGAAGGCGGACATGCCGTGGCAGGCCGTAGCTGAGGACGAGCGCGAGCGTCTCGAGCGCGGGACTGGAAGCGAGCATGTGGTCGAGGTCGCGGTCCTCGATGCGGGTGTAGAGGATGACGAACTCCCGGAGGTGGGGGAAGACGCCAACGCCGTCGGGGAGGCGGCGGGTATCCGGGAACTCCCAGAATCCGAGGTAGAGGCGGCGGAGCTCGGTGCAGCGGAGGATGGCGGCGGGGAGGGCCATGTCGACGGGCGGCGGCGGGTTGATGAAGAAGAGCTCCTGGACGCCCCGGTCAGCGAGGAGCCGCGGCCACCGTGCGAGCTCGCGCTCGTGGTTGAATGCCCCGAAGAAGCAGAAGGTGAGGCGCACGGCGCGGAACGGGCCGGGGTGGGCGCGGAGGAGGTGATCCACGGCGGCGGGGGCGGCCTCGTGCACGCCGGCGAGGGCGAGGTACGTGTCGTCGAGGACAAGCGGCGCGGAGCGCCAGGCGCGGCGCCACCGGGGGCAGAGCGCGGTGACGCGCGAGGCGTCCTCCACGGGGAGGCGGGAGGCGACGATGCGGAGAAGCGCGGCAGAGAGCGCGCCGGCCCTGGTGACGGCGCGGACGGGGAGGCAGCGCATGGCGCACTGGCGAGCCAAGTCCATGGTGGCCGGCGCCGGCGCCGGCACGAGACGAGGGGTTTGGTTGGGGGTGGAGGCGGTGGGGAATTCCCTTGGGGCGGAGACGAGACGACAGGGTGGCTGCTTGCCTGCCTGGCCAGTGGCCACTGCCCACTGGGCGACAGGGGGGCAAGGCCGCAAGTGTGAAGCTGTGGAGGAGTTGGATAATGGGCCTTAGGGTTTGCAGTGTTGGGCCGAGGTGAAGGGGGGTGTGGGCAATTTGATCGAAAGTGCATCCAGGAATGAATCTTTTGAGAAACATGGTCATACTTGTAACAACCCTAAAAATTACCTTAGGATTTGTTGGAATGCAAAAATTAGGATTTAAAAATTTTTGGTGGAATTGTTGTGCATGCAAACAAACATATAAGATTGCTCTCTATTTTGCTCCCTCCTAAATTCCTAGGCAATTTAAATTTGAAATTTAAAATCAATTTGAAGTGCTAAGGATGAAATAGTGTGATTTGGATTTAATTTGGTTTTATTGGATTTTTGGTTGGTTTGAATTCAAATTCTAGATTTGAATTCAAACTCTAATTGGCCAAACTTTTTGTCTAACCCTAACTAACATCTGTGGGCCGAAACTTCGAACCAAGTCCAGGAAACCACCCCGAACTCCCTTTCCGAGCGCAGCCAGCCAACCGACCCGGTCGACCTTTCGGCCCAGCTCGGCCCAGCAACACCCCCGTGCCTCCCTTCCTCCTTTCTTTCTCTGACGAGCGGGCCCTACCTGTCAGCTTTATCCCCTTCCTCTCGTCTCCCTCGCGCGCGGCCGCCTCCTCCCTGCCGCCGCACCTGTGACCCCCGAGCCGGTCCCATCAACCCCGTGGCGGCCCGACGCGATGGCGCCGCGTGTCCGCGGGCGCCCGACCGTCCCATCCAGCCGTCCGAGCCCCTAAACCCTAGCCTACGCCGCCTATAAAACCACCGCCCGGCCTTCTTCTTCCCCAAGACGCGCTACCCCCTTTGGGGTTTCCCAGCCAGCGAATCGAGAGGGCGAGGAGAGTGGGAGGAGCTCTGGGTGTTGAGGAAGAGGTTGGAGAAGCAGGAGTGGGACGAGGAGGAGCCGATCGAAGCCCTCGCGCCGCCGTCGACAACGCCATCGCCGCCGCTCGTGGGGACGCCAAGCCGGAGCCGGAGCGAAGCCGTTCGAGGGAGCACGAGCATCGCCGCGCCGCCGCACGTCTACCCCGAGCTGCAGTGTTCGTCTTCTAGCCCCTAGGTGAGCCGCCGCCGCTGACCTCTTTCGTCTTCTCTGTTTCGGGCGGAGCGCCGCCGCGCG
>OAMR01000118.1:2593962-2612990 GCA_900205405.1 Echinochloa crus-galli
ACTTGTGGGCCCAGTTGACCCCGCTGACCCGCTGACCTTTGATCGGGGACGGCGCACGGTTGACCAAGTCAATGCTGACGTCATCCGGGCCCACGATGACGTCAGCAAGGCCGGCCCCACTGATGACGTCATGCTGACGTCGGCAGTGATGACGTGGCATGCCCTGGTGCTGCCACGTGTCCCGTCTGCTGTTTTCTTTTTCGGGAAATTATTTATTAATTTTAGAAAATGATTTAAACTTCAAAAATTGATAATAAATCAACCGTAGCTCAGAAAAATATGAAACTAGTTTCTATATTTTTCTAAAATCATGACCTACGCGTTAGTGTAGAGTTTGGTGTTCTTTGGGTCTTCTTCCTCGCTGTTTTGGTGTTTCTTTGTTAGTAGCCGCGTCTTATTTTATCTTACGCAACCTTAGGAGCACCGGAGTTCGTGGAGGAGCCGGACTACCCCGATAACTGCTTTGAAGAGGACGAAGAAGCTTGCCCAGGTTCACGCCCAACCAATCTCTGAAATACCTATTAGACATGCTATTAGAATGCTAGCGCTTTACTTTAATCGCATGATGGACTAGCCTTGCAGCCCGGATGGATTCCAGGAGTGCTACCTCTGCAGAGTGAAAACTATACGTATAGCCGTGTCCACGGTTATGGACGACCGCATCTGGATTGCTTGAGATTAGCATGGGATTCTGCTTTCTTTCCTCATCCTTGGTTTGGGATATGAGAGGTTGGTCCAGCTCTGCTGATGAGACAAGGTGGGGAAGGAGCTCACCGAGTCGACTATTGAGTGAAAGGTGTTGGTGGTTGATATTTGTGGGAACCTGCTGAGGCAGGACGAGCCCAACGTGGTTGTTAGTGTGGTTGGTTTGGGAAGTGTGATATCTGGTGAGATAAGGTGCTGGTGATGAGTTGAACTTGGATTAATGCTGCTGCGCGCATAGGAAAAACCCCAGCTTATAACCCTTGATCATTTTATTACTAGTTTAAGCCACTTTAAAGCTTGCTTCATATTATGGTTGGTGACGTGAACCTGTCCCATTTCCTTAGGGACAGACTTTGGGTGGACAGGAGAAGACCCCGAGCACGAGTTCAACCAGGATGGATGGTACGATTGAAGGGTTACGCGTGCGCTCAAGGATACCTGCGGGAGTGGACCCGAAGATTTAGCTACCGCTGCGTAGCTGTTCTCATTGTCAATTTAGCCAGAGGGCTTGTACCAGATCTCTATGTTTTATATATGTCATGTACTGAATCTTTTATCGTTGTATGGAGGCTCACCGTGGACCGCGACCACCTAGCCGAGCCCAGCGCCCTCGCGATCGTGGGCCGAATCTCGCGCTTAAGTCCGGAATCGCACCCTAAACTTTCTCGGCCCATCTAACTTTCGGCCCGTTTCCAGCCCAGCCGCGTTTAATCCTTTTCCATTTAACTGCGCTGACAGGCCGGCCCCACCTGTCACTGACCACCTTAGGATGACATGTGGGCCCGCTGACCCCAATGACCCGTTGACCGTTGACTGGTCAACGTTGACCAAGTCAACGCTGACGTCATCCGGGCCCACGATGACGTCAGCAAAGCCGGCCCCACTGATGACGTCATGCTGACGTCAGCAGTGGGCCCTACTGACGTTAGCGTTGACTTGTGTTGACAGCCAAAATTGGCAGTCATCGAGGCAAACCGGTCAGACCGATTTTGATCTGTAATTCGAGTAGGTTTAGGATTCCGAGTTTAATCCCATATTGTAACCGACTCATGAGGGGTAAGACTTCCCCGGCCTATAAATATAAAGGCTAGAAGGCCGATTGAGATATTCCAATCGAATCAAATACAATTGTCTCTTATTTTTACCTCTCAAACCCTAGCCCTTTTCCAACCTCATATTTGCTGTTCTTTGCTCGTCTCTACAGCGTTCAAGGACGTTCTAGGTGGCCTGCCGACCCTAGAGCAACCCTAGGTACAAGGAACAGCTTCGTAACACCCGCTTTCGGTACCTGCCACGGGCCTTGGAGGACCCAGGTGACCGAGAGGCCGTCAGTGCTCTCGCACACGCCGCCGACAGGGAGCAAAACGCGACTCTGAGGACTACTATTCGGTGCCTGATCGAACAGGAGTACCTTAACGTGGGCTTGGAGGAAAAGGTTGCTTATATGAAGGAGAAGCTGTGGTCAAAGGACAGCCAGCTGATAGCCAGAAATGAGAAGATTGAGTGGCTGGAAGCACGCCTAGAAGCTAGGGATTGAGACATCAGACAACTTGAGCAAGAAGTTCGCAGCAAGAGACAACTGGCAGAACTAATTGGAGCAACTCAACGAGCTCGTGACTTCCGCCTGGGAGATCAAATCGCAGAAAAAGACAAGGCACTGGCAGAAAAAGAAGAAGAAATTGAAGGACTCAAAGAGGAGGTACACTGGCTGGACAGCCGCAACTTAGAGCTTCAAGAAGAGATTGATAGCTACAAGGAAGAGAGTGGAAGGAACTACCAGCTGATAAAGCACTTGAGCCTGAGACAGGTTATGGCACAAGATGAAGCACGAAGAACCCTCAGCAGCTGGGTGAGGTCCGATAGAAAGAGAGTGGCAGAAGTGATCTCACTGAACCAGGAGCTACCCGAAGCACGAAGAGTCGAGCCCCGCACAGAGAACTACAAGGTTACTCCCAGCAGGATAGAGCCGGTTCAGCTACCAGAGGCACAGCTAGCAGAGGCAGAGGCTGAGACGACGAGGTTGGCAGTGCTAGCGCGCCTCGTGGACACCTACAGCAGCAAGAGGCAGTGACAGGAGTGGCAGGCAGAGAAAAGTTCGTGAGGTTGGCAGCGCGCCTCGCAGGCTACTTTTCAGTGACAGCAGTCAGTATCAGCTCAGCAGTAGTGATGAGACTTGTATCTATCTTCATGAGTAGATGTTTAGACTTGGTAGATCATGACCACCTTTTGGCTCAGCCACGATGTAGCCTCCGCTTAGATGTACTAATCCTCAAGGTTCCAGGAGCTGGCCTCGGGATAGTACCCATGTCTAGGGTGTAATGCTGTTATGAGTGATCGGTCCTTGTGGCTCTTCTTGCGGTTTTATTATTGTTCATCCTGAGTGTACTCTAGTGTTGAGTCATTTTTATGTGTGCAGCTCCTAAAATAGATCTCGCTACCTCTAACCACAATCATGTCGATCAGAAGGTCCAACCGCCTGCTAGCACGCTTTGAAGAGGCTGAGCGAGAAGAGACAGCTATGACCGGAAGGGGCAAAGGCCGTGGCAGAGGCCGTGCACACGGGAGAGCACCCGCAGTTGGCAGAGGCAGGGGCCGTGGACGCGCAGCAGGAGCGCTCCAGCCCGAGGGCAACGATGCAGGAGGTGATATGGAAGTCGAGGTGGGAGAACAAGTAAGGGAACCTCAGCAGAACCAGCCTACAGTTGGAGGTACACCGCAGCCTGACGCGGCACCACCACCACCACCCAACCTAGCAGAAGTGATGAACGCTCAAACCCAGCTGATGCAACAGATGGCACAGGCTAACACTCAGATGTTGCAAGCTATGCAACAGATCCAGGGAAACCAGAACCAGAACCGTCAGGGCCCCCGTGAAGAAGACTTGCAGAGGAAGATCGAGAGGTTCATTCGCTTGAAAGCTCCTACCTTTGACTACTCAGACGAGCCACTCGACGCACACGACTGGCTACATACCATCGAGATCAAGCTTGACCTGACAGACTACTCGGAGGAGGAGTGTGTAGCCCTTGCGGCGCACCAGCTTGAAGGAGCCGCTAAGGCATGGTGGGAGAGCTACTGTGACTCGCATGCAAACCCTGATAAAATCACCTGGCTGGAGTTTTGTGAAGCTTTCAAAGAATACCACATCCCAGAGCAAGTGATGGTGTACAAAGCAATGGAGTTCAGGACAATGACCCAAGATATTTTCGTCGTGTTATGATAATCGGTTATGGTTGCATGCTACAACGTGTCGCTTAATTAAATACCGATCTTTCATCATGATGACGTCATGCGGTCGGCAGTATGCTTTCTTACGCGCTCTGCCGAATATGCTGTGAGTGCCTGTATTGCCGACAGATAGCTTGTTCATAGCTATATGCCGATCAAGGAAGGAAAGAGTGGGTCTAGAAGACACATGGAGGGAGAAGAAGCGAAAGGCTGAACAGCTACACAGCCACAGACTGAGTCAGCGCCCGAGGAGTGGTCAGAGCAACTTGCTCAGGAGAGGCTTTCAGCAGGGTAATGGTCAGGGAGGTTCAGGGTTCAGCAGGAACAACTACTCAGGCAGCCGAGGTGGAAACAACAACAGCTTTGGTAACAGAAGTAACAACTACAACAACTTAGGCAACCGGAACAGCAGCTACTCAGGGCAGGGAAGCTCAAACTGGAGGGCAGCACACCCAGAGCTGGTGGAGGCACCACAGTTGTTTGCTTTGCTTGTGGAAAGCCTGGTCACAAGTCCTTTGACTGCCCAGAGAAGAAGAACAAGCAAACCCCAGCTAAGGCACCGGCACCTGGTGGACAAGACAGACAGCCAGCTTCGGTTCAGAGAGGACGTCTCAACCACTTGACGGAGGAAGAGGCCGAGGACGCTCCCGACGTCGTACTCGGTGAGTTTCTAGTAAACGGCATTCCAGCTTTGATACTGTTTGACTCTGGAGCAACAGGATCGTATATTTCTTCAAAGTTCGTAAAAGAGCAGTCTCTCCCCACTACCATTAGAGAAAGACCTATAGTCACAACCTCTCCTCTAGGAGAACTTAAGTGCACCCATGAGTGCCAGTCCGTAAATATGGAACTAGGGGGATTAGGATTCTCCGCAGACTTGACAGTCCTGAAGTCGGAAGGGATTGACATAATCTTGGGAATGGATTGGTTAACGGATCACAAGGGAGTAATCAGCTGCTCACCGCAATCAGTCGAGCTAAAGCACCCCAGTGGGATGAAGGTGATGGTTAAACCACAAAAGAAAAATGCCGGACTTCGAAAGAATGCAACCAGAAAGTTCGTGTACTCACTCAAAGAGAAGACCATGGAGGAAGTGCCTGTTGTCTGCGAGTACCCAGACGTGTTTCCAGAAGAACTACCAGGGCTGCCACCTGGCCGAGATGTAGAGTTTGTGATTGAGTTGCAACCAGGCACAGGACCAATTGCCAAACGACCATACAGAATGTCGGTAGAAGAGCTGGAAGAACTCAAGAAGAAGTTAAAAGAAATGGTAGAGAGTGGGGTGATCAGACCCAGTGCATCCCCATGGGGATCGCCGGTACTATTTGTGAAGAAGAAAGATGGATCCATGCGCATGTGCGTAGATTACAGATCCCTGAACGCAGTGACCATCAAGAACAAGTACCCGCTACCTCGAATTGATGATCAGCTAGATCAGTTGAAGAAAGCTAAGTACTTTAGGAAGATAGATCTGAGGTCAGGATACCATCAGATGAAGATCAGAGAAGGTGACATCCCCAAGACAGCTTTCGTAACTCGGTACGGGCAGTACGAGTTCACAGTAGTGTCCTTTGGCCTGACAAACGCACCTGCTTACTTCATGAACATGATGAACAAAGTGTTCATGGAAGAACTAGACAAGTTCGTGGTGGTGTTCATTGATGACATACTGATCTACTCAGAGACAGCTGAAGAGCATGAGGAACACCTGAGAATAGTGCTAGAGAAGCTGAGGCAGCATCAACTCTATGGGAAGTTCAGCAAGTGCGAGTTCTGGTTGGAGAAAGTAGCCTTTCTGAGCCACGTGTTGACAGCTGAAGGCATAGCAGTGGACCCTGAAAAGATTGAGGCAGTGGCAGAATGGAAACAACCAAAGAGTGTCACAGAAATCCGAAGCTTTCTCGGATTGGCAGGTTACTACAGAAGATTCATAGAGAACTTCTCCAAGATTGCAAAGCCAATGACAGAGCTGCTCAATAACAACGTTCCATTTGAGTGGACAGACAAGTGTGAGAACAGCTTCCAAGAACTCAAGCACAAGCTCACTACTACACCGGTGCTGACCTTACCTGATATTCGCAAGGACTTCATGGTATACTGTGATGCATCCAGACAAAGATTGGGATGTGTGCTGATGCAAGAAAGAAAGGTCGTAGCATATGCTTCACGACAGTTGAGGAAGCATGAAGAGAACTACCCTACACATGACCTAGAACTAGCCGTAGTGGTACATGCTTTGAAGATCTGGAGGCACTATCTGATTGGCAACAAGTGCGACATCTATACAGATCATAAGAGCTTGAAGTACTTCTTCACTCAGTCAGAACTGAACATGAGACAAAGGAGGTGGCTAGAACTGATCAAAGACTACGATTTGGAGATACACTACCATCCAGGCAAAGCTAACGTAGTAGCAGATGCCCTAAGCCGTAAAAGCTACTACAACAACTTGATAAAGGAAGAGAGACATCCGGAGTTGATAAGAGAGCTGAACATGCTCAGACTTGAAGAAGTAGATGAAGGACAACCAAAAGAGCTGACAGTGAAATACAACCTGGAGGAACGCATCAAGAATGCTCAGAAGAACTGTCCGGAAATTCAAGGAGTGATTCACGATATACAACAGTAGCCCCAGACTTTCGCATGGATGATCAAGGAACTGTATGGCTCAAGCAACGCATTTGCGTGCCGCAAGATGAAGATATTCGGAACACCATTCTTGCAGAAGCTCACGATTCCAAGTATTCCATTCACCCAGGATGCACCAAGATGTACCAAGATCTAAAAGATCGTTTCTGGTGGAAGAAGATGAGGGAAGATATAGCTGAGTGTGTTGCCAAGTGCGACTCATGCCGAAGGATCAAGGCAGAGCATCAAAGACCAGCCGGATTGCTGAAACCACTAGAGATTCCAATGTGGAAGTGGGAAGACATTAGTATGGACTTCATAGTGGGATTACCTACCACACAGAAAGGAAACAACGCAATTTGGGTGATAGTGGACCGACTAACAAAAGTCGCCCATTTCATACCAATCAAGGACAACTATACAGGGGATAAGATAGCAGAGCTTTACATAGACAACATTCTCAAGCTACATGGGGCACCGAGAAGCATAGTGTCCGACAGAGGACCACAGTTCACAGCCCAGTTCTGGAGAAGCTTGCACAAGGCAATAGGGACCACTCTGGAGTATAGCACCGCTTTTCACCCACAAACAGATGGTCAAACCGAAAGAGTAAACCAGATACTGGAAGATCTGCTAAGAGCTTGCGTGCTAACCTACAGCAAGGACTGGGAAAAGAGTCTGTCATACGCAGAATTCTCCTGCAACAACAGCTACCAGGCAAGTCTGAAAATGTCCCCATTTGAAGCCTTATATGGGAGAAAGTGCAGGGCAGAACACCTCTGATGTGGTCCGAGGTGGGAGAGAGAGCATTCTTTGGCCCTGACTCAATTGTGGAAGCAGAAGAGAATGTAGCCAAGATCAGAGAGAACTTGAAGATTGCTCAGAGTAGGCAGAAAAGCTATGCAGATAAGGGCAGAGGGGACCTCGAGTTCGAAGAAGGAGAATATGTATATCTCAAAGTGTCACCGCTCAGAGGCACCAAGCGGTTCCATGTGAAAGGGAAGCATGCAACCCGGTTTGTGGGACCCTATAAGATACTCCGCAGGATAGGGGCGTTGGCCTACAAGCTAGAGTTGCCGGAAGACCTAGTGGGAGTCCACCAAGTGTTTCACGTGTCGCAGTTGCGCAAGTGCTCAAAGGTGCTAGAGCATAAAGTCAGGACAGGAGCAATGGACTTGCAAGACACATTGGAGTACTTGGAATACCCAGAGAAAATTCTAGACAGAGCAGTTAAAGAGACAAGGAGCATATCCATTCCATTTCACAAAGTTCGGTAGAGTAACCACACCGAGAGGGAAGCAACTTGGGAGAAGAAGTCAGTGCTGAGAGAGAAGTATCCCCAACTTTTCGAGCCATAGGTAATCACAAATCTCGAGGACGAGATTCTTGTGAGGGGGGAGACTGTAACAACCCTAAAATTTACCTTAGGATTTGTTGAATGCAAAAATGAGGATTTAAAAATTTTTGGTGGAATTGTGTGCATGCAAACAAACATATAAGATTGCTCTCTATTTTGCTCCCTTTGCTCCTAGGCAAAATTTAAATTAAATAAAAATAATTTGAAGTGCTAAGGATCAAATAGGGTGATTTGGAGTTCATTTGGTTTTATTGGATTTTTGGTTGGTTTGAATTCAAATTCTAGATTTGAATTCAAACTCTAGTTGGCCAAACTTTTTGTCTAACCCTTACTAACATCTGTGGGCCGAAACTTCGAACCAAGTCCAGGAAACCACCCCGAACTCCCTTTTCGAGCGCAGCCAGCCAACCAACCCGGTCGACCTTTCGGCCCAGCTCGGCCCAGCAACACCCCCGTGCCTCCCTTCCTCCTTTCTTTCTCTGACGAGCGGGCCCTACCTGTCAGCTTTATCCCCTTCCTCTCGTCTCCCTCGCGCGCGGCCGCCTCCTCCCTGCCGCCGCACCTGTGACCCCCGAGCCGGTCCCATCAACCCCGTGGCGGCCCGACACGATGGCGCCGCGTGTCCGCGGGCGCCCGACCGTCCCATCCAGCCGTCCGAGCCCCTAAACCCTAGCCTACGCCGCCTATAAAACCACCGCCCGGCCTTCTTCTTCCCCAAGACGCGCTACCCCCTTTGGGGTTTCCCAGCCAGCGAATCGAGAGGGAGAGGAGAGTGGGAGGAGCTCTGGGTGTTGAGGAAGAGGTTGGAGAAGCAGGAGTGGGACGAGGAGGAGCCGATCGAAGCCCTCGCGCCGCCGTCGACAACGCCATCGCCGCCGCTCGTGGGGACGCCAAGCCGGAGCCGGAGCGAAGCCGTTCAAGGGAGCACGAGCATCGCCGCGCCACCGCAGGTCTACCCCGAGCTGCAGTGTTCGTCTTCTAGCCCCTAGGTGAGCCGCCGCCGCTGACCTCTTTCGTCTTCTCTGTTTCCGGCGGAGCGCCGCCGCGCGAGCTGCCACCGAGCCAGCCTCTCTCTGGGCCCAGCCTTCGAGCTGTGGCTGATCTTGAGCAGGAGCTTTGCCGCCTAGTTAGCTTTTCAAACCGCCGTCGCCCAGCACCGCAGCCAAGGCCGCCGCGGCCGAGCTCTGCTCGCCGCGCGCGCTCGCCGAGGCCGTGCCACGGCCGTGGTGAACCACGTGCCCGCGCACGTGCTCCTAGCCGCGTCCCAGCAGTCGCTGGTGACGACGCGCTCGCAAGCCGAGGCCTTTCTGGCCGCGCGACCTTACCCCGTCGCACGCCGCCGCCGCTCGCCGGCCGTGCAGCCGCCCGCCTTCGTCGGGAGCTCACGCCGTGGGTCAAGCCCCGCCTTTTTCCTTCTGTTCGTGTTCGCCCGTGCAAAACCAAGCCAGCCCGCCAGATCTAGGCCCTCGCCAAACCTTTCCCGGCCATCCTCGCCGGCGACCAGCGCCGCTAGCCGCGTTCTGGTGCGCGCCCGCGTCGCGCCGGCCAAGGCCACATGGAAGACCACAGCCGCACGCCACACGCACGCCACAGAAGATCCCGCACAGCCACAAAACGATCACGTGCACCCGGCTCTTGTGAACCACACACACGGCGCACGGTGGACTCAGTCCACAGCGCCCGGACCCAGCCGGACCCCTTGGTGGGCCTTTTCCGCGCTTTAAGTCCGGATTGCCACCCTGAACTTTCTCGGCCCAGTTGCTTCCGGCCCAATTCCAGCCCGCGAACCCTTTATCCTTTTCTTTCCCCGCTGACAGCCTGGCCCCACCTGTCATCGACTGGCTTAGGCTGACATGTGGGCCCACTAACCCCGCTGACCCCACTGACCTTTGACCGTTGACTGGTCAACGTTGACCAAGTCAATGCTGACGTCATCCGGGCCCACGATGACGTCAGCAAGGCCGGCCCCACTGATGACGTCATGCTGACGTCGGTAGTGATGACGTGGCATGCCCTGGTGCTGCCACGTGTCCCGTCTGCTGTTTTCTTTTTCAGGAAATTATTTATTAATTTCAGAAAATGATTTAAACTTCAAAAATTGATAATAAATCAATCATAGCTCAGAAAAATATGAAACCAGTTTCTATATTTTTCTAAAATCATGACCTATGTGTTAGTGTAGAGTTTGGTGTTCTTTGGGTCTTCTTCCTATTACGTTTTGGTGTTTCCTTGGTAGTAGCCGCGTCTTATTTTCTTTCCGCGATCTTAGGAGGTTCGGAGAGTCAAGAGGAGGACGTCTACTACTCCAACTACCTCGACTGAGTGGAAGAGCAACAAGTCCCAGGTTCACGCCCAGCCATTCTCTAAAATAGCTATTAGACATGCAACTAGTATGCTAGCGCTTTACTTTACTCGCATGATAAACCTGCACTGCCTTTGTTATTATCCTGTTACCTTGCTACCTACTACTCACTCTTTGAAATATGCTATGCTATGCATGTGTTGGGATGGTTGTGATTGATCCTCTTGGCGTGAGTTGTGGGTGGGTTGGGAGGAGTAGCGCAGCTAGGCGGTGTAAGCGAGTAATAACAACTCGATCGTTGATCGAGGTGCTGAGGGGCTGCACTCGGGCAGTCCCTATGGGGTACCTGTTGCGGGTACATGGTTTCTTGAGGGTTGGTACGACGCTGATACTCGCTTTACCGACAATTAAGGACCGAGTCTAGTTCCACCTTTGGACGTGGGAATACCGTGCTCACCATCTACCCAGTATGGGGAGGGTTCCAGCAAGCCTACTTAGTGCGGTGCCAGACCTGTAGGAGATTTGAGTTTGATATGTGTAAGGGGGACTCGTTGCGGCGTACTCTCCCTGATTTACCACTGTCCCCGACTGGCCCCGGTGGGAAGGTTTCACGACCCTGGGGCAGATGTTAGATCGGATGTTTCCCGAGCCCAGGGAGACAGGATTGGCGCCGTTACTGTTTAGGGTCTTTGCTGTGGGCTGTGTCTCAGGTTGGTTGCGGACTAGCCTTGCAGCCCGGATGGATTCCTGGAGTGCCACCTCTGCAGAGTGTAAACTATACGTATAGCCGTGTCCACGGTTATGGACGACCGCATCTGGATTGCTCGAGACTAGCATGGGATTCTGCTTTCTTTCCTCAGACGAATGTACCCTTATGAGAGGTTGGTCCAGCTCTGCTGATGAGACAAGGTGGGGAGGGAGCTCACCGAGTCGACTAGTGAGTGAAACGTGTTGGTGGTTGATATTGGTGGGAACCTGCTGAGAGAGCCCGATGTGGTTGTGAGGCTGATGGTTGGATTTGTGGAGTGTGATCTCTCTGGTGAGGAAAGGTGTTGGTGATGGGATGAACTTGGGTTTATTGCTGCTGCTCGCATAGGAAACCCCCAGCTTATTCCTTGAATATTTTATTACTAGTTTAGGCCACTTTAAAGCTTGCTTCATATTATGGTTGGTGACGTGAACCTGTCCCATTTCCTTGGGGACAGACTTTGGGTGGACAGGAGAAGACCCTGAGCACGAGTTCAACCAGGATGGATGGTACGATTGAAGGGTTGCACGTGCGCTCAAGGATGCCTGCGGGAGTGGACCCGACGATTTAGCTACTGCTGCGTAGCTGTTCTCATTGTCGATTTAGCCCAGAGGGCTTGTACCAGATCGCTATGTTTTATATATGGCATGTACTGAATCTTTTATAGTTGTATGGATGTGATATCCTTCTGAGATGAGTTCTGTACGAGATAGCTGCTATTCCTGGGACTATCTCAAGGGTACAGGGAGTCGGATTCTTGTCGTTGAGAATCCGGTTCGTTTCAATACTAGCAACCGAAATTCGTATCCATTTTTGTAGTGTATACTTTGCTGGCAATGAGGACATGTATAACTTGACAAGTAAAAAATACTCACTACTACAATGCACTAGCCAAAAGATGAAATGTGACAAGAGGTTATGCTTGCTAAAGATGCTACAAGACGTCGCAGCTGCTCATACTCTTCCATGATGGCACTGCTCTGAGCGGGGAAAATTTCGTCATATAAGTATAACTTGACATCGATGGCAAAAGAATGCATAGTCAAGTTCAAGTGCTATCGGAGCAACGGTGCGTACTAAAGAGCTGGCTAGGAAAACTTAATTGAAGTAACAGGGTAGAGGAAATGAGGATACTTAGAGACAGGTAATTATCAGAATACACACATATCTTGCCATGGCTGGACATGCTAAGATTTCATTCACATGAAACAAAGCTTAGAAGTCATAATACTTGGGATAGTTTTGTTAAGAATATAGACATGTCTTTGCCACCCAAAAAACAAGTTTTGTGACTCTGTTTTCCAAGGCACCGAAAGCAGTGAATAAACGAACACACAAATGGAATATAAACTTTTGGGCATGGGCAAAAGTATCTAATAAAAACACAGAGTGGTTAGATGCGGAGGATCAGTGAGGACCAAGTTTGGGGCCTAAACATGAGCACATTCATCGGATTGTCAGAATTATTAATCTCGCAATGAGCATTCACAAATAAAGCATTCCTCGTCATCACCATGAGCATTCGTAAGCAACTTAGATTGTCTCATAAATGCCAAACTGGATTTGTACAAGGAATTATGAAATTTTACATATAATACTGACCACAGATAATATACTAGTACGCACAATCAACCATGATGCATATATAGTGTGCAGACTAAAATGTGATTATTTATAAGGCATAAATTTTAAAAGGAAATTCTAACAAGAATATTTACAATTAATTTTTAATTCACCAAATATTCTTTCCAAATCAAACCATGTACTGGCCTGAGAAGATAGCGTAAGCATCAAAGCTAGCTAGTAACTGCACAAGTAAACAGATTAGTGGTACAACAAATCCAAAACACAATAGGTAGCTTTGGTCAGACTGAACAGTCAACCAGCCAAACAGTAAAATGTTGAAGAGCAAACAGATACAACAACAGACAACATAGATTAAAGATGAAACGTACTTGGTTGCAATTTATGCCTCCCAGATAGTAGCAAGATTACACCACAGTAGGTTTTTGCAAGACAAAGGCTGGTACTGATTGACATAAACACTTGAAATGTTCTAAGATAGATGCAAACATTCATAACTAGTTGCTTAGGTGCACAGACATCTGCTACCTCAGACAGCGCTTGCAAGGTCAAAAGGGTCCATACATGACACATCAGCTGCCTTGCGGAAACTCCAAGGAGTCGAAAAGGATGGAGGCGGAAATTTGAAGAGGATATTCTTGATTTCTTTACTGGCCCATTTCACAGTAGTAAAAGGCTTGGCTTCATGACCATTTGCCGTTTCAAAGCGTACCATAACCACCATCTTCTCCAGCTTCTGCGCTGTCTCTCCGATAAACTTGATGAACGCGTGTTCATTTTTATTCCCCTGGAACCTATGGATAACCAGCTTCTTCACGTGCTGGACACATTCAACAGGACAAGTTTCCTTCCAGAACTTAACATTGACCTTTCCAGTAGGCTTCTTGACTTCCACTGACTACAAATTAAATAAAGGCACATATGGTTATGATTCTGGTGGCAACAACTTACTGAAAAGACTAGAAAGCTAGCGGTGCCAATGATGAAAAATGCCAAATGAAACAAGCAAGATTGAAAAGTTTACTTGGACATGGATCGTCTCAACATTGGGAAAGCTTTTGAGGATGGAAGGCACCATCTTTACTTCATCACGGACCTCAAAGCGCACCTGCAAAGCCAAGATCTTGATGCTCGGGATGATGGTACTTGGGCTCACCTTAGTGCACGCCTGCGATGTGAATGTGCAAATGCAATGCGCCGAATCAGAAATTATGATCACACATTTGATATAGGGACAACCCCACAACAGAACAGAATGAAAATTAGGATTGCCATTTGTATTGGTACCTCGATGATGGTGTTGCCGATCTGTAGTTCGTGTTGTCCCGGGGGCCAGTATCCCAGCATCCGCAGGTTGGGTGCGTTGCCAATCTTGATCCTCGACGACTTGTTGCCCCCAATTGTACGCGTCATCAGCAGAAAGAGCCTCTCCAGGCAAGGAGCATTGGCCACAGTGATCTCTCCCAAGGAAGACATGCCCAGCTGCAGGCACCGCAGAGTGCGGCTGACCAGGCAGAGGCGCACGCCCGTCTGGCTTGCGATGATGGTGAGGACCTCCACGACGGGGCTCCTGTCGAGCAGGAAGGCAAGGTCTCGATCCTTCATGGTGATCAAGCTGAGGAACAGCTCCTGGAGATGGGGAAAGGCGACGTCGCTCGGAAGGGTGGCGGTGTTGGGGAGCTTCCAGGCGCCGATGTGCAGGCGGGTGAGCGAGGTGCAGCTGAAGAGCGTGGTGGGGAGAAGGAGGTCAAGCGGCCACGGGCGGTTGATAAAGACGAATTCTTGGACGCCCTTGTCGACAACCAGCTTCAGCCAGTCCTTGATGTTTTCCCTGTTCATGTCCAAGTAGCAGCAGGTAATCTGGACGCAGCGGAAGGGGCCGGGGTGCGCGGCGAGGATGTCGGACACCTCATTGATGACGCCGAGCGTGTCCTCGAGGCCCGGCCGCCAGAACGGGTCCGCTCTGCACCCCGGGAGGAGGTTGGCGTCGGAGAAGACGAGGGGCACCGAGCGCCAGAGGCCGCGCCAGCGCGAGGCGAGCGTGGCGGTGCGCGCGGCGTCCTTGACGGGGAGGCGGGAGACGATGTTCCGAAGGATCCCGTCGGGGAGGCTGCTGATGCGGTCGACGCTGTCGTCCGAGGCCCCGGACCAAGCGGCGCAGGCGGCGGCGAGGGGCGCATCGGGGGTGGCGGCCGGGTGCAGCGGGAGGGAGAGGGAGCCGTACGCGAACTCGAGCGCCGTCTGCGTATCTTTATCCTCGCCGGCGAAGGACCGGACCTGCTTTATGCTCGCAATGCGCCATCCTCCTCCCAACTCCATGCTCGCCGGCGGCGTGGAGGCGGAGCGGCGGGGGTTTTGGTTGGGAGACTGAAGTGAGTGTGGCGGCTAGTGGAGTTGGAGTGTGCTGTCCCCTGTGTGGAGCGGGCGTTTATCTCTTCTGTAGCTGAGATGCCTAGGGTTCCACCTTGTTGGGCCAAATGTCGGAACGCGGTGGTTTGCAGGCCCACATTTATCTGGGTTGCTGTCGTTTGCTGCGTTCTCCGGTTCTCCCTAGCTCGTTCGGCGGCAAGGGAACTGTTCCGGAGGCTGTTTAGTCCCTTCTCTGGATTGGCTGGATCCACTTGGTGTCACCAAACCCATGTGGTGCTTGATTCCTCCCGTTAGCATCAATCTCCTCTATCTTTTTTTGTTCGGTTTGCCCGGTATTCTTGCTTCATCGATCCCTTATTAGCTACTCGGAGCTGAGCTTCTTTTCTTTACACTCATTTAGAGCATCTTGAGGAGTTAGCTAAATATATAGACTATATCACCTTTATAAAAATATAAATCCATCTAATTTAATGGGGTAATCCAAGAGATTCTGTAAAGATACCTAGTAAAGTAGATCTATGCTTTAGATCTATTTTTTTTCTGTAACTTTAGATCTATGCTTCTCTTCATAACTATAAAAAAATATACTAAAGCATACCATATTATACGTTCCCTGCGTAGATATACTCATTTGGAGTTCAACACAATTCGATTTTCTATTTTATGATTTTTCCGTGATTTATTATGATTTTTCAAATCTGCTTCAGGGGTGATTTTTCCGGTTTTAGAAAGTTCAGGGGTAAAAAATCCATTTTCATAGGTTGGGGGGTGATGTGTTCCATCCATCATAGGTTGGGGGTGAGGTAGACTTTTTCCAATTCAATGGGGTAATCCAACAGATTCTGTAAAGATAGCTAGTAAAGTAGGCTAGCTAAAATTAGCTAGCGAATAAGGTGGGATGGAGAGTTACTAAAGTTGAAGAGTAATTTACAGAGTTTGTTGTAAATATTTTTTTTCTCTAACAATAGTTAAATTTAAATAAATAAAATGATTTAGCTAGTCTCTTGAAGATGCTCTTACAAATACAAAAATTGCGGATGGATTGGAGGCCAAATGAAGCATCAGCCGAATGGAAAAAGAAAGAGAAACTTGGAGAGTGAATGGAAAGAAGAGGGATCGGAATCAAGACCCAACCTTTGATTGTCGTCGTTGAATCCCGGCGTCGCGCACCCGCGTCATGTAGTGGCCCTTGAGCTTCCGCCCGGCGACCTCCACCGCCGATGCCCGCGCCTCCCGCCGCGTCAGGTACACGTGCAGCAGCACCCACCCTCCGGCGCCGCCGCTGTCCTTGCCGTCCTCCTCCTCCTACAATCTCTATCTCGAACAGCAGCGCCGGCTCCGGGTCCGGTACTGAGAAGCGGCCTGGCCACACGGGCACCTCGACGGGTGCTAACGCCGTCACCTGCCGCCCTGGCCCGTCCCCGAACGCGCGGCTCAGCTCGCCCTGCACGCCGCGCCGCGCCGCGACGCGCGCCCGCCGCCGCCGTCCAGCCCTCCCCCTCGACCTGCCTGGAGGCGATGCGTAGGGGCTACCCGTTGACTCGGCGGCCGAGTACCAGACGCCGGTCTCGGCGAGGTCTGGCAGGTCGTCGTCGTCATTGTCGAGCCGCTGCCGTCGTCTCTCCACGCGAGGACATGGATTTCTTCCTAGAGGTAGAAGGCCCGGTATGGAGGGGTAGAATGGGGCCATCTTCATTCCGGCCCAGCTAACCCAACAGCGATTTCACGTCCGGCCCGAGTCCAAACCAGGCCAGGCTGATCTGGCCGAAACAGGCCGCGTTCCGGGCCATTCCGGGCGAAACGAACGAGGCCTAATATGTGTAGCGCCGCACCGACGTGCGTTCCGCGGGCCGCCACCGTGCCCCGCCTGCCCACCACCGCCGGTCAGGTTAGTGGCCCGATGTTAGGGCCCGGAGTTGTTAGGATCCGGGCTCACCGACGGTCGTAGAGAAGGCGGTGGGGGCGGCGGCCAGCCCGGCGGTGGCAGCGGGCAACGGACGAAGGGCCGAGCGGTGATGGCGCCGCCGGCCGGGGCGGTGGGGACGTCTAGTGTGCGGTGCTGGCGGCAGCGGCGAAGGAGGCGACGAAGAAGACGACGACCGGTGGGCTAACGTGGCTGCGGCGGTCGGTGGCGGGGCGCCGTGGGAGCCCGTGCGGCGGGGGCGGAGGAGGCGGTGGAGGAGTTGACGGCAACGAATTAGTGTTGGCCGCGGCGGAGGCGGCGGGCCGCCGGAGCCGGGGAAGGAGACGGCAGGGGGGCTCGAAACTGTGCTATCCAAGACAAGATGAGAGAGCAGCAGCATTTAATTTAGTCATAGAGCATCAGTGTCTACTTTGGGAGGGTAGTATCTTGTACTAATTTCTTGATGATGTGGAGGCTATGGACATCACTACTAATGTCTTGGGTTGGGACTGCCCTAAGAGCTGCTTCGGTTGATGACGCGGATACACACATGTATAGCGCTGTAAAAGTAACCCACATGTATGCCGAGTGAAGTCAGTATGACACGCGGCATTGGATCGAGTGGAGTAGAGCAAGCATACGTTCCACAAAAAACACAAGATTCTTCACATATTCAGAAGTAAATGTGTTTGTTATGTTTACTGGGGAGTGTTTGGTTTGCAATATAATCCATCATGCCACATAACCCTTTATTAAGATGCGTATGCGCCCACCATAACCCTTTATTAAGATGCGTATGCCTGTCAGGTTATCACGCCACAAAAAGGCTCGTTGCTGCGCTGATTCAGCAGTTAAGTGCTCAATGTTCTAAAAGATATAAATTATTTTTAAAGTTGAGCACAATGCAACTCCAGGAACGGCATATACAATTGTACATGCAAATGCCGTAATCTTGCAGCACAGACTGCAATAATGCAACATGTAGTGCACATCCAATCCAGTAAATAACCTACCCAGCAATATTCATGAACAGATTATTAGCAACACGAACTCAGGATTAAAGATCAATTCTAATGAGGTGCAGGCATCCAAATTTAGTTTGTCAGCGCATGACCTGCTAGGGTGTTAATTACTAGCTCTCCAAAATCAAAGCTCAAAATTCTACTCACAAGGAAATGACCGAGAATAGACCGCTGGCCCAAATAGAGCACGATTTCAAATCCTTGGACGTGTAAATAACAAAGATGCATATGTAATCTGAAGGCAATTGTAATGAGTTCTAATGAAATAATAATAAGGGTTAAGCAATATATCATCTCATTTTTCACAAATTTCAAAATGTTCTTTCAGCATGAAGCCACCTTTAGCTAATGAACATCATAAAAATAGACGCCTATGATGCATTAAACAGAGGTAGTTATAATCCTCTAGAGTTAACCGTCATACAGATATGCTTACGCTAAGCAACACGGTTTATCTCTAGTTTTAGAACTGTAATCACTAGCACACAGAAAAAAATTGTGCTGGCGGTCGGAGGGCATTTGTGCTGGAGGATTGTCCACCTGCCAGGAACTCTATCAGCACAAATGCTCATTTTTGCTGGTGGGTGCTGCCCGCTGGTATATATCCAATTGTGCTTGTGCTTGGTTTCTATATACAATATACTCCTTCTGTTTATATTTGTAAGGCATGCACGAATATTGAGATTCAAACTTTGACTAATAATTCAGTTAATATTGTTTAATTTTTATAATGCAAACTTGATGTAGTTGGATTCGTAATCAAATATACTCTTCAATGATTATAAGTTTATAACCACAAATACCATAATATATGATAAATAAATAGTTAAAGTATAATTTAGAAGATTGTACCAAGTTAAGCCACGCCTTACAAGAAAAAACAGGAGTACCCACGAGCACAAATACATTCCAAGGCTCCATGTGCCTAACCTTAAACATGACCACGCATATATATAGGTTGATGATACATATAAATACAAGGTCACACTGCAAGATATCAAACAACACTTAGAAAGGGATACAATATAAATAATTAAAGTGCATATGATTCAAATATTTAATAAAGTATTTCTATTTAATTTATATATCAAATATACTCCATATATAAATATATGGTATGGGGGATAAGCCCTCATATAAGATGGATAGCGTCTTGTTTATCTCGAAGAACTGGGGGGAAT
>OAMR01000118.1:2629461-2639940 GCA_900205405.1 Echinochloa crus-galli
GGCAGGCAGACCCGCCCCTGGAAATAGGACGCCATTTGCAGCAACGGCTGGGGGCCTCACCCGCTGCAAGAGCTGCCATTTGCAGTACCGGCTGGGAAAATCACCCGCTGCAAGAGCTGCCCTCTCTTTAAAAAATCAAGCTCACCCTCTCCTTATCCACATCGACGCCCTCTCTTTCTCTCCCACTTGTCTCTCTATTGCCCTCCCATCTCTCTCTCGGTCTCTCCCCACCCATCCAATCCTCTCCGAGCAGCGGCTGTGCGGCGAGCAGGTCGGCGCGGGAGCGGCCGTGCGGCGAGCGGGAAGCGACGCGCGTGCAGGGTGGCGCGGCGAGGCGCGGTGGCGACTGGGCGGCCCGGTGAGCGGCCGGCGACGCGCGGGGGGCGGCATGGCAGTGAACGGGCGGCAGCGTGGTGCCGGAGCAGGGTTTTTTTTTGTTTTTTTCAAACGATTTCTAGCCGCGGGTGACCCGTGGCTGCAAATTAATTTCTAGCCGCGGGCGTTGCGCCCGCCCTCACAAATCGCTATTTCTAGCTGCGAAAAGTGAGGGCGGGCGGATAGCCCGTTGCTAGAAATAGCTTTTCAACCGTGGCTACAAATCGTTTTTGTGGTAGTGAGTGAAAACAGGGCAAGTGCATCATAACGGATGATTGGCTCATCATAGGTCGATGCGAAAACTAAGGACAAAATAAAACTCGAAACATGCATTCATAAAGAACTTGGCAAATTAAAGAAGAAAAATATGAAAAACAAACATGAATAGAGAATAGAAAAACACAACTAGCCATGCAATCGTGTCGGTTGTACTGCTAGTTTGAGGAACAACAATGGGATGCAAAGCATATAAAATATAAATCTTTGGAAGGAAAAATCACATAATTTAGCACCAAGATTGGGGTAGCCTTGGCCGATTGTTCAAGCCACACTGCTCATTGCTAAACAAGTCAGCATGTGAGAAAGGATATACTTAGACCAAACAGAACAAAAAGTTGATCGAGCACGTCCAAAAACTGCATGGAAATTAATCAGCATAGTTTCAATAATTGCAGTGTACCAGTGTAGCTTTGGTCAGAATGAACAATCAATCAGCCAAACAATTAAATGTTGAAGAGCAAACAGATATAACAACAGACAGTGTAAATTAAAGACGAAATGTACTCGGTAGCAAGCTTACACCAGAATCGGTTTTTGCAAGACAAATACTGATACTGATTGACATAAACACTTGAAATGTCCTAAAGATAGATGCACATTGCACATAAGCAGCTGCTACATCGATCAGACAGCACTTGCACGGTGAAAAGGGTCCGTACATGAAACATCAGTCGCCATGCGGAAACTCCAGGGAGTAGGAGATCTTGGCAACTCGAATTGGATCGCCTTGATGCTTTTACTGGCACACTTCACAGTTTTGAAAGGCCTCATCTTGGCTTCGAGACAATTTGTCTTAGAGAAAGATTCAAGGCACATCACAATCACCATCTTCTCCAGCTTCGGCGCCCTCTCCGTGATGAACTTGATGAACGCATGCTCATTTTTCTTCCCCTGGAACCCATGGATAACCACCTTCTTCACGTGCTGAACACATTCAACAGGGCAAGCCTCCTTCCAGAACTTGACATTGACATCACCAGTGGGCCTATCGACTTTCATTGACTGCAAATTAAATCAAGGCACGTATATGGTTATGATTATGGGGCAACAACTTATTTGATAAGGCTAGTAAGCTAGCGGGCCACGTACTGATGAAAAATGCCAAATGAAACAAGCAAGGTTGAAAAGCTTTACTTGGACATGGAGCGTCTCAACATTGGGAAAGCAACTGAGGATGGAAGGCACCATCTTGACTTCACTACGGACCTCGAAACGCACCTGCAAAGCAAAGATCTGGACGCTCGGGACGACGGTGCTTGGGCTCACCTTAGTGCGCGCCTGCGATGTGAATGTGCAAATACAATGCGTTGAATCAGAAATTATGATCACACATTTCATTCGGGGACAACTACACAACAGATCAGAATGAAAACTAGGACGATTGGCATTTATATCGGTACCTCGATGAAGGTGTTGCCGATTTGTAGTTCGTGCTGCCCCGGCGGCCAGTATCCCAACATCCGCAGGTTGGGCGCGTTGCCAATCTTGATCCTCGAGGACTTGTTGCCCCCAATGCGACGCGTCATCAGCAGAAAGAGCCTCTCCAGGCAAGGAGCGTCCGCCACAGTGATCTCTCCCAAGGAAGACATGCCCAGCTGCAGGCACCGCAGAGTGCGGCTGACCAGGCAGAGGCGCACGCCCGTCTGGCTTGCGATGATGGTGAGGACCTCCAAGACGGGGCTCCTGTCGAGCAGGAAGGCAAGGTCTCGATCCTTCATGGTGATCAAGCTGAGGAACAGCTCCTGGAGATGGGGAAAGGCGACGTCGCTCGGAAGGGTGGCGGTGTTGGGGAGCTTCCAGGCGCCGATGTGCAGGCGGGTGAGCGAGGTGCAGCTGAAGAGCGTGGTGGGGAGAAGGAGGTCAAGCGGCCACGGGCGGTTGATAAAGACGAATTCTTGGACGCCCTTGTCGACAACCAGCTTCAGCCAGTCCTTGATGTTTTCCCTGTTCATGTCCAAGTAGCAGCAGGTAATCTGGACGCAGCGGAAGGGGCCCGGGTGCGCGGCGAGGATGTCGGACACCTCGTTGGTGACGCCGAGCGTGTTCTCGAGGCCCGGCCTCCAGAGCGGGTCCGCTCTGCACCCCGGGAGGAGGTTGGCGTCGGAGAAGACGAGGGGCACCGAGCGCCAGATGCCGCGCCAGCGCGAGGCGAGCGCGGCGGTGCGCGCGGCGTCCTTGACGGGGAGGCGGGAGACGATGTTCCGAAGGATCCCGTCGGGGAGGCTGCTGATGCGGTCGACGCCGTCGTCCGGGGCCCCGGACCACGCGGCGCAGGCGGCGGCGAGGGGCGCGTCGGGGTTGGCGGCCGCGTGCGGGAGAGAGAGGGACTCGTAGGCGAACTTTAGCGCCGTGTCCGTAGCTTCATCCTCGCCGCTGAAGGACCGAACATGCTTTATGCTCGCAATCTGCCACCCTCCTAGGTCCATGCTCGCCGGCGGCGTGGAGGCGGAGCCGAGCGGCGAAGGTTTTGGTTCGGAGAGCAAAGTGGAGTGGCGGCTAGTGAGTGTGGGGAGCTGCGTTCTTGCCGCTTTTGTAGCTGAGCTGCTTAGGGTTCGGCGTTGTTGGGCCAAATGTACGAACCCGGTGGTTCGCGGGCCCATATTTGTCTGTGTTCCTGTCGTTTGCTGATTGCTGCTAACCGCAGTGCAAGAAAAACAAGGCTACTAATGGCTGCTAAGGTACTACATGCCATTAAAATCAGTTTTTTTTCAAGGTCAACTTCAATAATGAGATATGATTTCTATCCTCTCTTCTCACATTTTAAAAATCGACTCATATTTCTTCTTTTCTTCTCATATATCATCTTGCTTGTTGCAAACAATAAGAAGAACATCGAATTTGATTAAATCACATTCATCATGTTTGCTTCCAAATTATAATCAAATGAGAGCAAAGTCGAATGTGTTTGAAAGTAAATTTGGAACATTTAAAAGAATCTCAATATTTTTTTATCAACAGGTGAGCAAAATGTGGCATATCGTGATCAGATTAACTATATGGAGAGCCAATCAGCAAATGTGTGCAAAGTTCACTAGAGAGCAAAAGGCAGAAAATTCTGGGAAGGGTAAAACTTCACCTTTCTTGCACTCTAGTTCAATTTTTTAACGAATCTTTTTCTTAAGAAAGGCAATTTAACTGATTTAGCATGTTGATATGGTTTTGCCTTTCACCAAATTTGTTAGAATACAAATCAGATGGGCTCCTAACGGAACTCTCTCCCCAAGGCAGCTTTTGCACTTTCAAACCTTGTAGTTGTAGCAATTTTAGCTTGCCTGTTTAATGCCACGAGAATGGGATCTTCATCTGTGGTGTTACAAGGGGGAAGATATGGTGCTACTTACCTTGCTGCCAACTTACAGTAGCACCTCTAAATATGCATGTAAATAAATAGTCCTAAAAAATATGAATATATAGAACTTTTTATCTAGGTGTATACAAAATTTTATCTGGAACAAATATTTGTACAAGGGGCCGGGAAATCAGCATGTACAACTGATCTTGCCTTAATCTGCAACCCCCAATATTCATGTTTCTCTCTTTTCCCCACTTCCAACGCAACTTTTTTCAACGATGATTATATGCTCTATTATGTAGATACGTATTTGTATTAGACCACCAACCTGCGGCAGTGACACAAACAAAAGCATATGGTCCGTCGGAAAAGGTAACCTTTTCCAATAGCTCAAATTATCCACAAAATGTGTTTCAAAGGCAGCCAGACTCAGCACCCGGCCATGAAAATTCAGCTGATTAACACACCCTTCAACTAGGTCCATAGTGCTCGAAGTTTGAGAAGAATACACTTACGCGCCACACATGACAAGTCAACTTTCAGTTGTAATCGGCAAGCCACCAGTAATCGGCTTGGAAGTATAAATTCCAGACGAGAACAGGTGCAGAGACAGAACAAGAACTACAAGTAACATCAAACTTCTACTTGTCTACGACCAAGACAAGCAAATGTCAAGGAATGGCATTCCCAGTTGTATATTCGCCATTACCTTTCATCAGCATGCAGCACGGAACTAGGCATACACAATCTTATTTCATGTGGATTAATGTATATATGGAAGAATATCATAAAGGGATGGCCACGAACGCCCACAAGCAACTGTACATCATAGCTTGGCACATTACGCCATTGCCTTCTCAGCAGCAGTGTCAGAAACGAAACCTGGAAACTAGTTGCAAGAGGTTCCACGGAATGAATGAAGTAAAAAAAATTGTAAAATCTAGTAAAAGTCGTGTTCCGAAGAACGACATCTCTTTCACACAATGAATAAATTGTTTGTCATCCCAAAATTCAATACACAAAGGAATAGCCTGAAAAAAACACGGGATCGGTGTTTGAGCTACCCAAGTCTTTGAAGTCTGAACCTAATCAAACCCCAAGTACCTGGACCAGAAACTGGCCATGGAAGCTAAAAGAAGATTTTGAGATCATGCAACTGAAGCTAAAAAATGACATCACCAACATAGCCTTCTTCATATCATGAGCATACTACAGGCTATGGCAAAAAATCTTGTTACGAAAATGCAGAACTGGATTTCTACAAAGAAATTAGAAGTTAGATAATTCTGATGAACTAATTTCACAGAAGTGCGCCAAATCAAGCAGGACACACAATTTGTACAATATAATGTAACAAGGGAAATTTCTAGTGAAAATAATGAGATTGACTCAATTTGCTTTGGGCGACGTCGCTCGGAAGGGTGGCGGTGTTGGGGAGCTTCCAGGCGCCGATGTGCAGGCGGGTGAGCGAGGTGCAGCTGAAGAGCGTGGTGGGGAGACGGAGGTCGAGCGGCCATGGGCGGTTGATAAAGGCGAGTTCTTGGACGCCCTTGTCGACAACCAGCTTCAGCCAGCCCTTGATCTTTTCCCTGTTCATGTCCGTATCACATCATGCTGTATGTACATTCCCTCTCACATTCTTATACATCATGCTAATGTTCTAGATGCTTTGCTAACCATGGTTCTATTTATATTGCCATATGCACTAGGAATCCAGGATAACTGAACCAAGTTTTTAGCTGCTATAAATCATGTTAAGTTCTAGATGAACTGGTATGAGTTGTAAAAGTGGAAGCTACATGAGCTGCAGCTTCTTCAAGCGCAGCTCGAGCTCTGGGTCCATCTTTGGTGGTGTGTAACACCCTCGAAGGTCCACCACAACGTACTCCTGCACACCAAAAAGCAATAACTGGTTAGTGAACAGAATCGGAAGGGGCCCGGGTGCGCGGCGAGGATGTCGGACACCTCGTTGGTGACGCCGAGCGTGTTCTCGAGGCCCGGCCGCCAGAGCGGGTCCGCTCTGCACCCCGGGAGGAGGTTGGCGTCGGAGAAGACGAGGGGCACCGAGCGCCAGAGGCCGCGCCAGCGCGAGGCGAGCGCGGCGGTGCGCGCGGCGTCCTTGACGGGGAGGCGGGAGACGACGTTCCGAAGGATCCCGTCGGGGAGGCTGCTGATGCGGTCGACGCTGTCGTCCGAGGCCCCGGACCAAGCGGCGCAGGCGGCGGCGAGGGGCGCATCGGGGGTGGCGGCCGGGTGCAGCGGGAGGGAGAGGGAGCCGTACGCGAACTCGAGCGCCGTCTGCGTATCTTTATCCTCGCCGGCGAAGGACCGGACCTGCTTTATGCTCGCAATGCGCCATCCTCCTCCCAACTCCATGCTCGCCGGCGGCGTGGAGGCGGAGCGGCGGGGGTTTTGGTTGGGAGACTGAAGTGAGTGTGGCGGCTAGTGGAGTTGGAGTGTGCTGTCCCCTGTGTGGAGCGGGCGTTTATCTCTTCTGTAGCTGAGATGCCTAGGGTTCCACCTTGTTGGGCCAAATGTCGGAACGCGGTGGTTTGCAGGCCCACATTTATCTGGGTTGCTGTCGTTTGCTGCGTTCTCCGGTTCTCCCTAGCTCGTTCGGCGGCAAGGGAACTGTTCCGGAGGCTGTTTAGTCCCTTCTCTGGATTGGCTGGATCCACTTGGTGTCACCAAACCCATGTGGTGCTTGATTCCTCCCGTTAGCATCAATCTCCTCTATCTTTTTTTGTTCGGTTTGCCCGGTATTCTTGCTTCATCGATCCCTTATTAGCTACTCGGAGCTGAGCTTCTTTTCTTTACACTCATTTAGAGCATCTTGAGGAGTTAGCTAAATATATAGACTATATCACCTTTATAAAAATATAAATCCATCTAATTTAATGGGGTAATCCAAGAGATTCTGTAAAGATACCTAGTAAAGTAGATCTATGCTTTAGATCTATTTTTTTTCTGTAACTTTAGATCTATGCTTCTCTTCATAACTATAAAAAAATATACTAAAGCATACCATATTATACGTTCCCTGCGTAGATATACTCATTTGGAGTTCAACACAATTCGATTTTCTATTTTATGATTTTTCCGTGATTTATTATGATTTTTCAAATCTGCTTCAGGGGTGATTTTTCCGGTTTTAGAAAGTTCAGGGGTAAAAAATCCATTTTCATAGGTTGGGGGGTGATGTGTTCCATCCATCATAGGTTGGGGGTGAGGTAGACTTTTTCCAATTCAATGGGGTAATCCAACAGATTCTGTAAAGATAGCTAGTAAAGTAGGCTAGCTAAAATTAGCTAGCGAATAAGGTGGGATGGAGAGTTACTAAAGTTGAAGAGTAATTTACAGAGTTTGTTGTAAATATTTTTTTTCTCTAACAATAGTTAAATTTAAATAAATAAAATGATTTAGCTAGTCTCTTGAAGATGCTCTTACAAATACAAAAATTGCGGATGGATTGGAGGCCAAATGAAGCATCAGCCGAATGGAAAAAGAAAGAGAAACTTGGAGAGTGAATGGAAAGAAGAGGGATCGGAATCAAGACCCAACCTTTGATTGTCGTCGTTGAATCCCGGCGTCGCGCACCCGCGTCATGTAGTGGCCCTTGAGCTTCCGCCCGGCGACCTCCACCGCCGATGCCCGCGCCTCCCGCCGCGTCAGGTACACGTGCAGCAGCACCCACCCTCCGGCGCCGCCGCTGTCCTTGCCGTCCTCCTCCTCCTACAATCTCTATCTCGAACAGCAGCGCCGGCTCCGGGTCCGGTACTGAGAAGCGGCCTGGCCACACGGGCACCTCGACGGGTGCTAACGCCGTCACCTGCCGCCCTGGCCCGTCCCCGAACGCGCGGCTCAGCTCGCCCTGCACGCCGCGCCGCGCCGCGACGCGCGCCCGCCGCCGCCGTCCAGCCCTCCCCCTCGACCTGCCTGGAGGCGATGCGTAGGGGCTACCCGTTGACTCGGCGGCCGAGTACCAGACGCCGGTCTCGGCGAGGTCTGGCAGGTCGTCGTCGTCATTGTCGAGCCGCTGCCGTCGTCTCTCCACGCGAGGACATGGATTTCTTCCTAGAGGTAGAAGGCCCGGTATGGAGGGGTAGAATGGGGCCATCTTCATTCCGGCCCAGCTAACCCAACAGCGATTTCACGTCCGGCCCGAGTCCAAACCAGGCCAGGCTGATCTGGCCGAAACAGGCCGCGTTCCGGGCCATTCCGGGCGAAACGAACGAGGCCTAATATGTGTAGCGCCGCACCGACGTGCGTTCCGCGGGCCGCCACCGTGCCCCGCCTGCCCACCACCGCCGGTCAGGTTAGTGGCCCGATGTTAGGGCCCGGAGTTGTTAGGATCCGGGCTCACCGACGGTCGTAGAGAAGGCGGTGGGGGCGGCGGCCAGCCCGGCGGTGGCAGCGGGCAACGGACGAAGGGCCGAGCGGTGATGGCGCCGCCGGCCGGGGCGGTGGGGACGTCTAGTGTGCGGTGCTGGCGGCAGCGGCGAAGGAGGCGACGAAGAAGACGACGACCGGTGGGCTAACGTGGCTGCGGCGGTCGGTGGCGGGGCGCCGTGGGAGCCCGTGCGGCGGGGGCGGAGGAGGCGGTGGAGGAGTTGACGGCAACGAATTAGTGTTGGCCGCGGCGGAGGCGGCGGGCCGCCGGAGCCGGGGAAGGAGACGGCAGGGGGGCTCGAAACTGTGCTATCCAAGACAAGATGAGAGAGCAGCAGCATTTAATTTAGTCATAGAGCATCAGTGTCTACTTTGGGAGGGTAGTATCTTGTACTAATTTCTTGATGATGTGGAGGCTATGGACATCACTACTAATGTCTTGGGTTGGGACTGCCCTAAGAGCTGCTTCGGTTGATGACGCGGATACACACATGTATAGCGCTGTAAAAGTAACCCACATGTATGCCGAGTGAAGTCAGTATGACACGCGGCATTGGATCGAGTGGAGTAGAGCAAGCATACGTTCCACAAAAAACACAAGATTCTTCACATATTCAGAAGTAAATGTGTTTGTTATGTTTACTGGGGAGTGTTTGGTTTGCAATATAATCCATCATGCCACATAACCCTTTATTAAGATGCGTATGCGCCCACCATAACCCTTTATTAAGATGCGTATGCCTGTCAGGTTATCACGCCACAAAAAGGCTCGTTGCTGCGCTGATTCAGCAGTTAAGTGCTCAATGTTCTAAAAGATATAAATTATTTTTAAAGTTGAGCACAATGCAACTCCAGGAACGGCATATACAATTGTACATGCAAATGCCGTAATCTTGCAGCACAGACTGCAATAATGCAACATGTAGTGCACATCCAATCCAGTAAATAACCTACCCAGCAATATTCATGAACAGATTATTAGCAACACGAACTCAGGATTAAAGATCAATTCTAATGAGGTGCAGGCATCCAAATTTAGTTTGTCAGCGCATGACCTGCTAGGGTGTTAATTACTAGCTCTCCAAAATCAAAGCTCAAAATTCTACTCACAAGGAAATGACCGAGAATAGACCGCTGGCCCAAATAGAGCACGATTTCAAATCCTTGGACGTGTAAATAACAAAGATGCATATGTAATCTGAAGGCAATTGTAATGAGTTCTAATGAAATAATAATAAGGGTTAAGCAATATATCATCTCATTTTTCACAAATTTCAAAATGTTCTTTCAGCATGAAGCCACCTTTAGCTAATGAACATCATAAAAATAGACGCCTATGATGCATTAAACAGAGGTAGTTATAATCCTCTAGAGTTAACCGTCATACAGATATGCTTACGCTAAGCAACACGGTTTATCTCTAGTTTTAGAACTGTAATCACTAGCACACAGAAAAAAATTGTGCTGGCGGTCGGAGGGCATTTGTGCTGGAGGATTGTCCACCTGCCAGGAACTCTATCAGCACAAATGCTCATTTTTGCTGGTGGGTGCTGCCCGCTGGTATATATCCAATTGTGCTTGTGCTTGGTTTCTATATACAATATACTCCTTCTGTTTATATTTGTAAGGCATGCACGAATATTGAGATTCAAACTTTGACTAATAATTCAGTTAATATTGTTTAATTTTTATAATGCAAACTTGATGTAGTTGGATTCGTAATCAAATATACTCTTCAATGATTATAAGTTTATAACCACAAATACCATAATATATGATAAATAAATAGTTAAAGTATAATTTAGAAGATTGTACCAAGTTAAGCCACGCCTTACAAGAAAAAACAGGAGTACCCACGAGCACAAATACATTCCAAGGCTCCATGTGCCTAACCTTAAACATGACCACGCATATATATAGGTTGATGATACATATAAATACAAGGTCACACTGCAAGATATCAAACAACACTTAGAAAGGGATACAATATAAATAATTAAAGTGCATATGATTCAAATATTTAATAAAGTATTTCTATTTAATTTATATATCAAATATACTCCATATATAAATATATGGTATGGGGGATAAGCCCTCATATAAGATGGATAGCGTCTTGTTTATCTCGAAGAACTGGGGGGAAT
>OAMR01000118.1:2681294-2712285 GCA_900205405.1 Echinochloa crus-galli
ACACCGGGAATAATCACCTCAAAAAACATTTAACCACCGGGTGGCCCAGGAAATCATCCCGGACAACGCGGCCCGTGCCGCTCACCGCGGCCCAAACGATCGTCCCGGCTTGTTCACCTCAAGGCCCAAGGAGCGGACACCGTGACCGCCTCGCTCGAGGGTCTTCGACCCCCTCGGGCAGGCATGACCCCGTCACCACCTCGCTCGAGGGTCTTCGACCCCCTCGGGCGGGCACGACCCGCGTTCACGCCTCGCTCGAGGTCCGCACGCCTCCTCGAGCGAGTGGGTCACTCCGTCCCGCTCGAGGTCGCCCCCCTATTCACTGTGATAGCGCCCCACCACTCCGCCCGGCAACCGCATTTAATGCCGCGACCTACCGAACGCCCAAGTCAAAGGATGGGGATGGGACTCCGCCCTGCTCCACGCCGCTGACACGGTCAGGTCCACTGTACCACCTGCCCCCGGTGCTGTGCTGACGCTTCACCACTATGCGAGCAGGCACGGGTGATTCCGCCGCACTGTGCCAACTGCTCCCGTCCTTCCCCCACCGCGAAGCCCTCGAGCGGGCAGATGGGCACCCTCGAATGGCGTACGGACGGCGACCAGGGGCGAACCCCGGCCAAGTCCACCACGCCCTGCCACTCCCGCTGACTCCAGCCACAGGACCGCCCGTCCCAATCGCTGAGCAGGCACGGCGAACCCTGTACGAACGTACCGCTGTCATTCACCGCCACTGTTCTGCCTACTCTCGTCCTCCCCCGCACGGCACAGCCCTCGAACGGGCAGGGGAGACCCTCGAGCGTGAGTACGAGCCAATAGGGGAGCGCTGACCCCAGCCCAGCGCGGCCCTGCGACGACGTACGCCGGGTCAGATCCACCAACTCTCTGCCATTCCCCCGACAGGGTGAGCACGCCGCGCACTGTAACCAGCAGAAGCCATCATTCCATCGTACTGTGCTGCCAACTCCCGTGCTCCCCTAACTGGGCGAGCATGGGAGACCCTCGATCAGGCGTACGGGCGACGACCAGAGCCCAGCTGGAGGACCTGCTACCCCTCGAAGCCACTCCAGGATAGGTGCAAGGACAGTCACCACACCCAAAGAAGCCGGAGTCTGCCATAAATCCCCATCCAGAACCAAGGACGACGGCACGCCTGGCGCCACGCTCTCCTAGTACACCTCCTGTAGCACGTACTGTGCTTGTACTTGTACCCCCTCAGGGCCGCTATCCTTCCTCCTTGGACTATAAAAGGGGGAAGAAAGCGCCGGCCCAAGGGGACGACGACGAACAGAGAGAACACACACACGCCCACGTTTACGATATTGGCACTTTGCCTCAATCACTCACTCGTTCAGGGACTTGGAGCCTTCTCCTCCTCTCCCACCTAGCTTGTAGCCCCCCACTGCGAGCACACCGGTGCAAGATAGTACAGTGCCAAGAGCACACCTTGCTGGACGTACGGCCCCGTGGCCGGAACCAGGATAAATCCCTTGTGTCATTGTGCTAGCTCCTGCATCGACCGGCGGTCATTGTGCTAGCTCTTGCATCAACCGGTGAGGGACGGGACACAGCGCATTCTGTTAGGCGCTGAGGTTGGGCGGCCAATCTCGGCACCGACAGTGGCGCGCCAGGTAGGGGAGCGCTGTGATCGACTGCTTTCCCAAGCAGTTCCCTCACCGGCAGGCCGCGTCCTCGCCATGCCGACACGATCCGCCGCGAGGTCTCCTGGCCCGCTTCCGCGCGGGTACCGGATCACGTTCGGGAGCCTGTAGTTCGAAGCGACCGATGAGGGCTTCCTCATGCGGCTCGCCTCCGTGGCACCTGGCCTGATAACCGGGCCCTCGGCATCGCCTACGCCGTCCCAGATCAGGAGGCGGCGGGCACTGCACGAGCTCCAGGTTCGCGTGGAGCGACGTGCCATCCCGCGCGTAGTGCTCCCTGATTGGGACGCGCATCTGTTGCTCCGGCCCGCTGTCACGGCACAGCGGGACGCACCCCCACCGGTAGCTCCTGCGGAGGGAGCACGCCAGGGAGATGCGGCCGGGCCAACGCAACTGCCCTATGGGCTGACCAACATGGCCGCGAGATACTCCGCGGCAATCAGCGCCAGCCTGAGCGCATACGCGGGCTCGCCGAGCCGCCAGCTGGGTTTGATCCGCAACCTCCACCTCTCCTCGTCGGACGGGTCCTTGGCTGAACCGGACGACGAGGAGAGCGTGTGTGGCCAGGAACACCCAGACCTGGATTACTCCGAGCTGTGCGACCGCGAAGGTTTCACTTCCTTTCAGGCCGCCGCGGACTTTTGACTCACCTGCTCCGACGATTCCAGTGAGGGGGAGTACGACCCCTTGTGGGAGTGCTTCATCCTCGATGGCGAGGTAGAGTCCGTGGGTGAGGATGACGGCAGCTGTACAACAAGTGGAGAGCTCCGCGTCCCGCATACGCCACCAGGCCAGCTCGAAGGCCGAGGGAGGTAGGCAGGACAAGGAGCAATCTGTCCACACCCCGCCCAGGGGTGCACGGACTCCTCACCACCAGACGAACGACGAAAAGGCGCTAGTGGTCGACAACCACGAGGCGAGAAAGTCCGCGAAGGACCGACTCGTCGACACGCGAGGCGTCCTCGATGACGGCGACGCGTGTAACGTCTTGAACAGGAAAAGGCAGGGCGCGGAGCCTCCTTGCCCCAGGCACCCCCGACGTGGGGGTCACTACGACAGCGAGGAGGACAAAAGTCCGACGCCCAAGCCTCCTGGGACTCCGGTGTTCAGCCGGAAAATCCGCTCGGCGCCCATTCCGCTGCGCTTTCGGCAGCCAACGACCATCGCCAAATATGCGGGCGAGACGAACCCCGAGACGTGGCTCAACGACTACCGCCTGACTTGCGAACTGGGTGGGGCCGCGGACGAGGCCGTCATCACCCGCAACCTTCCACTCCACCTCGCGGACTCCGCGCGAACGTGGCTCGAGCACCTGCCCGCGAACCAGATCCACGACTGGGACGACCTGGTCAGGATGTTTGTGGGCAACTTCCAGGGCACGTACATGCGCCCCGAGAATTCCTGGGACCTGCGTGGGTGCCGGCAGACGGCTAGCGAACCACTGAGGGACTTCATCCGGCGCTTCTCCAAGCGCTGCACCGAGCTCCCGAGCGTGGGTGATTCCGAAATCATCCACGCCTTCCTGGAAGGCACAACTTGTCGAGAGCTGGTGCGCGAGCTGGGGCGAAACCACCCCACCAAGACAGCCGGCGAACAAGAAGCGCGTGGTTCCGCGGCGGAGTGCAGCAGCGGCGACCATGGCAGGCGGCGATGAGAAAACTCCTCCAGGCTCTCCAAAGAAGCCGTTCGGCGGAATCGCCACCAACTTCGCCTCTGGAGAGGAAGCTATCGAGGCGATTTTCGACGACAAGACCAAGGGGACCTGGTGCTGAGACTGCGCCAAGACAACAGGGAACGCCACAAGCTCACGCTGCCATGGGAAGGACCGTACATCGTCGCCAAGGTCCTCAAGCCAGGCACCTACAAGCTGTCGAACGAGAAGGGCGAGGTCTTCCCCAATGCCTGGAACATCCAACAGCTACGTCGCTTCTACCCTTAAATTCTCAGCATTTCTCGTAAATACTTCATGTTCTTAGTCAACAACGATGAAAAGTTTGCGAAAAACATGGAAACGTTGTTACTAACATCATGAACGAGGAGGTCTTGGTCCTATCCTCGACCTGGTCTCGATAGAGCCAAGTCCCCCTCGGGGGCTACAGGGGGTTTACCCCCTGATTGTCTCGTTCTTTTTCAAAAATTGTGCTAAATCTTGGAGCGCTTGGAAAGAAAAAAGCGGGGCGCGAGCTAACTAAAGCCAGAGCCGGCTGAGCCCCAAGACCGCCTACGCCCTCGAAGGGATACCATTGTGCTAGCTCTTGCATCAACCGGTGAGGGACGGGACACAGCGCATTCTGTTAGGCGTTGAAAACATGGGCTTAAGACTGTCTCTTATACACATCTCAAACGGCTTTTTCGAAAATGTGTCGCCGAGCCTTTTTTCGACCGCCCAGAAAGATTAAAGCGAGGCGCGAGCCTACTGCGGCTGAGAGCCGGCTGGGTCGCGGGACCGCATAACGCCCTCGAAGGCTACGGCATCCCCCTCGCCACTCAACGTCAAATTTGCCCGTGTTCCTTTGCCGAAATCAATCTCGAGCCAAGAAAAGAGGCGCGGCACGCCGAAACCAAAACGCGTCGGTTAGATTAAATAGATACGTTTTTATCTACCGCACAACAAATCACGAAAATGTCGGGACCAAGTGCCCAAAATCTATGCAGGAACTCACGAAGACGGCTTTGGCGTCCCCCAAGCCGCGACGATCAGGCTCCCTAGCGCACCCCGAAAATCGCAAAGGACCCGACCTCCCTTTGACCGGGACCCAGAACGCATTATCGATCCCTTTTTCATTCGAAGATCAAGGAGGATAAAAGCGAGGCGCGAGTCTACTACGGTGGAAAGGTGGCCGGGCCGCGGGACCGCCTACGCCCTCGAAAGGCTATGGCATCCCCCCACCCCCCAACACTCAAGTTACTCGTGAAAAAGCGAACTCCTCCGCGAAAGTCGCTCCAAGATCGCAGGAAAAGGCGTGGTATCACAAGCAGGTTGTGCTAACCCACGAAAAGGCCGTTCAGAGATACAAAGGGCCGATTCCGGTCGACGGGCCGATGTACCCCACGTTAACCACGACTTACGCGAAATGCGGACGACCGTCCCCGGTCTAGAGAGCCGGCAAACGACAACAGCTTCCAAGGTAAGCCAAATCGCCTTAAGGCGTTCCGCGAAGGCCAGGGTTCGAAGTCCGACCCTCGAACGGTTCCTAACGGAAGCCCCGGCCAAGCCAAATACTAGTGAGGGAAGGGCGGCTGCCCCGACCCTCGAGCGGAGGGGCACGCGCGCCCCCTCAGTGGGCATGACCCCGTCACCGCCTCGCTCGAGGGTCTTCGACCCCCTCGGGCGGGCACGACCCCGCGTTCACCTCGCTCGAGGTCCGCACGCCTCCTCGAGCGAGTGGGTCACTCCGTCCCGCTCGAGGTCCCCGCACAAGCAACACAGCACCCCTCGAGCGCGGAGCTCGAGCCCAGGTGTGGTGCCGCCTCGAAACTTGAAATCCGACGTGCAAGGATTAGTCGCCCCCCTATTCACTGTGATAGCGCCCCACCACTCCGCCCGGCAACCGCATTTAATGCCGCGACCTACCAAGAGCCCAAGTCAAAGGATGGGGATGGGACTCCGCCCTGCTCCACGCCGCTGACACGGTCAGGTCCACTATACCACCTGCCCCCGGTGCTGTGCTGACGCTTCACCACTATGCGAGCAGGTACGGGTCATTCCGCCGCACTATGCCAAGAGCCTTTGCACGAGTGTGAACACTCTTGCTAAGGCTCGGGGGCTACACCCGCGGGTGCGCTCGCGCGCCCCCACGGTAGTACATACGAAACCAAAGAGGACTAATCCCCACAGAATGCCTGGGACCGATCCCGTTAACTGTCAGCATCTGCCCGACTGACCTCTAGTCAGACAGATGCTCGGGGGCTACTGTCGGGGACATCCCAAGGGGGTCCCCTAACCACCGGGAATAATCACCCTCAAAAAACATTTAACCACCGGTGGCCCAGGAAATCACCCGGACAACGCGGCCCGGTGCCGCTCACCGCGGCCCAAACGATCATCCCGGCTTGATTCACCTCAAGGCCCAAGGAGCGGACACCGTGACCGCCTCGCTCGAGGGTCTTCGGCCCCCTCAAGCAGGCATGACCCCATCACCACCTCGCTCGAGGGTCTTCGACCGCCGCTGACACGGTCAGGTCCACTGTACCACCTGCCCCCGGTGCTGTGCTGACGCTTCACCACTATGCGAGCAGGCACGGGTGATTCCGCCGCACTGTGCCAACTGCTCCCGTCCTTCCCCCACCGCGAAGCCCTCGAGCGGGCAGATGGGCACCCTCGAATGGCGTACGGACGGCGACCAGGGGCGAACCCCGGCCAAGTCCACCACGCCCTGCCACTCTCGCTGACTCCAGCCACAGGACCGCCCGTCCCAATCGCTGAGCAGGCACGGCGAACCTTGTACGAACGTACCGCTGTCATTCACCGCCACTGTTCTGCCTACTCTCGTCCTCCCCCGCACGGCACAGCCCTCGAACAGGCAGGGGAGACCCTCGAGCGAGAGTACGAGCCAATAGGGGAGCGCTGACCCCAGCCCAGCGCGGCCCTGCGACGACGTACGCCGGGTCAGATTCACCAACTCTCTGCCATTCCCCCGACGGGGCGAGCATGCCGCGCACTGTAACCAGCAGAAGCCATCATTCCACCGTACTGCGCCGCCAACTCCCGTGCTCCCCTAACTGGGCGAGCATGGGAGACCCTCGATCAGGCGTACGGGCGACGACCGGAGCCCAGCTGGAGGACCTGCTACCCCTCGAAGCCACTCCAGGATAGGTGCAAGGACAGTCACCACACCCAAAGAAGCCGGAGTGTGCCATAAATCCCCATCCAGAACCAAGGACGACGGCACGCCCGGCGCCACGCTCTCCTAGTACACCCCCCTGTGTAGCGCGTACTGTGCTTGTACTTGTACCCCCTCAGGGTCGCCTTCCTTCCTCCTTGGACTATAAAAGGGGGAAGAAAGCGCCGGCCCAAGGGGACGACGACGAACAGAGAGAACACACACGCCCACGTTTACGATATTGGCACTTTGCCTCAATCACTCACTCGTTCAGGGACTTGGAGGCTTCTCCTCCTCTCCCACCTAGCTTGGAGCCCCCCACTACGAGCACACGGGTGCAAGATAGTACAGTGCCAAGAGCACACCTTGCTGGACGTACGGCCCCGTGGCCGGAACCAGGATAAACCCCTTGTGTCATTGTGCTAGCTCCTGCATCGACCGGCGAGGGACGGGACACAGCGCACTCTGTTAGGCGCTGAGGTTGGGCGGCCAATCTCGGCACCGACAATAGTTTTGTAAACTGACTTTATTTAATACCCTTAATTATTGGTCAAAGGGGTGGAAATAAGAAACACGGCCAAACCCTTCAACCACCCCTCCGTCCAAAAAAAAAACCTTCAACCACAGACTGACTGTGGGCCCTCCCCTCGATGTGGTTCCGGCTAGGTTCCTCTGACGGAACGACGCGGTTTCACTCCGTCCGCCGCTGACAAGGGTGGCCCAAGGAGATCCGAGGTGGTGTGGAATTTGTTCTCCTCGGTGGTGGAATCGGACCGCCGCCTCCTACCTCATCTGCCGCCGCAGATTCCGCCCGGTGGTACTCTTTCCACCACTGCTTTCGCTTAGACGCGGTGCAGAGGGCGTGCGCCAGGCACACCGGCGCCAGCGAAAGGCCGCCGGCTGGGCACGCGACGCGCGGCTCACCGCGTCTTCGCCGTAGGTAGGTGTGCTTGTCCTGTCATCACTGAATGGAGGTAGGGAGAGGTAAATGAAACTCTTGAGAATTGTTGAGAGTTTTAACTGAAACTCTGTCTGAATGTTCTGAATGCTTTATTCAGAGTTGAGAGCATGGTGATTGTTATGCAGGTACATGGAGCCTATGCCGTCGAGCATCTCAATGATTGTTCGCGTCTTACAGCAGCAACTGATGACATTTCTTCTTCGACCATTAGTTGCATGCTGCTGTCAGTCCGCCATTGCAGTTGATCGAATTCCTGTCTATAGTGCCTGTTTGACAGTGGGCACCGGCCCTTGTAAATGATGTTCTCATCAGACACTTAATTTGTTTTGAGTTGCTAGGATGGTGAATCGAATAAGCTAGTTCAAGTAGGAAGATAAACTACATTGAATTATCTGAAGCATCTGCATGATTGCATCAACAATCTTCTTTTTTTTTGTTGAGAAAATTGCATCAACAATCAGAAGAGCCCATGCAGTCCATCCTATCACTGCAGTTCACTTGGAGTGATTTGTCTTGTTACTGTGATAAATTCAGAGAACTTGGAATTGAAATGGTGGCTGACAGTCCACTGGGCCGAGGGTGAATTATTGTTGTCATTGCCAGATGCTTCATGAGAGTGAGTCACAAATTATGATTTCTGGTTAAGGTATTTTGTGCCCGTGGTTATTATTGTTCTTGTGTCAAATATGGCCTCATGGTGGTGCGAATCAAGTGGAGGAATTTCTGAATTTCACTCTCTGATGGTAGGAGCTTCACAGCTGATGTTTGTATACAACTGGAGTTTGTGTTGGTCCTTGTTCTGGTGTAGGGAGGGACTTTTGGTAGATCAGAGAAATGTAGAAGGAAATGTTTGTATCATGTCGAAAGAAAACCAATTCAGTTCTCTGTAATCTGTAGTTTCTGTACTATGTAAATTTTATCTGAAATGCATATGGCGGGTAGAGTTCTTGGTTATATGCAATCTTATTGATGTGTTGAAAATTTGTGGCTGTTCCCTGGGTCGTTTCAGAAACAAAATATGGAGTATAGTGTAATCAGAAAAAAATAATCAATTATGGAATGTGATGTCTGGATTCTGGATGCTACTAAAAGATAAGAGTGCGCAATCTGGAAATGAGGTATACAGAAGAACATACACCATGTATACTCACAAACATCCATTTGTGTCATTACTTGAGAAGCATCGGACAAAATCATGTTGCAAAAGCTGTTACAATAAACTAAACTTAAGATACCATCTGCAAGCTGTAGATTCCAGCAACAGCACAGGTTATCTGGAATTTTCAGTATGCAATGTATAAGAGATAAGGCAAACCGACAGGAAGGATGGCTGAAATGGCAGTTACAGTTCAAAATGAAGTGGAATCTACTAGGAGCAAACTGAGCCAAGTTAGAATACTGGAAGGTAGAGAGCATCTACAGTTAGGTTGACATGCTAGGAGATCCTATCTGAAAGCACTCTAGGAAGACTTCCTTGACGCACCAAGTTGATATGAAATTCAGAGATAAGCAATATATATCAGGCAGAACATAGACACCCTTCGAAGGCGAAGGCTCAGTGGCTTCGGCGTGAATTCGAGTCGATCCGGTTCAAGGACGACGAGGGCGTGGACGACTTCATGCTGCGGCTCCAGGGTCTTGTCGCGGAGCTCGGGACTGTGGGGGAGACGATCGAGCCGAGTAAGGTGGTGGAGAAGCTGTTCCGAGTTGCCCCCAAGCGGCTCTCGACGGTGGCTATCGCGATCGAGGTCACGGCGGACCACAACAAGCTAACGATGGAGGACGTCGGTGGGCGGCTACGCGCGGCGGAGGATCGAGCAGCTGAAGACAATGAGGTGGCACCGGCAAACACCGACGGCAAGCTCCTGCTCACCATGGAGCAGTTGGATGCGCGCCGGCGGGAGCGTCGCGAGAAGGACCGTGAGGTGGAGCGCACGCGCGGTGCCGGCGGGCGCAAGAAGAAGGGAGGCCGTAGCGGCGGCCGTGAAGATAGCAGCGACGACGACGACGACGGGGCGAGCAGCGTGCGTTCGGGCACAAGCGAGCGTCGTCGGAGCTCTGGCAAGGGGAGGTGCTTCAACTGTGGCGTTCGTGGCCACTTCTCCAGGGAGTGCCCCAAGCCGCGAAAGGAGACGGCGATGTTCGGCGAGGTCGAGGAGGAGGCGGCGCTCCTGTAGGCCGGGGTCGTAGTGTCGTGGTTTAGGGGGAGAATGTTGGGAATAAACCACGTCTGGAGTGTGTCCATGGCGTGGCGAGTCTGTGTCGCGTGTGTGGCGCGCGCGCGTCGTGTTCGTGTGTGTGTGCAAGCGTTCATGGCGCTTAGGTTGTTAGGTTCGTTCGAGTCATAGTCTAGAGAGTTCCTGGAGTCCATTGGTGCATGAGTTCGTGCTCAGGTCTGCGCCATGGACAGCGTCGAGTCGGAACGTCGGTGTGGCCACGTTCCAGGGGAGAACAGCGTGTTCACGCTCGTTCCAGTTGGACAGAGCAGCTGGAGGCCGAGCTCGTGCTGCTGCGCAATTGCGTGCACGTGTATGAGCTTGTGTCCGGGCACGTCGCAAGCGGAGAAGGACGGCGCAGGTGTGGCCGCGTTTGGGTCAGTGGCGAGCTCGAGTCCGGTGCGTTCGGGATAGCAGAGGAGACCAAGTCGCGGGCGTTGGCAACAGCAGGAAGGGCACCACTTGGCGAGTTGAGAATGTTAGCAGAACATAGATATCCATCACTTGCTGGTTGCCAAGCATAAACAAACTAAATTTTACATAGAACATGGTAGAAAGAAAAAGTGAAGCCATATGAACAAAATAAATCAATTCAGAAGATGAAGATGTCTGTCACATGATGATGAATTTTATGTTGCTATGCTGATTCAACACAAAAAGGAGTAGTAACTCTAGCCTCAAGAGGAACAATAACCAATTGAAAGTTCATAACAGACATGCATAGAGAGACCATGAGGGGAAGCCCATCATATGAATCATGAGTACCATGACACTTTATAAAGAATGCATGCCTGGGTGCATAATTTGCAGGCAATAAGTATAGCGCATAGTTGTGAATGTATGGAATGAAGGGAAATTCTGACATAAATATACCTGGCTGAAGCGATATATTATCTCAAATATCACTGTCGTAACCGAATTGCAAATAGCTAAGGAATAATTTTCTAGAGGAAATAGATAGAATATCGTCAAGAACATATACTATGATGTAGTAAAGAGTAAAGAACTTCATATAGGCAATGAAAATTCTTTGAGTGAACCACCAATACTGCAAAATTCTGCTTTCTCAATGCCACAAAGTTCATATCTTCTATTTCACGATCTGAATGATGTCAGTACTTTTCTAAAGGCAAGTTCAGAGCCTGAACCTATTTTTCTCGAACATAGAACCTGAACCTATAACCACCTTCTATTCAATCAGAGTACAAGGGTCATCAAACTGGTGAGTTTATCAATGTTGCGCTGGTGCTTGTTCAGTTAGCATCTTGTTCTCTCTTTTTGATGACACTGAAGAGTTCCTTCCCATCGTTCAAGAGAAATGGGTCCTCGATAGAAAGATCAAATTCCGTGTGGAAGCAGCACAGAACCTTCGCTGAAGGCCTCAGAACCAAAATAGTGCAATCTTCGCTAGCCCATTCTGGATTAAGTAGATCACCAAGTAGAACCTTGAAATCATTCTCACCCTCAGAATCAAGCTCTTCATAAGGCAACACAAGTGTCAACTTCTGCATCTGATTTGCTCTCAGGGCCAGGTACTTGAGGAGTGTCATTTCACTTTGATGACCTTGGAATTGGTAGAGAAACACCTCCTTAATGTGTAACTGCACACATTCTATGGGACTGATGAGCTTCTCAAAGAACTCGGGATTGTGATCTCCACTCGATTCATCAGATACAGCAGACTACAAAATCAACAAACAACACAATTACCAAAGAAACATGCCAGTAGACATGAAAGATGCCAAACAAACTGAATTATCACATAACCAGTTACCTCTATGTGCAAAACCTGGATGCTAGGAAAGCATCTGAGGAAACTTGGCAGCATCTGGACTTCAGCAAAGACATTCAAATTCACCTTCATTGCTAAGATTTTGACACTTGGGACCCTGCAGATTGGGCTTGCCTTCATGTCAGTGTCAGCCTGCACCTGCAATCCAAATATGCAATCCGCAGATCATATTATCGTCAGATAGAAGAAAATGTAGTCTCAGAAGTTAGTATTCTAAAAAAATAGCTTGCAGTCTCTCGATAATTTTGCTCAAAAAAGTCTCTCGATAATCAATTAATACACAGGAACATCATATCATCAGACATCACCTTGATGATGGTGTTGTCCCCAAATCGGAGCTGGTGGACTCTTGTATCCAAGTACCCGAGCACCTTCAGGGCAGGCGCACCTTCAACTTCAACAATCCTGACCCCCACATGTGAATCTTCAGACTCATTGATTTCGGTGTAAGGACACATCTTCCACATGATGAGTCGCTCCAGGCACGGCGTGGCCGCCACCACGACCTCGACCGCAGTGGAACAGTAGATGATGACGCACTTGAGGTTCTGGCTGAGGAGACGGACGTGCTTTGGGAGGTAGCTCATGACGAGGGCGAGCTTCTCGAGGGCGGGGCTGGAAGCGAGCATGTGGTCGAGGTCGAGGTCCTCCATGAGAACGCCGAGGATCGCGAGCTCTTGAAGCTGTGGGAAGTCAGCAGCGGGGAGGTTGGTGGTGTCCGGGAACTTCCAGAAACCGAGGTACAGGCGGCAGAGCTTGTCGCAGCGGAGGATGCTGGCAGGGAGGGGCCGGTCGAGGGTCATCGGTAGGTTGATGAAGACGAGGTCCTGGACGCCCCTGCCGGCGAGGATCTCCGGCCACTCGGCGAGCTCGGGCTCGTGGTTGTTGAAGTCGCATAAGGCGAGGTGGACGGCGCGGAGCGGGCCCATGTGGCTGGCGAGGACGCTGTTGATGGCGGCGACATGCTCGGGTTGGGTGGAGGCGGAGATGTGCTGGTCGAAGAGGATGAGCGGCGCGTAGCGCCAGATGTCGCGCCAGCGAGTGGAGAGCGTGGTGGTGCGCACGGCGTCCCGGATGGGGAGGCGGGAGACGACGTCGCGGAGGAGGTCGTCGGGGAGGGCGCTGATGTGGTCCTTGCCGTGGTGGCCCTCGCCTTCTGCAACGGCGAAGGTGGCGGCGCTGGTGACGGTGGGACGGGGGAGGCAGTACTGTTGGGAATAAACCACGTCTGGAGTGTGTCCATGGCGTGGCGAGTCTGTGTCGCGTGTGTGGCGCGCGCGCGTCGTGTTCGTGTGTGTGTGCAAGCGTTGTAGATGATGACGCACTTGAGGTTCTGGCTGAGGAGACGGACGTGCTTTGGGAGGTAGCTCATGACGAGGGCGAGCTTCTCGAGGGCGGGGCTGGAAGCGAGCATGTGGTCGAGGTCGAGGTCCTCCATGAGAACGCCGAGGATCGCGAGCTCTTGAAGCTGTGGGAAGTCAGCAGCGGGGAGGTTGGTGGTGTCCGGGAACTTCCAGAAACCGAGGTACAGGCGGCAGAGCTTGTCGCAGCGGAGGATGCTGGCAGGGAGGGGCCGGTCGAGGGTCATCGGTAGGTTGATGAAGACGAGGTCCTGGACGCCCCTGCCGGCGAGGATCTCCGGCCACTCGGCGAGCTCGGGCTCGTGGTTGTTGAAGTCGCATAAGGCGAGGTGGACGGCGCGGAGCGGGCCCATGTGGCTGGCGAGGACGCTGTTGATGGCGGCGACATGCTCGGGTTGGGTGGAGGCGGAGATGTGCTGGTCGAAGAGGATGAGCGGCGCGTAGCGCCAGATGTCGCGCCAGCGAGTGGAGAGCGTGGTGGTGCGCACGGCGTCCCGGATGGGGAGGCGGGAGACGACGTCGCGGAGGAGGTCGTCGGGGAGGGCGCTGATGTGGTCCTTGCCGTGGTGGCCCTCGCCTTCTGCAACGGCGAAGGTGGCGGCGCTGGTGACGGTGGGACGGGGGAGGCAGTACTGTTGGGAATAAACCACGTCTGGAGTGTGTCCATGGCGTGGCGAGTCTGTGTCGCGTGTGTGGCGCGCGCGCGTCGTGTTCGTGTGTGTGTGCAAGCGTTGTAGATGATGACGCACTTGAGGTTCTGGCTGAGGAGACGGACGTGCTTTGGGAGGTAGCTCATGACGAGGGCGAGCTTCTCGAGGGCGGGGAAGGCGAAGGCTCAGTGGCTTCGGCGTGAATTCGAGTCGATCCGGTTCAAGGACGACGAGGGCGTGGACGACTTCATGCTGCGGCTCCAGGGTCTTGTCGCGGAGCTCGGGACTGTGGGGGAGACGATCGAGCCGAGTAAGGTGGTGGAGAAGCTGTTCCGAGTTGCCCCCAAGCGGCTCTCGACGGTGGCTATCGCGATCGAGGTCACGGCGGACCACAACAAGCTAACGATGGAGGACGTCGGTGGGCGGCTACGCGCGGCGGAGGATCGAGCAGCTGAAGACAATGAGGTGGCACCGGCAAACACCGACGGCAAGCTCCTGCTCACCATGGAGCAGTTGGATGCGCGCCGGCGGGAGCGTCGCGAGAAGGACCGTGAGGTGGAGCGCACGCGCGGTGCCGGCGGGCGCAAGAAGAAGGGAGGCCGTAGCGGCGGCCGTGAAGATAGCAGCGACGACGACGACGACGGGGCGAGCAGCGTGCGTTCGGGCACAAGCGAGCGTCGTCGGAGCTCTGGCAAGGGGAGGTGCTTCAACTGTGGCGTTCGTGGCCACTTCTCCAGGGAGTGCCCCAAGCCGCGAAAGGAGACGGCGATGTTCGGCGAGGTCGAGGAGGAGGCGGCGCTCCTGTAGGCCGGGGTCGTAGTGTCGTGGTTTAGGGGGAGAATGTTGGGAATAAACCACGTCTGGAGTGTGTCCATGGCGTGGCGAGTCTGTGTCGCGTGTGTGGCGCGCGCGCGTCGTGTTCGTGTGTGTGTGCAAGCGTTCATGGCGCTTAGGTTGTTAGGTTCGTTCGAGTCATAGTCTAGAGAGTTCCTGGAGTCCATTGGTGCATGAGTTCGTGCTCAGGTCTGCGCCATGGACAGCGTCGAGTCGGAACGTCGGTGTGGCCACGTTCCAGGGGAGAACAGCGTGTTCACGCTCGTTCCAGTTGGACAGAGCAGCTGGAGGCCGAGCTCGTGCTGCTGCGCAATTGCGTGCACGTGTATGAGCTTGTGTCCGGGCACGTCGCAAGCGGAGAAGGACGGCGCAGGTGTGGCCGCGTTTGGGTCAGTGGCGAGCTCGAGTCCGGTGCGTTCGGGATAGCAGAGGAGACCAAGTCGCGGGCGTTGGCAACAGCAGGAAGGGCACCACTTGGCGAGTTGAGGAGGATCGAAGTCCTGGTCTTGCGCGGAGTTTGTTTGCTAGGCGTTGAGGGGACCGAATCGTCAGGAAGGCGTGCGTGCGTGCGTGCGCGGCGGATCCGCCAGCGTAGTGGTGTGTGTGAGCTGTGTGCCTACAAATGGCGATGTACATCCTCTGTAAACTCTGGAGTTGTGTTGCTAGAGTCAATAAACCGCCAACATACGAGCCGTTCGTGCGGCTGGGGCGTTTGTCGCCATTGTTGCCTGTTTACTGTTCATCTTCAACCTCCCGCCGGCGTTCGTGCGCAGGTGTGAGTGAGTGTTTCGAGGGCTCCAACTCCAACAAGTACAAGGCAAAGTTGACGGCTGCGTCCATGGTCATGGCGGGCTCCATGGACTCCTAGGAGATGGTTGGGGTTGGGGTGAGAGGGAGGGAGGTGTGCCAGTGGCGGCGCCGCGGCGGTGGGGAAATGGTATCATCCGAGCTCGGCCTGGTATATACGGCGGTTGGCCGGTTGCTGACTTGATGGGCCAAAGCGAGTACCGTGTGGTGTGGGTCCATGAATCAGTCAGTTCCAACCAAACCACTGAACGGCTACGCCTAGCATCCTCTCTTAAAAAAAAAAGACTACGCCTAGGAATCTAGGATTTGCTAACTTCGAAGTTGTAGTGAAATGTCTTCACCTTGGACCCCAAATTTTACTATGGGTGTGTTTAGTTTCCGCCGATCGAAAATTCACATCGGACACTGTAGCATACTGTAGGTATTTTTCGTTTATTTGTGGTAATCGTTGCCCTGTCATGACCTAACTAGGCTCAAAAGATTCGTCTCGTCGTGTACATCAAAACTATCAAACTATGTAATTAGTTCTTTTATTTATCCACGTTTAGTGTTCCATACATGAAAAGAGAGATTTGATGTGATAGGTGAATAGTGAAGTTTGGAGAGAGAAATTTTAGAAGTAAACATAGCCTATATAAAAAAAATATAGTCGTCACATCAAAATGTCGGGACATGCATGGAGTACTAAATGTAGATAAAATTAAAAACTAATTGCACAGTTTTCTTATACTTTACGAGACGGACATTTTAAGCCTAACTAGTAAAGGCACATGTGCGCACGCACATGTATACAATAAACATAACATATAAAATATAGTTGCAATGCCCGCGTGACACGCGCGTGTTAAACTCTCTTCTATACATTTGTTTCAACTTATGTACCACGCACGTTTATTGATGACATGTAGGTACTAAAACAGTATCACTTTAGTGGACCATGGTAAACAGGTCAGCCGTGTCAAGCGCTTTTAAAAATATTTTATATTCGCTCTCTCATGTATAAAGAGCTTTATGTATTCTCAAAACTCAATAGTTGGCATTTATTTATATGAAGAAAAACTCTCCGATTTATTGTCTATTAGTAATACGGGACAATTGTATATAGTTTGGACAGGGTACGCGGGCGACGCAGGTTTCCTTACCGAGATTTCTACCGCGGTGGGTATGTGCGAGCGGGTATGAAAATTTCAGGTGAAAAAAGTTCTCGTATTTTGAACTATTTTCCCACATTTTTCCACGTCTTCCCACATTCTACAACCCGACAGGTGGGTTCTCTGAGAGGGGTGGGTGGGTTTTAAAAATACTTTATATTCGCTCTCTCATGTATAGAGAGCTTTATGTATTCTCAAAACTCAATAGTTGGCATTTATTTATATGAAGAAAAACTCTCCGATTTATTGTCTATTAGTAATACGGGACAATTGTATATAGTTTGGACAGGGTACGCGGGCGACGCAGGTTTCCTTACCGAGATTTCTACCGCGGTGGGTATGTGCGAGCGGGTATGAAAATTTCAGGTGAAAAAAGTTCTCGTATTTTGAACTATTTTCCCACATTTTTCCACGTCTTCCCACATTCTACAACCCGACAGGTGGGTTCTCTGAGAGGGGTGGGTGGGTAATCATGTTGACTTTGTAGGGATAGTGGAAACTAAAAAAGAGAGTTTCTCCCCTGGTTTTCTGAGATCTTTGACAGGCAATATTGCCTTTGCTTGGAATCTTCTGCCTGCCAAAGGTTCTGCAGGGGGTATTTTGGTAGGGGTTAATTCATATTTGTTTGTAGCCACTTTGGGAGATGTCCTGAATTATTCTATTAGTGTTGGGCTGATGGATAAGAAAAGAGGTTTCAGCTGGAAGTTAATTGTGGTGTATGGTTCTCCCTACGATGAGGGAAAACAAGATTTTATTGATGAATTGCATGAGGTGATGTCTAAATGGCAGGGCCCTATTATGATTGGAGGTGATTTTAATTTGGTTTGATTTGCTAGAGAGAAAAATAATGGGATTATTAATAATAGATGGGCATATGCCTTCAATGATTGGGTTGGTAAATGGGCTTTAGTAGAGTTAAATCCCCACAACAAATGCTTTACCTGGACCAACAACCAGGACAACTTGGTTATGGCTAGGATAGATAGAATTTTTGTGACTACTAGTTGGGATTTGGCTTTTCCTCGGGCTAGAGTGAGAGCCTTAGAAAGACCTCCTAGTGACCATAATCCTTTATTGATAGACTTAGGAGATAATGCTCATTTTGGTAGGAAGAGGTTTAGGTTTGAAAAGTGGTGGTTGGAAAAGTATTCTTTTAAAGAGATAGTTGGTAAGGTTTGGCTGGCCCCTTGTGCTGGTAGGAATAGCCTGGATAGGTGGCAAACAAGGGTAAGAATGTTTAGAAGAATGGTTAGAGGTTGGACTTCAAATGAGGTGGCAGCCTCTAATAGGAGAAAAGTCGAGCTAGCTGAAGAGTATAATAGATTAGATGGGGTGGCTGAGTAGACATGTCTTTCTGCCCAGGGTTTGGATAGGCTCAAGGCAGTGGCTGATGAGCTAGGAGAGATTTGGCGTTTGGAGGAAATTAAGGTTCGGCAGCGTTCTAGAGATAGGATATCCTGGAGGGTGACAGAAATACATCTTATTTCCAAGCAATAGCTAATCAGAGAAGTAAGAAGAAGGTGGTTGATAGTTTAGAAGGGCCAAATGGTGTAGTTACTGATCAAACTACCATGATGGAAATTGCTTTAGATTTCTATAAAAATCTTTTTGGAGAAGAAATTAGAGAGAATATAGTTCTTGAAATGGTTTTTGGGGGTTAGAGGAGATAGTAATAGATGTGGAGAATGAAATGCTCAAAGCCCCTTTTTCGGAAAAAGAAATTAGGGAAGCCATTTTTAGTTGTTATTCGAAAGGGGCCCCTGGGCCAGATGGCCTTTCTTTTTTATTTTACCAGAAATTCTGGAAGGTGATCAAAGATGATGTAGTAGCTTTGTTTGAGGACCTATATAAGGGAGAGTTGGATTTGTTTGATGGCCTTTTTTGTTTGAGTTGGAGCTGGAGTCGCTGGAGCCGGCGAAGAAGCTGCATCCCACAAGGTGCTTGGGGCTGTCGCTCATGTCCGCCGGGAAGGCGACGTCGGATCGATCTGCCATCAAGCCAACGGTGTTTTCGAATCGAAAAAGCTCATCAATCTACCCCTACCTGGCACGCCAACTGTCGGACCTTAGGACCGGCAATCCACTTGGGGGTACCCGAGTGGTTGATTTGTAGGCGGGGCGATCGGTGAAGTTGTGGCTCGATGGTACACAGGAGGCACTGATTTAGACAGGTTCGGGCTACCCGGAGGTATAATACCCTACGTCATGTGTCGGTGGCGTCGTTTGTATTGCCGGTACTCGGCCAATCTTCAGGAAGCAAGGACGAGCGTATGGTTTACAAGGTATGATCTGATGTCCCCTATGAGGGTGCCCTAGCCGCTTTATATAGGGTAGCGGGTTAGGGTTTACAAGTCGGTTTCCATCTAGACCTACTTGGCTTCGACCAGGACTCTAGTCCGAGTCGGTTGCAACTGGAATATCCTGGATATCCGGAAGATTCGCCCACCGAGTCTTTATCAACTTGTCCGTCAAGTCAGGGAGCCCGTATGGGCCGCGTAGGGGTCGGCCCATGGGCCTGTCAGAGGTGGGCTCTGGCCGTCGTGGTCTGGTCTGACAGTGGGCCCAGGGTACCCATATCCCACAATTACGCCTCATCACGGTTTAAACGGTCGCACTTTTTGATTTTTGAATTAGTACGTGATCCAGGACTCTCCAGGACTCCACGCCCAAGAATAAATACTGGGACTCCTCAATCTAGATTCAAAACTTTCAACTTATCAAAAAAAAATCCAAAACTTTGAAGGGTTGACGGGCCCACAAATCATTGAAATATTACCCCTCATGTCTCGAAGACGACTCCATGCCCAAGAATAAATACTGGGACTCCTCAATCTAGATCCAAAACTTTCGAGGGTCGACGGGCCACAAATCATTGAAATATTACCCTTCATGTCTCGAAGAGTTTGACTAAACAGTCCATGAAAAAAAAACACGCGTTTGCATGAAATCGTCGAGTTCGTGACCAATACGGTCTTTGACCAACTATCCATTATATAATCATATTTTCTATTAAACATGATCTTATAGTATAAATTTTCTATTAAACGTGCGTGTCGCACGTGCGTTCTTGCTAGTATTTAATAAGTCGATTAATTCTACTCGAAAACGTAATCCAGGTGTGTTTAGTTGTAAAACAGGTGGGTAAAATTTGGTCGAAAAGGCACATCGAACATTGTAGCGCATTGTAGCACTTTTCGTTTGTTTGCGGTAATCCTTGACCTACTATGACCTAACTAGGCTCAAAAGATTCATCTCGTCGTGTTCATCAAAACCATGTACTTAGTTTTTTATTTACCTATATTTAATGCTCTATGGATGAGGAGATAGGTGAATAGTGAAGTTTGGAGAGAAAATTTTAGGAATTTTGTAGAAGCCATTCTTTCAATTTCAGCGACAAAACAGGGGTGGCCCGTCAGTCAGTCACGGTCAGTGGGCGCGATGCGCCCGCGGCACTCCCGTGCTCTCTGGGGCCACCGGGGCCAGCAAAGCAAGTGCTGTCGCCCCCGGTCATCGCCAGCAGTCCACCAAAATTCCCCAAATCTAAAGGCCAAACCCCTCACCTTTCTCCCGTCCGGTGCACGGCGGCCACCATGGACCAGCCGCCGCTGATCACCATGGAGGGGATGCTGCTCCAGATGGCGAGCCAGGGGGTGGACGCGCACCTGCTGGACCACGCCATGGACGTCATGTACGACTTCCTCAGATCCTGCCTCCCCGACCCGCCCGTCTACGCCGACACCTTCCTCTCCGCCGACTTCTCCTCCCCCGGCGGCGGGGGCGGGCGCGGGCGTGGCGCCGACGAGGACCGCGTCAGCGCGCTCCCGGACGGGATCCTCCGCGACGTCATCTCGCGCCTCCCCGTCAAGGACGCGGCGCGCACCGCCGCGCTCTCGTCGCGCTGGCGCCCGCTCTGGCGCTCCGCGCCGCTCGTCCTCGTCGACACCCTCCTCGTCCCGGGCGATGGTCACGGCGGGAGCCTAACCCTGGACGCCGACGCCGAGTCCAGCGCCGTCATCACCGCGGTGTCCCGCGTCCTGGGGGGGCATCCGGGCCCCTTCCGCTGCGTCGACCTCACCAGCTGCTCCATGGACGCGCACCGCGCCGAGCTCGCGCGCTGGTTCTACCTCCTCGCCATCAAGGGCGTCGAGGAGCTCATCTTCGTGAATCGGCCCTGGCCGCTCGACCTCCCCCTCCCAATCTCGATCTTCAGCCTCGCGTCCGTCAGGCGCCTCCACCTCGGTGTCTGGAGGTTCCCGAACACTGCGGAGCTCCCGCGCGGTGCCGCCTTTCCTCATCTCCGCGAGCTCGGGCTCGGCTGCGTCGCCATGGAGGATAGGGACCTCGGCTTCATCCTCGCCAGGAGCCCCGTGCTGGAGACTCTCGTGCTCTACTCCAGCCAGAGGCAAGTGAACCTCCGCATAGTCAGCAGCAGCCTGCGGTGCGTGCAGCTGTGCATGTGCATTGTCTATGGCGTCGCGGTGGTTGACGCGCCGCATCTGGAGCGGCTCTTCCTGTGGGAGACGATTCGTTCTGAGCCTGGTGGCAGAGTTCGCACTAGGGTCAAGTTTGGGCATGCTCCTAATCTGCGCTCAGTGGGGTTTTTGGTGCCTGGGGTAGATGTTCTTGAGGTCGGCGACACTGTCATCAAGGTGCCAGCCATACTCTCCTTCCATTTATTTTGGAAATTCTTAGTTGGTCTGCATCTGTGCATCAAATGTTCTGTGATTTTTGCATTGTAAAATCGTCTATATTGCAGGTTGGGACAAAGGCAAGCCCAAACACCATCGTCCCAAGTGTCAAGATATTGGCCTTGAAGGTGCATTTTGGAGTACGCAATGAAGCCAAGATGCTTCCCAGCTTCCTCAGATGCTTTCCCAATGTCGAGACACTTCATGTCGAGGTGAGTTGATCCTGATCCTGCTTGCTTTGTTAATTTGACAGCCATATGAATTGTCCCTAGCATTTGATTTATGCTAACTGAATGATCCAATGCTAGCTAGCTAAACCACTGATCATCTGATTTGCAGTCTGAGAAAGCTGATCAGCCAACAGGCACACTCAGCCACAAGTTCTGGCAGGAAGCCATTCGTACTGAATGCGTGCAGTCGCACGTTAGGGTGTTTGTTCTCCATGAATATACAGGGAAGCGAAGCGAGTTTGCCTTCATCAATTCCATCCTGGAGAATGCAGAGGCGTTGCAGGTGATGGGAATTGTGTTTGCCAATGGTAGTTTCTCTACAGAGGTTGAGGCAGCTTCGCAACTGATGAATGATCTATCTTATGTGAAACCGGCCAGGGAGAACTGTGAACTGGTGGTCTTGGAGAGCAGCAATTATAGAGGAGGTTCTTCTTGGAGCTGCCAAGTAGCATCTGATATTTCTATTACTGACCCTTTTGCTTACTGCTACTGAACTCAGTAGCCTGGGTCTCACATGATCCAGGCTAGGTTTTCCTGCAAGTGGAATGTTCTGTTTTATTGCAGTATCTTCATGAATGTCACCGCCTTAAACTGTTGGCATGTTCCTTTTACGAAGATAGATAGGGATGATCCTAGTAGCATATAGCATGAGAAGATGTAAGTGCTGAAATTATCAGTACTGGACAATTTTGCTGGTTGGTGTTATAGAAAAATGCACACAGTTGACATCATAGGCTAACACTTTGGTTATACACTTATACTGCTACTACATGATAGTTTCCCTTAATGGTTATGGTCACTAGTGTTCTCTTTTACTGTGCAGTGGAGCAAGAGCAGGCTATGTTGAGTTGTTGACTAATTTACCGTGCATTATGGTGATGGGAGTAACGGTGGTAGTTATACTTTATCTGCTGCAGTCTGTTTGTGTTGCAATATTTGGTGACAATCATTTTGATTGATCTTGCACGGAACTTTTAATTTTTAGTGTCTTTGACTCATCGTGCTTCTTGTTGGTTCAGATTTCGAACATGCTGCAGCTGTTTTCTTGATGCCAAAAGAAATATCTTATTTCAGGATTCTGAAAATAATACTGATTAGTAGTGCTCTAGTGATTCTTTCTGCTCATACCACTCTAACCGGTGCCTAATTCCATGAAGCTGCTGGAATCACATGGATGTTACTACCTAAACTAACTACTAATTACACCACTTAATTCCCTTATTTCTATGGAAGTATCATGTATGCTCTGAGGAGGAGGGTGATCAGGCAAGTAAGCATTTCACTATCAGGAAGAGTAGAAGCTGCTCACCTAGTCTATCAATAACCTTTTCAAATGTTTTCAATCAGCCAAAATTGTATGAATTGATTTGTCATGAAAAGTGGTGTCTCAAATTCACCGTGCTTTTCACAAATTTATTATGTTAATTGATTATTGTTGTGATCTGTACTTCAATCGTACCAAGCGACGGTTAACCAATTTCGAGAAGTGTAAGTGGCCTTTGTGCGCTCTCAGCTATCATAGGTAGAGACTTGGACAAGACATGCAAAAGAAAATCCACACTCGTGTATACATATAAACAGAGGAAGTAGAGAGTATCAGAGTATGGAGAGATCGTGTGTATTGGCAGAAGTTTTTTTTTTAAAAGCAGACTACACGGAGAGGGGTCTCGCAGCTCCTTCTTCCTCGCTCCATCTCCCTTTCGTCTTCCTCCGTCTCGCCGTGCTGCCCCGCCACCACCTGCCTCCCACCACCCACCACGGCCGGCGGCGACCCTTCCCCCTCCTTCTCCTTCTCTCCCCTACCCTTTTTGCCGGGATTTGAGAAGATGACGCCGTCGCTGTCGCCGTGGTCGCCTTTTTCGTCTCCAGCGAGGTCACTCGCCCCGACCCCCACCCACCGGTTGTCCCCTGCGGCCCCAGCCGGCGGTGCCATCGCCATCCGCCTTACCGCCCTCAATCCGCCACCGCCGCCGAGCTGGCTGGCTCCTCGGAGCCCCCTCCCCCTCTACGTCCAAGGCACAGGTAACCCCCCTCCCCTAACCCCGAACCCTAACCTCACCGGAGGTACTTCTTCTCCCCCTTTATTAAAGCATCTTCAAGAGACTAGCCAAATTATTTTCTAAAGTTAAATTTAGCTATTATTAGAGAAAAAACGTTTCCAACAGACTCTGTAAATGACTCTCCAAATTTAGTGGCTCTCCATCCCACCTCATTCGCTAGCTATTTTTAGCTAGCCTACCTCACTAGTCATCTTTACAGAATCTGTTGGATTACTCTGTTTTGAATTAGATGACTTTCTATTTTTACAAAGGAGCTATAATCTGCATATTTAGCTAACACAAGACAGAGTCTTTTAGAGATGCTCTAATATGACCTAAAAATGGATTACTAGTACCATTGCACATGAATGTCAAAATATAATACTACTTATCTTTAACTTCTTTCGTTCTACTATTAGCAGTCAGATTTAACGTCCGACTACGGCATCCCATGCTTAGCGCTAAAAAAATATCAAATATTTGAAAAAGATCAGATTCAACGTTAAATAGTATATCGATATTTAAAAATAGTAGATTCAAACTAACACATATCAACACCCCGACCCCTCGGCGCAATCCGTGAGCCGCCGCTCTTCCCGTTCCCGTAGTCCCGCCGACCAGCCACTCGTCGCCCAGTCCGCCTCCCGCAGCCGCCCCGCCGACTGCGCGAGGGGCCGAGCGCCGAGGAGTCGAGTCGAGGACCCGCGCTCCCACCGACGGTGCTGCGCTGGCGAGCACGTTCGACGTCGCCATGGATTCGTCACCCCTCCACTGAGCTCTGACGGCGAGGGAGTCAGGTGAGGACACCAAGCATCTATTCTCCATTTTTCTTTGCATCCTACATCTAGAATCCCTCGATCTAGTCATCTAGATGCCGTCCTGCCATATGTTTGTCTTGCTTTCGTATTTCTGTGGCTTGTCCTACACCTAGAATCACTCGATCTAATTTGTTCACGGTTTACGCTGTTTGCGTTTAGTGTGTTCCCTCGATCTAGCTTATTTGCGGTTTAGTTTGTCTGCGATTTAGTTTATTCCCTCGATCTAGTTTGTCCATCTCGTTCGCGGTTTATGTTGTTTGCGTTTAGTGTGTTCCCTCGATCTAGCTTATTTGCGGTTTAGTTTGTCTGCGATTTAGTTTATTCCCTCGATCTCTCTATCAACGAAATAAGCTTGTTCTTTCAAAAGAAAAAAGTGAAGAATCAGTACTAATTCGTGCTACCTTATGAAAGGAATCAGTATGCAGTACTGCCCTTTATGGTGTATAAGCTAGGTTGTTAGACGTTTCAGTAATCAGTTAGAAATCTTTCGCAAAAAAGGTAATCAGTTAGACGGAGTTTCATCCACAATTAATATAGTGCCATGTCACTATTTTTGATGATGTGGCAGAGAATTAACGAAGTGAGAGATGGAATGAGTTTCATAGTGATGAAACCAATTGTACACTGTTTTCAAGATAGTTGTGTCTTGCACGTAGCCTTGGAAACAACAAACAATGAAACGTTTGTATTGAGAGAAGCTATTTCAATTATGAATTAAATGTTATTTTGATTACGTGGCATTTTTGAAAACACAAGCATGAAATGACTGTTGAGAATGGCCTTAGAAATCTGAAGGAAAACAAGTCATGCTTTTGCCTCTGAATTTGAGCCAGGAGTTATGTGCGATGTAGGGTAACATCACTTACAGCTGTGTACAAAGTGTTCTCATTATTACAACATAGATACATAGATGCACGTAGCGTAGCAGCACTGAAAAGAATCAGTACCAATTTCTTTCTCTATCAACGAAATAAGCTAGCTTGTTCGTTCAAAACAAAACAAAAAAAAACAGAAGAATAAGTACTAATGCGTGCTACTTTGTGAAAGGAATCATTATGCGTACTGCACTTTATGGTGCACATTGCAGTAATCAGCCAGAAATCTGAAGGAAAACAAGTCATGTTTTTGGCTTGTGAATTTGGCCCAGGAGTTACGTCAGATGCACGGTGAGTATAGCCTTTTCTTTTCAGTACAAGATGCCGTGCCACAGCTTTCTCATGTGTACAAAGTTTTATTCATTATAAACACCGATATAAACATAGTTGCAAAACCTTAACCCAAGCTTACTCAGATACATAGTTCAAACTGTGGCAGCAGATGGAAGTTGAATTCATTTTGTTTGGAGATATAAGAGCATCTTCAAGAGACTAGTTAAATCATTTTTTAAAGTTAAATTTAGCTATTATTGGAGAAAAACGTTTCCAACAGACTCTGTAAATGACTCTCCAAATTTAGTGGCTCTCCATCCCACCTCATTCGCTAGCTATTTTTAGCTAGCCTACCTCACTAGACATCTTTACAGAATATATTAGATTACCCCATTGAATTAGATGGCTTTCTATTTTTAGAAATAGGCTATAATCTTCATATTTAGCTAACACGATACAGAGTCTCTTGGAGATGCTCTTACTTTTCTTCTTCTCTCTTTGGTCTTTCCTTTTCTAGCGGCAGTTAATTCCTTACACGCACAAGACTTTCTATACTGGGAGGGCTCTCGGGCTAAGGCTAAATGGAGAGGTCTCTCCATCTAGATTTTATGTTTTTTTAGGGTCGGCAGAAGTAACAGCTGCAAGAATATTCCACTCTATGGCCTGCACTGTAAGAGATCTTGAAATCCCGTATAATAAAACCTTTTCTCGAAGAGAAAAGAAAAAAAATAGAAGTTCTCATGGGCCAATAAGCCGTTACAATCTATCCGGCCCGGCCCATCAGCCGCCCCTAAACGTCTCCACGTGATGGGAGCGTGAGATGGGGAACTCTCTCCTCGCGACGCCAGCTAGCCCTCTTTGCCAGGCGCGACGGCGGCGGCGGGCGGGGCGGGTGATCAATCCATCTAGCGGCTTGGTGGCCAGAGAACAGAGGACTAGGGGAGAACGATCTCTATTCCACTACGGTACCTCCTTGACCCACTCTTATTATTGGCATGTGATGCGATCAAAACCTTCGTTTTCTAACTGTGATTCAAGTTCCAAGATCCTCAATCTCAATCTGTACACGTTCGTGTTCTTCTCGGCGGCGCCCAGGCGGGGGACGAGAACAAGAGGGTCGCTATGGAGACCGACGGTGCAGGTACGGATGACGCTGTTGGTCCCCTTCTGGCACGACGGTTAATTTGTTCGTTTTATGGTCGGGAACAAGCACAAGCTTAAACAAAAAAAAAGCCCCTCAATCTCACCTGTGTACTACTCCCTCTTATCGCTGTTGACTTTTTTCTACAACTTTGATCATTCTTCTTATTCAAAATATTATGCAAGGACTATCCATTTTGTTTGTCACATGCTTTACTTATTTTAAGCTTCACTTACCCTTTTGTATATTTGCGATAATTTTTTGAATAAGATGAATGGTCAAAATTGTAAGAAAAAGTCAACGGCGACAAATATTTCGATACGGAGGTAGTATTCTTATTCTTCCTTGGCGGTGGAGGCAAGATAAAAAACGGTGGAGTTAGGGCTGCGTGGAAACAGAAAAAGCCTATCTATCGCGGCATTTTGCTCTGTAGCATGTTTAACACACATTGTGATTTGTGAGTGTCTGATCCACACTTAAAACGATTTATCACTCCTACGTGAAGCTGCCCTTCTTTGTTCATCCCCTGCTTTAACAACTTCATCACACATTTTTCTGGATGATGCCTAATAAAAGCCAAAATCTTCCTTATTAACAGCTTCGGTTAGTGACCTGATCGCACGACACAAGGGTAGTGGTGACAGTGGCGATATCAGGGATGCATATAGTGCCAATATCAGGGATGCATACAAGATGTGCAGTGTCAACAGCGACATGGACAAACTGTGGACTCGGAGATCAAGCATGGTGACATGGCTATGGAGGACATGCAGCCCTCAACTCTGAAGCAGTCGTGCACTCCGGAGCTGAAGCATGTCTCTGTGGATGCTGAGGACAAGCCGTGCGCTATGGAGATCAAGCATAATGGCGTGGTTGCTGAGGACATGCAGCTCCCTACTCTGAAGCAGATGGACAAGCTATGCGCTCCGGAGATCAAGCATGGAGACGTGGCTGCTGAGGAACGGAACATGCAGCTCCTGACTTCGAAGCAAATCCCGGAGAGGGAGTGGAGACTGGATGAGCGGAATAGGGCTCTGATGCTGCCGAACCTCACATGGGCGCAGAGGGTCGTTATGGTTCTGCACATGATCCGCTGCCGAGAGTTAACTGAATTCAACCACAAGCTGGATTGTCATATGCCTACCCGCTTTTGTCAATCCAACATAGCCTTCTTCGACCTGGATAAAGAATGTGAGTACATTCACAGCATAGCCTTGTTCATTCATCTTCCTTATTCATCCCCATTGAGTTGCATGCATGTATATATCAAAGCAATAGTTGTATACATGTGTTCTCTTTAGCTATTTTTCATCATTGGTGTTCAGAATAATATTCTTAGTTTATTTTTGTGTTTGTCTTTGACTTTACAGCGGAGGTTAAACACGGGCCACTGTTTCATGATATCCCTGAGTCTGATTATTGGCGCTTGGATGAGTCAATGAATGTCATCTCAATCAAGGTTGCTGAGTCGGAAGTAAGTGGCACCATCAACATCTATGGCACCATTCTGGCAAGGGATCGGTATGACTACAGATGTGTATATTTGTTCAAGCGTAGCAGGGAGAATCCCCAACCCATCACCTTGCAGGTCTACATACCACTTAATTCATTTCTCTTACTAGATTATAACACTATTGATCCATCGATCAAATCCGAATGCTTTTGAAGTCCACTGGAAATTTTCATCACCATGTCGCCGAGAACTGTTTTACTGTTGCTATGATGTAATTTGTCTAATATCGAATTCTAAAATTTTGACAGCATTATGGAGTAAAATGCAGAGTGTGTTATTTGCAAGAGCAGTACAGAAGTTTGACTCCTGGTCGGGGGAAATCCTTCTGCCATATGTTTAACCATGCTGCCAACATCATACTCGCGAAACTGGTTCCCAAAAATGTGTCTGGGTGAAATGTTACAATAGCAAGCTATTGATCCACTTCATCAGTAGGACAGGTCTGTGGATCAATTATTATAGAGTCAAAACACTCATGCTTCCCTGATTTTTTTGAAATTGGATCGTGTGGTTTCATCTCAAGGAACCGGTGCCTTAACGATTGCCTTTTATTTTAATAATTCAGTGTATAAGTTTTGAATCTTCAGGCATCATGTTTACACATTTTGTAGTGGGAAGGAAGAAATTTTCTTGGTGTGTTAGTACACATGCATGTTGGTCCAACCTTAGGGTCATACAACCCAATAAGTCCAACCTTAGGGTTATATATACCATGAGTAGATGCTGGTTTGGATACACCAAAAGATTTGATTCATCCAAAAAAATACAAGATTAGATCCTCAGTACTGGAGGGAATCTGATTCACACATACATGTGTGTGGTGCTCATTCTCATCTTGCAGAAAGGAACAATCCCATACAACAAGACAGATGTCATAATCGATTTGCAAGCTACCAGATTGACAGTATGAGATGAAGTTGATATATTTGCTAATTTATCTATGAAATCTTTTATCTTCTGGTGTTATTTATGTGAGCCTAATTCTTTTCCGTGTCTTTTTGTGTGGTATCTACCTAGTTTTTTCTCGTTACATAACCTTGATATGATCTGAATTGCCATTTGATTTGTTGAGCTTGGTTCCTATTTATGTAAATTTTTCATATTCCCCTCTGAATTTCTGTGCAGGATAACACGCTAACTTTAACAGGCCCAAATCGAGCACTTGCTGGCTTAGGTAGTATGTTTTTTGAGTTCCATTTGAAGATTAAGGGTGACGGGGCAGTCGACCAAGACCAAGATTTCAGCAAAGGCTTGCTACAACGCATTGCCTGCTCCGGTGCATGTCGACCCAAGACTTTATCGCTAGAAAGTTGCCTGAGTAAAGTTGATATGGTGTATATGACTGTTCCATTTGCTTTTGAAGCTACCCTTGGAGTCAATATTTTGAACGGGAAATCTAATTTCTTTGGTAAAGTAACTGCCCAGACTTCAAATGATGCCAGAGAAATTGTTTTGTATGACAGTAAAGGGGCAGGCACTGAGACAAAACTTGGAAATGGTGGATCTGTTAAGTTGACTCGTTGTATAGTAGCTGTCCCACGGGATGGAAAGTTGGAGCTTAGTTTTACATTTTCTGATGGTGGCCATGAATCTGAAAGATTTCTGCTTCCTCAACGGATTGGTGAAGAACAATTTACTACCAAGCTAGGCCCGTGTATGGTGCAGGTAAACGTTATTTGGAAGGGTGTCTTGAGACAGGGTCTGAACCTGTGGGGGGATTTTGGGAACATTAGAGTGTTAAGGTGATTAGGATGTGGTCATATATGGAACGCTATTACATCTTAAGCCACCTTGTAATAGCGAACTTGATCCCAGAGTTTGCTCTGACAACTTTACAAATTTGCCGCTTAAACTAAGAATTATTAATGTACTTGCTATTATGTAATATATATTAGATATGGATGGAAATGCTTGGTAAATTGTGTGGAACATTTTGGTCCGTGCTTTCTGTGATTAGAAACTTGGTTACCGCCTTACCGGGGATGTGGATGTTAAATTTCAGGAAATGCATGTTTTTTTATGTAGTATCATCTACCGCATTTTTTTTGTGTGCTTACGTTTTTTCGTTATGTAAAGGAGAACAGTGAAGTTAAATTTTGTTCCAGTTCCACACTTCCACACGTCTGCGCAAATGTTTTCTGAACTGACTAACTAATCATGTAGTGCAGTCCACTTCGTTCATACACTTTTATGTGTTTGGATTGTTATGAGGATAGTTGAATGCCCAACAAGTGCCATGCGTTTTCTTTGGATATGAATTTCTAGTAGTCTCAACTGTCTGCACTATTTTCGCAAAAAAAAAAGAACTGTCTGGACTATGAGAAAGCAGCAAGGCATGGCCTGTAAAATTGTTTTGGAAGCAAGCATGCAATCAAATACATGTGGTTGAGTAGTATTTGCCCAAGAATCATAAGAATACCACCCTGAATTCATCAGATTCAACGCATACAGAACGTCGGGAGATTGCAAAGTTTTTGAGTCACAGGAAATCATAATGCAAATGCTATATCACCGTATCAATGCACCAGAGCTTTTGGGGTTCGTCTCTGAACTGAGCGGGAGACACTACTTGCGAGCTGCAACCTGCAATCTTCCCTTCTTAGCTTTTTGTGTACTCCTCTACTTGGATAAGACAGGGAAAAGGAAATCCCCAATACATAAACAGAGCCACAGAGGAAGTAGACAGAGAAAATTCCTGCTGTGTATTGGCAGAAGTAAACCCCCGTCGAGTCCATGCAGTTCAGTCCATGGGTCTGCTAGATATCTGCTTCGTTTTGGCCCATGGCCCATGGCCCACGACTCACGGCGGAAGGCAGCACCCGGCCGCCACCAAACCCTAGGCCGTCTCCCCTCACCTCACTCACTAAACTAGTCACTCTTTCAGAGACTTTTACCCCTATGCCATTATAAAAGTTGATGGTTACCTGTGTGACATTGAAAAGTTCGTAGACACCTGTGTGCCATCACGCGAACTTTCTTTTACCCGTATGCCATTTTGGACGGATGGAGACTAACAAAGTTAAAAATAGACTATTTTGCCCTTGTGCGGGGCCCACCTGTCATCCCTAACCCCTCTCCCTCCTCCCTCTCTCACCTGCCGCGGTCCGCCCGCGCCCGCACCGGAGCCACGCCGCGCCGCCGCCCGCGCCAGGACCGCGA
>OAMR01000118.1:2718988-2750139 GCA_900205405.1 Echinochloa crus-galli
CGACCGCCGGCCGCCATCTTCCTCCTGTGCGTGCCGCCGCCCGCAGCCGCCGTCCTCCGCGCCGACCGCCGGCTGCCAGCTGCCCGCAACTGGCCGCGCCGCCCATCCCGCCCGCCAGCCGCCCCCTGCGAGAGAGCTGAGGGAGAGACGAGAGAGCTGAGGCCTGAGGGAGAGAGATGAGGGGTAGAATGGTCATTGCACTACGTGGGGCCCACATGTAAGGTGCAGCAAACTAACAGAACGTGGACGGAATGGTGTATAGGTAAAAAAAGTTCAGTCGATGGCACACACGTGTCTACAAACTTTTAAAGGTACACAGGTAAACATCAACTTTTATAATGGCGTACATGTAAAAGTCTCACTCTTTCACTACACGCTATTGTTCGCTCCGCCCCGCTTGAGGAGCAAAAAAATCCCGAAATCCAAACCCTCTCCGCCATGGACCGGTTGGTCTTCGAGGGAATGAGGAGCGCGTTCCCCGGCGGCCACTTCCCCGGCGACCACCCCACCGCCCCCTCCCTCTCCTCCGTCGCGGCCGCGACCCCAGCCGCCGACGGCGTGGACCGCATCAGCGCCCTCCCGGACAAGCTCCTCCGCGAAGTCGTCTCCCGCCTCCCCGTCCGCGACGCCGCGCGCACCGCCGCGCTCGCCTCCCGCTGGCGCGGCCTCTGGCGCGCCGCCCCGCTCGTCCTCCGCGACGCCGACCTCCTCCGGGCACCCGTCGGCGAGCGCGCGCGCCCCGACGCAGCAGTCGGCCGGATCCTCGCCGACCACCCGGGCCCCTTCCGCAGCGTCGACCTCTCCCACTGCTCTCTTACATGCCGTGGGCGCGAGCTAGGTGATTGGGCCCGCCACCTCGCAGCCAAGGGCGTCCAGGACCTCGTCTTCCTCGACAATCCACCCTTGCCGCGCGTCAACGCCGACATCACCCGGTGCGCCTCTTTCCAACGACTCCCCGCCGACATCCTCCGATGCTCCTCGCTCCGCCGACTGTTCCTTGGAACCTGCACGTTTCCGGATACCACCGGCGCTCCCCGTGGCGCCGACGTCTTTCCCCACCTCAAGGAGTTCAGCATGTTAAGTGCCAGCATGAGTGAGCACGACCTCGAGCACATGCTTGCCTGCAGCCCCGAGCTGGAGACCCTCGCGCTCATCATCAACAGAATGACCAAGAGCATCCACCTCCGTGGCAAAAGCCTCAAGTGCATGGTCCTCTGGATGTCTATGGCAGAGGAGCTCGCCGTGGTCGATGCCCCACACCTGGAGCGGCTCATCCTCTGGAGATCAGTTGGTGATTTTAAGCCTATGATACTCAAGATTGATCGTGCACCTGAGCTGCGAGTGCTTGGTCGCTTGGATACAAGACTTCACCAACTGCAGATTGGCAACACCATTATCAATGTACTAGTAGTGCCTTTCATCTCTTTTTTTTGAAAAATAAGTGCCTTTCATCTCTTTCAGTGAGGATCTGTCTAAATGGTCCATGAACATTTTAGTTCTAATTTGCATTGCAGGCTCAGACAAAGGCGAGCCCAAGTTGCATTGTTCCAAGTGTCAAGATCTTGGCTTTAGAGCTCAATTTTGGTGTTTCCAAGAATGTCAATATGCTAACCAGCTTCCTCAGATGCTTTCCCAATGTTGAGACACTGCACATTGTGGTGATCCTCCACTCACTCGATCTGTCATTATGTTGTCATTGGCTAATCACATTGACCCAGCTTCCTCCACAGTTCTGAACAATGAAGTTTTTGCCACAGTTCATCACTAACTGAGTTCCTCACTCATTTTGCAGTCTTCTAGAGATGGTGAAGCCACTGACTGGCACCACGCCAAGTTCTGGCAGGAGGTTGACCCTATCAAATGTGTGAAGTCGCACGTCAACATGATTTTCATCCATGACTTCCAAGGGGAGCAAAGCGAGCTCGGATTCGTCAAGTTCATTGCCAAGCGTGCCTGTAAGCTGAAGACTTTGGTGCTTGCATTGACCAAAGAAAATTTCGCTTCAGCGAGTAAGGTGCATGAAGTGAATTGCCAACTGAGGGCTCTAACTACATGTTCCTGGAAAGCTTAAGCATGTCAAGTGTTGCTGGTGGGGCCTAAATTAGATAGCACGTGGAGATTCTCTAAAGCATCTGATCTATCGGTTGAAGACCCATTCTGGTGATGCACTTGAAGGTGGCTACATATATCATGATGCAAAACCTTTAGGAAATGATTTACTGTTTGTTGTGTCTACATATGCAGCTACTGATGGCACTCTTTTAGTTTTCTTGGCATTTCTTTCTGGAGGCAGGTACGTTGCAACTAGCATGAATGGTTGTGAGCATTGCAAAATGCTAGAGCTATGTTCACTCAAAGTATTGTAGTACTTTCCCACTTTCTGCCCGTAAACGGAAGTAGTATGAACTAATGTTGGGAGATTACATATTGCTTAATGTGTTATCATTTGTATTGCGATGATATGTCCTTTATGAAAGTTCCATGTTCTGTGGCCTGTTGGTTGTACATTCGTGTTTAGTTATGAATCGACTTGTGTCCTTTTCATTGATCATGACAGTTCCATGTGGTCTTCCTGATTTCTTCTACCATACTTCTATGTGGTGATATTGATACAAGAGAAACCTATAGGCTGATGAATCTGGCCTGATAAGTTCATTATGTTTAACCCCGAATATATATTATTTTGTCTGGAGAGATTTGGCTGTCGTGGTGAACGACTTGCGCTTCATGAGGGAAATGAAAATATGAAATTCAAGGCACATGCTCTTAGTGTTTGCGTTGTATCTTTTTATTGCAAGTCTGTAACCAGTTTCGCCATTAAACAAAGTTTCTATGCCTGACATGGTTACTCATGCTCTAATGTGGAACGGTGTTGTTAGTGCTAACGTTTAGTTCCTCAGAAACACCTGGTTGTGTTGCATCAAAGGTATCGATTTGACTGTATAATTTGAGATTTTGAGTAGAACTGCAAGGGCATCGAAGCTTTGCAAAGGCTCACGCAGAAACTGAGGTCGTGTTCGGTTGGTTAGTGGCTGGCGCTGGTTTTTGCTGAGACAAAAACAATGCTGGATAGTTGGTGGCTGATGCTGGTTTTTCTGAGAGAAAAAAATTATTGACAGTTGGCTGATAAGCCAAGCGAAGAGGACGGGCCAACGAGCTTGCCCACCCTGCACGGTTAGTGGGGATCCCGAGCAGATCCACTAACCGCAGTTTCCTGAGTTGTCAACATGTTCACGAAATGCCGTAACTGTCCAACAATCCATGCTGCTCAGAAGTCATAACATAGGCGCCTCTTGTTGATGTTGTACAATGTACAGAGTTTAGTAAACTCTTGATGTCAAACAATATTGCGTATTTGGAACTTACAAATTAATAACATTGACTCAGGGCCTGTTTAGATCCAAAATTTCTACTCCCAGATTTACTATGCAAAAAGAAGATTTCCATCACATCAAAATGTCATAACATGCATGGAGTACAAAAACTAATTACACAGTTTTGTTGTACTCTGCGAGACGAACATTTTGAGCCTAATTAATAAATTTTTGGACAGTTTTTCGCACATACAAACAAAATGCTACAGTGACGCAATGATTAAGATGTGAGATCATACTCCCAAATTCACCCACCCAAATCCAACATCTAAACACGGCCTTAATGGTAAAAGTTGGGATTTCATCACTGCATGAATGGAGCATCGACCTGATACCTAATTTTCCCTTTCGAGATCGAGTGGGGCCAGACAGAAGTTTTGCCACTCCAAATCTTTCGTTAATCAAATGATCAAATCAATCTCGAGAAGATAGTCCGAGTAGTACGTGATTAATCAATCCCTAGGCCGTCTCTTTTTTTGGGGCCCTAGGCCGTGTCTTGGCAGAAGTAAAATACAGTACTAGCAGCAAAGAACATTCCATCTGTTTAGTTCATGGGCTCGAGAAAATCCGCTTCCGACATTTGGTCCATAACGGCAGGCAACGATTCCTTGGCCCAGGCCCTATCGGGTCCACCCACAGTTAGCCACTCCAGTTCTCTTCGTCGCTTCGCTACCCAGCTCGCCTCGCTCCCGCACGCTCCACGGCGCCGGCCAAAATTCCCAATACTCCAATCCCAAACCCTCTCGGCCATGGCGGCAATGCTCGAGGGCAATGCGGCCGGGGTGGTTCCCCGGTCACCGCCGCCACCGACCACACCGACGCCTCGACTCCCGCAGCCGATGGCGTGGACCGCATCAGCTCCCTCCCCGGACGGCCTCCTCCCTCTCTTCTTTTTTTTTAAGGGAACAACGGAGGGCCAGAGGCCCACCTGAACAAATTTCATTCCATCAAACGGTGATACAACTCGAGGCAAGCGCGGCGCCTCATGATAGAGTACACATGGGGGAGGAGAGGCAGAAAGAACAGGCAGTCGTTCGTCAACGCCTCCAAGGAGGGCAGCGGCACCCAAGGGCGTCGCCGTTGACAGCACCGGATACTCCGGGCAAGGATGAAGTATTAAACATGGGTCTAAGACCTGCCTAAAAAAACCTTGGTCACACCAACAAGTGGCCGGGGAAGCCTCGAATCAACGCCTCCACGGAGGAAACGACACCTGACAATGCCGCCGTTGACGGCCATGGCACAAGACTGGGCTAGGATTTCTCCCGGCGAATCCCCGGAGTCACCATAATCCCTTCACCGAAGACGAAGCCCAGGGCCTAGAACAACGGCGCAGGGGGGACCAATGCACGGCGCGGCAGCGGCGACTGCGATGCAGCAGCCCTGCCAACGCGACCAGCCTCAGCACACGGGAAACCGCCGCTGTCATCACCTCCGAGGAAGCGCATCGCCGACACCACGGCAGAACGCGGGGGAGGCGGGTCTGCGCACTCGCCGCCAGAAGGGACGGGGCCCCCGCGCCAAGGTTCGCCATAGAACAGGCTCTCTCGCTCCAGCAGACGCGGATCTGAGCGGGGAGCGGCGAAGGTCGTCGGGTCCGGACGACGCAGTCGAAGAACGCCGTCAGCACAGTAGACGGGCTCCCCCACGCCCGGTTCGCCATGGTACGGGCTCACCCGCTCCAGCAGGCGCGGATCTGAGCGGGGAGCGGCGGTGGTCACCGGATCCAGGCGAAACGGCCGGGGCGCGGCCGGCAGTCGACGGATCCGGGCAGGACGTGGGTTGGGAGCCCCTGATCCGGGGCCGGGCACGCCAGAGCGGGCCGGGAGCGTGGACGGCGGTGGCGAAGACCACCGGATCTGGACAGGGGCGACCGACGGCGGCGGAGGCTCTGGATCCGAGCCGGTCGCGGCAGGCGGCTATGGAGACCGCCGGATCTAGACACGGGGGCGGGGGCCGCCGAAGGGTGAGGGAGCTGAGGCCGGTGGAGCTTGGAGTGGGTGGCGCGGAGGTGGCGGCGGAGGGCGAGCTGAGGCCGGTGGAGCTTGGAGTGGGGGGCGCTTCCGATCTGTGGGCGGGGGCTCGACGGCGGGGGTGGGGGCCCTCGAGTCGCCTCATTTTTTTTTTTGGCGGGCTCTGCCTGCGGCGCCGGCGGCTCTCGTTGGCGCGCTGCGTAGGCCCGCTTGACTAACGCGGGCACAAAATGGACGGCAGATACGCGCTCTACTTCCACATCCAACGGACAAGCATCCCAAGCCGACCCTATAAACAAATGCCGCAAACAACGCCGCCGGAAAATCCTGAGTCCGGCGCCGCCATCCGCCGCTTGCACTAAACCTCACTAACCCTAGCCGCCGGCCATGGCCCCCAAGCGCCAGGCTCCGCCGCCGGCTGCCTCCTCCAAGGATACCGCCTCTGGTTCGGGCTCAGATGAGGAGTCAGAAGAGGAGGGGAGATCGAAAATGCCCACTCGCCCCCTTCCGCCACTACACCCAAGACCACGGCTCCGCCGCCGCAGAAGGGCCAGGAATCCGAGGGCTCCGACGAGGAAGAGGAGGACGAAGAAGAAGAGGAAGAGAAGACCAACCACGTGGCCCCTCCTCCCGCCACGAAGAACCGGTCTCCGCCGCCGCCGAATCGCGAGGAATCCAAGACCTCCGGCGACGAGGAAGGGGTGGAGACGGACGACGAGGTGCCGCAGCCGAAGCCCGCTCCAAATCAGGAGGCGGAGGGGAAGGGCTCGAAGCCGTCGTCGAGCGAGGACAAGCAGCCGGGCGCACCGTTCCAGCGCACCTGGTCGACGGACGACGAGGTCCGCATCCTGGAGGCCTTGGCCGCGCACCGCCGGGAGCACGGCACGCTGCCGCAGATCGACGCGCTCGCCTCCTTGCTCGCCGGCAGCCTCGACTACCGTGGCTGCAGCCCGTCGGTGCTGCAGGGTAAGGTCAGGAGGCTGAGGCGCCGGTACAACGTGGACGTGGCTGGGAAGAAGCGCGAGCCACCGAGCAAAGATCACGACCGCCGGCTCTTCGACCTCTCCAAGATCGTCTGGGGTTCCACGGCCAACGACGGCGCGCGGAGGGAGGTCGGCGAGGTGTGCGAGCGCTACCCGTACCTCGCGGAGGAGGTGAGGGCGGTGGAGGAGGAGTACCCGGGCATGTTCAAGCGGGAGTTCGAGATGATCGACGACGACAAGGCGTGCGCTCTGGACGAGAAGATCAAGAGGCAGAGGCTGCATCAGGCGAGGCTGCATCAGAAGCACAACGACCTGATCAAGGAAGTGACCAGGACGCTCATCGATCTGACCGAGTGATGGGTGGACTGAGCATCTAGGCATTCCTGTTTGTGGCCGTTGAAATGCATAGGTGATCGATTACAAGCTAGCAAATTTTTATATCCAGTAGCTGAACCTGCAAATTTTGCGTCTCGATAGTGTCGAACCTTGTTGATGGAGATCGGCTCGTTAGTCAAGAAATGCCTGTACCAGAGGGAATGTTTTGCTGTCGTTTATGAACTAATCAGACATGTTGATGATGTCTAAATTCTGTTTGGCATCACCCATACACCCTTCCCCTCCCAGGGCTTCCCACACCCACAGAACCCAATTCCCTCGCGCTTCCCCTTCCCCTTCCTCTGCCTCCCGCATCAGTGCATCACACATCCCACCACCGTATGCAATTATTCGCGCCCGGACGCCACCGCCTCTGCCTGCGCCACCACCACTTCCGCCATGGGCGACTCCTCGGTGGCCGGCGCGTTCGTGCCGTCCGTGCCCAAGCCGGAGGCCGCGCCGTCACCGCCGTCCGGTGACGCCTCCACCGCTGCGCCGCGGCGATCCACGGCGGCGCTGGTGCTGGCGGTGGAGGCGGGGACGCGCGCGGCGTCGGGGTCCTCGCAGGGCCCGGCGGCGGAGGGAGAGGGGCCCGCCGACAGGGACCTCCTCTGCCCGATTTGCATGGCCGTCATCAAGGACGCCTTCCTCACCGCCTGCGGCCACAGCTTCTGCTACATGTGCATCGTCACGGACCTCAGCCACAAAAGCGACTGCCCCTACTGAGGCCACTACCTCACCAAGGTCCAGCTCTACCCCAACTTCCTCCTTGACAAGGTCGGCTTGCTGGCTAGCATCGGCGGCGAGTCGCCGGCCGAACCCGCAAGCGTGCACGGGGGAAAGCTAGGAAGGCCGGCAGGACCGTGGGCGAGCCGCAGGAAGGCGATGGCAGCAGCGGTGTGCAGACGGACGGCCAGCGCTCGGCTGGACTGCGTGCATCGGCAACGAAGCTTGCGCGGGCGGCGGCCTCCGCCGCGGGTGCCCAGGCGAGGTCTCCGTCGGGGAGCAACGGGGCCCACAAAGCGTGTGGATAAGAAACTCCCATGGCCCCCAACGCCCTTCCACCGGTTTCCAGGCTTCTTGATGCGCGAGTCAAGAGGAAAATACACCAGCGGTCCTCGAACTTGTCCCGAGGTGTCATTTAGGTCCCCGAACTCTCAAAATGCACATTTAGATCCCTGAACTTGATAAATTATGTCATCTAGGTCCAAACTTCTAAAAATACCCCTATATTATTGATGTTTGTATATCTCTTGATCTATAATTATCGATATCGTACAATCAAATAAAGTTATTTAATTATTATGATGAAAATAACCGATTTAGTTAGAGAAATAGTATAAAATTTCATGCTTAATTGACAGCCATGTCATTATGCATAGGGGTATTTTTGGAACGTTGGACCTAGATGACACAGTTTAGCAAGTTCAGGGACCCAAATGTGCATTTTGAGAGTTCGAGGACTTAGATGACACCTCGGGACAAGTTCAAGGACCGACGGTGTATTTTACTCCACGAGTCAACATCGTTTCCCTCCTGAGAAACGGTTTCTACAATTTTTCTCCTCTCTCTTCATTTATTTCCATGCCAACTCAGACTTTTTGCTTACATGGCACTATAGTTAATGCTATGGAAACTAGCTGAGGTGGAGGGTTGGGACTGCCCTAGTTGATTTAATTTCACTCTCCGTATTGGCTGGATGCTTGTACAAAATTGCAGTACCAGAAAGTTAAATGTCATTTTGAGAAGTTACATTGCCTTGGGTTTTATAATTCAGAATAATTTTATACAACAGTGCTGTCTCTTTCTCGAACGACTTCAGTTCATCACATGGCAGCAAAGGTCTAGGGCCTGCATATTCTATATAGTGGTTACTGGCAGCTGGTAGCTGGTTGACAATGGCCGCAGTTGTATCGAGTTTGCTTGTCATCATACTGTCTATCGATCTGATATCTCATCATCAACAGGATGTACTACTTGTGATTTCTAGCCTGCAGCTCTTTTGGCTTGTAATTGGACCCTCTATTTGTCATAACATAATGACTGCAGTTTCCAGCGTGTTCAAGAAAAAAAGAAGAAAAGAAACAAATAAAGGCGCCAGAATTTCTGACCAAGGCGGTGTTTAATTCACGTGAAAAGAGAAAAAGTGAAATGAAAATGTCACATCGGACACTGTAGCACTTTTCGTTTGTTTGTGGTAAACATTGTCCTACCATGACCTAACTAGGCTTAAAAGATTCGTCTCGTCGTGTACATCAAAACCATCCAACTAGTTTTTTTATTTATCCACGTTTAGTACTCCATGCATGAGAAGAGAGATTTGATGTGATAGGTGAATAGTGAAGTTTGGAGAGAGAATTTTTGAAAATTTGGTGATGGGATAGGGAACTAAACGGGGCCCAAGTTTGTGTGCCCTGTGTGTTCTTGTTCAGTCCTTCCCAATGCAGTTATTTTTCAATCCTAGTATGTAATTAATGAGCCAAGGGTGAAGGCTGGCTTCGGCTTGAGAAGGCAACTAGAATTTGAATCCCATATCTTCCCAAGTTTCGACGGTATTTTCCTCCCAATTCTATTGTACGGAATTAATCCGGAAAAAATAATATTCAATATAAATATTCTTTTCAGAAAAATAAGGATTTTATATTGCAAATTCTTCAACCCATCAAGATTCAATATGAATATTTCAAGATCGTATATTTGTAAGGGCCACCGTACTCGGCGGAATCCCCGCAGTCGGACTCGGCGGAATCAAATTGTTTGATGGCAAGTCGTGCCGCAGTCGGACTCGGCTGAATCCCGCAAGGCCACGGTACGAGGAGGATAAAAGGGAGAGAAAGACGCCGTCCACAGGCCACAAGGCCCAATGGGCAAAATCGACAGGAACAACGGCGCAGCCGCCGCCAGAACCCGGCCGTCTCACCCTCGGCGCGCGCGCCCCGGCCGCCGACGGGGCCTCCGCCTCCGCCGCCGCCGCCGCCGCGGACAACGCCCGGGACGTCGTGGTCGAGGACTTCTCCGTGTCCGCGGCGGGCGTGCGGCTGCTCGACGGCGCCACGCTGCGCGTCGGGCACGGCCGGCGCTACGGCTTCGTGGGGCCCAACGGGAAGGGCAAGTCCTCGCTGCTCAAGCTCCTGGCGTGCCGGGCCTGCCGGAAGCTCCCGGTGCCGGGGAGCATCGACACGTTCCTCGTGGAGCAGGAGTGCGCCAGCGACGACCGCCCGCTGATCGAGGCGGTGCTCGCGGCCGACGAGGAGCTCGCGGCGCTCCGCCGCGAGCGCGACGGGCTTGAGGCCTCCGACGACGCCGCCGGCAACGCGCGGCTCGCCGAGGTGTACGACGAGCTCAGGCTCCGCGACTCGGACGCCGCCCGGGCGCGCGCGTCCAAGATCCTCGCGGGGCTGGGGTTCAGCCATGCCGATCAGTCGAAGGCCACCGGGAAATTCAGTGGCGGCTGGCGGATGCGCATCTCCCTGGCCTGCGCGCTCTTCATGCAGCCGACCTTGCTGCTCCTCGACGAGCCGACCAACCACCTCGATCTCCGGGCGGTTCTGTAGCTGGAGGAGTACCTGTGCACGCAGTGGAAGAAGACGCTCATCGTCGTGTCCCATGACCGGGATTTCCTGAACACGGTCTGCAGCGACATCATCAGCCTGCACGACAAGAAGCTCGATTTCTACCGTGGCGATTTCGACGACTTCGAGAGCGGTTTCGTGCAGAAGAGGACCAGAGCGATCCGGGATCACGAGAAGTTGGAGAAGCAGGTGAACGCGGCTAGGAGGAGTGGGAACAAGGCTGCGCAGGAGAAGGTTGTCCGGCAGGCCATGTCAAAGGCAGAGAAGAGCAAAGGGAAGGGGAAGAATGCATCGAATGATCACGCTGACCAGAAACAGGCGATCTTCCACAGAAGTGGCATGATTATTGTGTTAGATTTCACTTCCCTGAGCCCACTGAACTCGCACGGCCACTGCTTCAGCTTGTTGAGGCAGGTTTCAGCTACCCAGACTTCAAGCTTTCGGATGTCGATGTCGACATCGACATGGGCACACGTGTGGCTATTGTTGGTTGTTGGACCTAATGGGGCAGGGAAATCCACCCTTCTTAAGCTACTTGCCGGTGATCTTGCCCCAACTGAAGGTCAGGTAAGGAGGAGCCAAAAGCTGAGGATTGGGCAATACTCACAGCATTTCGTCGAAATATTGGAGATGCAGGAAATCCACCCTGACCAGGAGGGCATGAGCAAGGCAGAGGCTGTGCGTGCGAAGCTTGGCAAGTTTGGATTACCCAAAGAAAACCATCTGACTCCGATTGATAAGTTATCTGGTGGCCAGAAGGCCCGTGTCGTCTTTACTTCGATTGCAATGGGGCATCCTCACGTTCTTCTGCTTGATGAACCAACAAATCACCTAGACATGCAGAGCATTGATGCGTTGGCTGATGCCCTGGATGAGTTCACCGGAGGTGTTGTCTTGGTTAGCCATGATTCAAGGTTGATTTCTCGGGTTTGTCAGGATGAGACAAGGAGTCAGATATGGATTGTGCAAGATGGCACTGTCAACACGTTTGATGGCACATTTGAGGACTACAAGGATGAACTCGTGGAAGAGATAAAAAAGGAAGTGTCTGACTAATGTTTCTCCTACAATTCAGTTTGCACTTTGGAGCTCATGTAAAAATATAATGCTGGTCTCTGCTGTTATACGATACTTCATCTGAAAATTGTTATTTTCAGACTTTCAGTTTCTATGCTTGTCTTTGGTCCCCTGAAGCTTTTGTCGGTACTCTCTGTTCTGTTTTTTTCCCCTTTCAGCACTAATGTGCATAATTTCTTGCCTCAAAGAACAGATGGCCTTGTATTTCAGCCTTGTCGTGCTTAATATGAAAGAGATTCTGAAACTCGTTTTCATTTGATTGGATTACATTGTACTTGACCCTGCAGGCAGAGGATATGATAGGGGTTCCTTGTATGCTGGCTGTTCACTTGACTTGCCAAAGGATATGTGATTTAAGTGAATTTGCTGCTCCCAATGCAATCTGAGGCACAGAGCTCACATATGAAGACCATGAAATTGCCTTCTGTTTTAGTTTTGTTGCGAATAGATGATGATTTGATTGTGTGTGTAAGTGTGTTTACTGAAGCACATGCTCTTTCACCCTTGGATGGTATCTTTGGTTTATATGCTATTTCTCCACATTCGCTAGGCACAATGCAACTTAGATCAGGTACAAGTAAAACTGTCACTTTTGCTGTAAGGCTACCTTTTCTTTCTCTGCTAGACTGTAGTATATATTTGAAGATGTTAGGCTTAAACGAGTGATTTTTCCTAGCTAGGCCATGAAATCGACTCAACTTTAGACGCGATCCATCAGAGAACAATTTTGACCGCCTTACTCCCTAAAACGTAGCGTATGGACATGTGTGCCTGATCATCTCGAGTCCACTCGTCATCACCTCAACGCCGGTGAACACGCCTAAGCTGCTGCCAACAAGGCGCTCATCTTGCCTCGATCACCAGCAAAGCAAAAATTCTGGCAAATGCAAAACTTGGCGGCGGATCCCAGCGGCACGAGGCTTGGTCTTCCTCCCAGTCCCAGTCCCCAGAAGGGGAAGCGGCGGCGGCATTGATCGAGGTCACCAGGTCGGACACGCAGAACCGAAGGCCGTGTGCTCACCAGAATGGCATCGCTCCACATGCGGCTCGCCGTGTCAAAGCAGTAACCCTCGGGGCCGATCATGTCCGGCGGGCCCGAGGGCCTCGAAGCAGTGCGCGTCGTGGAGGTTGTCCGTTGCTCACGACGTACAAGCTGCCGCCGACGGCGAGGGACACGTTGAAGGCCTTGGGCGCGTGCGGACATGGCATGGTGCGCGCGGCTGGCACGGCGGCGTCGTAGAGGCCGGCGCGGCCTTCGTGGTCGGCGCCGACGATGATGCACGCAGACACGCAGTCGCTGGTATCCTCGCCGCCAGCTCGCCGCGGCGGCGGGCTGCCTAGAGGCATGAGCATAAACTCCACCCACGCTATCTCGTCGATCTGGTTTCTCTTCTCCTCTGGATTCGAGAGAGGAGGACGGCGGCGCTGCTGGAATGCTGCAGAGCTTGGAGTGGCGGCGGCGGCGGTGGAAGGAGCTTGCAGGTGAGGTTGATGAGGAACATGAGCCGAACGAAACTATTTCAACATGGGCGGGCCGAGCGGGAATACGAGATACCTCTCCGCACAAAATAATTTATCCAAGCCAAACATAAATACATTTCGCAACATGTCAGAATTGGTCAGTAATATCCCGCCATGTCAATATGCTACCTAGCAAAGTAACAATGAAGAAATCACAAGTAGGGGATGATACACCAGCCAAACTTGTCTTGTGTAAAATTCTACGACAAAAATGAAATTGTACGTGCCAGAAGAAATTCTAAATCAGTGTTCAGAAAGACCAGGGAACTCTGATATGAATATATGATACAACAAACTTGACAGTTCATTACTGACTGAACCAATATGAGCACTAAGCAGGACTTTACACATGCTGCCAATGGAGCATCCTGGGAGAAGATAGCATTACAGTATAAATGAGAAGACGTTAAGCAATGTAATCACCTAGCCTTAATTTTACATCACTTAGTCGTCAAACACAAAACTATGGATATCATAGAAATACTCAGTGGTAAAAGATAAAATTATTTTAAGTGAGCAAATTGAACTGCTAACTTCAACGCTAAACATCTAGTCAAGCTAGTTGATACCTTCCAATCTAAAGGAAAGGAAGGGAATGACAACTTCAATGCTTAAAACCTATTCATGCTAGAAAAAGGGAATCACAACTACAAGGCTTGAAACTATTCTTGCTACTTGAATTGAAACATGCCAATCCGAAGAAAATAAATAAAAGCTCAATGCTTAACAACTATTGATGCTACTTGAAACTTGCCAATCTGAAGAAAATAAATAACTCAATGCTAAACAACTATTAATGCTACTAGAAACTTACCAATCTGCTGAAAATAAATAACAACAAATCAAAAGAGAAGCATTCTTAGCTGCATATGTAGACAGCACAACGGCAGCGGTGAAAAGAGCTTGCAGGTGAGGTGGATGAGAAACATGAGCCGAACGAAACTATTTCAACGTGGGCCGAGCGAGATACCTCTCCGCATAAAATAATTTATCCAAGGCCAAACGTAAATACATTTCGCAACATGTAAGACTTGATCAGGAATATCGCGCCATGTCAATATGCTATCGAAGAATGAAGAAATCACAAGTACGTGATGATTCATCAGCCAAACTTGTCTTGTGTAAAATGCTACGACAAAATGAAATTGTACGTGCCAGAAGAAATTCTAAATCAGTGTTCAGAAAGACCGCAGGGAACTCTGGTGATAAAACAAACTTGACAGAAGTTCATTACTGACTGAACCAGTATGAGCACTAAGCAGGACTTCACACATGCTCCCAATGGAGCATCCTGGGAGAAGATAGAATTACAGTATAAATGATAGGATGTTAAGCAATGTAATCGCCTGGCCTTAATTTTACATCACTTAGTCGTCAAACACAAAAACTATGGATATCATAGAAATACGAGAAGTGGTAAAAAAATAAAATTATTTTGAGTGAGAAAATTGAACCGCTAACTTCAACGCTTAGTCAAGCTAGTTGATACTTTCCAATCTAAAGAAAAGGAAGGGAATGGCAACTTCAATGGTTAAAAACTATTCATGTTACTTTAATTGAAACATGCCAATCTGAAGAAAAGGAAGGGAATCACGACTACAAGGCTTGAAAGTTGAAACTATTCATGCTACTTGAATTGAATCTTGCCAATCTGAAGAAAATAAATAACTCAATGCTTAACAACTATTAATGCTTCTAGAAACTTGCCAATCTGCAGAAAATAAATAACAACAAATCAAAAGAGAAGCATTCTTAGCTGCATATGTAGACAGCGCAACGGCACCAAGAGAAAATGATTTCCCAAAGGTCTGACATCACAAAATATCTGGTCACCTCCAAGTAATCACACAAATGGGTCTTTAACTGATAGATCAGATGCTTTGCCCAAGCTCATCGCACTCTCCTTTTCAGAACCCAGGAGCAGCATTTCACAGTTTTCATTGGCCCATGTCCACGTACATGCACAAAGATCAGCCAACAGGCCGTTCACCTCATGCACCTTATCTGCTGAAGCGAAATTTTCTTTGGTCAGCACCAGCAGCAAAGACTTTTAGCTTCTGTGCACTCCTGGCAATGAACTTGAGGAATTCAAGCTCGCCTTGGTCCCCTCGGAACTCATTGATGACAATTTCTTTGACATGCGATTTCACACATTCAATAGGCTGGATCTCCTGCCAGAACTTGGCATAATGCCTTCCAGTTCCTTCACCAAGTACAGAAGACTGCAAAATCAGAGCGAGGAATTCAATTATACATGACCATGTACACAGTCTGATGCTAGTGATCGACAATGTGAATACCACATGACCAACCAATGCAATTGAATTCGTGGCATCTCACCTCAATGTGCAGTGTCTGAATGTTGGGAAAGCATCTAAGGAAACTGGGAAGCATATTGAAGTCCTCGAAGATGCCAAAATTCACCCTTAAAGCCAAGATCTTGACGCTTGGGACAATGGTAACTGGGCTCGCTGCTGTATTGGCCTACAACGCAATGCACAAGAAGAAATGTCATGGATTGTGAGATACACACAAATGTGGATCACACTTGCTTCTGAAGGAGATGAAAGGTACTAGTACATTGATTACTGTGTTGCCAATCTGCAGTTGGTGAAGTCTTGGCTCCGAGTAACCAAGCACACGCAGCACAGGTGCACGGCAAATCTTGACTACCATAAAGATCGTCATCTGATTCATCCGGAGTATGAGCCGCTCTAGGTGCGGGGCGTCCACCACGGTGAGCTCCTCTGCCACATACGCCCAAAGGAGGATGCACTTGAGGCTTTGGCTACGGAGGTGGATGCGTCCGGGAAATCCGTTTAAGGTGAGCGTGAGAATTTCCAGCACGGGGCTGCAGGCGAGCATGTGGTCGAGGTCCTTGTCCCTAATGTGGGTGCTGAACAGGCCGAGGTGCTCTAGGAGGACACCACATCTGTTCCATGGTGGACGAGGGCGGCGGTGTCCGGGAAGACCCAGTAGCCGAGGAAGAGCCGATGCAGCGAAGCGCAGCTGAGGATGTCGTTGGGGAGGCGCCGGAGCACGCCCTCGGCCGAAGCGTCGACGTCGAGGAGGACGAGGTCCCCCACATCTTTGGCGGCGAGGAGGCGCGCCCACTCGGCTATCTCCCGCTCCCGCGACCCGGACGCGCACCAGGTGATCTGAACCTTGCGGAACGGGCCCGGGTGGCCGGCGAGGGCGCGGCCGACGGCGGCGGCACACGCGCGCTCGTCGGCGAAGGAGGCGGCGGCGATGAGGTCGGCGTCGCGGAGGACGAGCGGGGCGGAGCGCCAGAGCGGGAGCCAGCGGGACGAGAGCGCGGCGGTGCGCGCGCCGTCGTGGGCGGGGAGGCGGGAGACGACGTCGCGTAGGAGGTCGTCCGCCGTCGGCGGGCGCGGCCTCGGCCTCGACGGAGGAGAAGGAGGGGACGGTGCCGGCGTCGGCGTTGCGGGGGTCCCAGCTGAAGAGGTCCTCGACGAGCTTGCCGGCCATGGTGGGCGGAGAGGGTTTGGAATTTTTCGTTGGTGCGGCGAGCCGCGACTCAGGTTCACAATTCCGGCCGGAATTTCGCGGAATACCCGAAATTTCGGTTTTTTCGCTGGGTACCGGAACGGAAAAAATCATCCGAAATTTTATTTTTAGTGCAAATTTAATTATTTTTTAAAAAATAAAATGCTACGGTACCCGAAAAATGACCCGAAATTCCCGGAATTTTGATTTTTTCGCTGGGTCCCGAAATTTTTTTTCTACCGGAATTGAAAACCTTGGCCGCGAGAGCGAGGGGGGAAGCAGCGGCAATCCCCCACTGGACTGGAGGGAGTGTCACGTGTGGTGCGCGTGCGGGCACTGTGTAAGAGGAAGCCTAGGGTTTGGTACACTGTCGTGGGCCAATTCTTGCCGTGAATCAAACATATTCAAACGCAAGCCCATTTTTCTAACAGAAATAATGTGACCTGGATGGACGCCGCATAATGCAATTCTGTGTAGCATCCACTGCCGTTTTCCTGCAACTACGTACTAGTGCTATTTTATGTCCTCTTATGTGGATTATCATGATACGCAGAAAAATGTCAGGAAAATAGGGGAGGTTTTTTAGAACAAACACATATGGTTGCATTGGAAACACAATTCTCGCACTTCGCTCATTCGACCTCAATGCAGTAATCACCATTCACCATGTTACTATGTTAGAGTGTAAGACACACACAAGCTCTGTTCAACAGCAGAACTATCTAACCAAAAGTCTGGAAGACGGCGTTACCTGCTCAGCACAAGCTCTAGCATTGCCTGCGCCTGGAACTGGTTAGATTTACAGTCCCAATCACAGGTCTTAATCTCTCCACACAGAAACAGAACTTCAACGTTAAACATAAAGATAATGGTGCGACTTGTAGATAGTTGCTCACGAATGTCTAGGAATATCAGTACGCTATTAAATGTACAACACGGAAATCACAATTACAGCATTGATGTCACCAGTCCGATTCATTAGCTTAAATTATCTTTAAATATGCCAAAATAAAAGGGAATTACGGTAGAAGAAACCAAATAAGTGTTCATGTAGCATTCAAATTTTGTCCTACAAAGAGTGTTTATTTAGCTTTTAGGGATGCACATCTTAATATAAAGTTAGTTAATGCTACTTTTATAGTTCCAATGAAGGTAACATAATTATTTGTCATGACTACTAATCTGTCTTGATTTTTTAAATGAACACTTTATTTTGGGACGGAGGGAGTATAATATAAACATCATAGAGTAACTGTGATGACAGATGGATTTGAAATAACTCCCTGCATGACTTCAGCAGGCCATAGAGTGTGGTTCCAACTGATGAATGGAACATTTTCAATGGACATAGCATTACAGTATAATTACAGTATAGTGAATTACAAGCCACAAAACAATATCAATCCCAACGTGGAGCTTAAACTGCTTAATTAGATATGAAACAGTGCATATCGCAGAAATTCGATAACCCCGTTACAAAAGTAGTAATTTGAGTGAACCATGAGCCATGCTAACAGCTAACTTCAACTCTTACAACTATTTATGCTGCTTGAAACCTGCCAAACTTCAGAGAGGAATTAGCAACACACTAAAATGAGCACTACGCTTAATTGCCTAAGCTGAAAACGCAACAAAGGTCTTACATCATGGAATTTGTATCTTTCTTCAAGTTCATCACATAAACGGATCGTTGATTGATAGATCAGATGCTCTACAGAAGCTCAAAGCATTCTTCTTTTTAGATCCCATCAGCAACACTTGACAGTCTTCAGTGCCCCACAGCCTTATAGACGCAAATAGAATCTTCAATCGGCAGCTCACCTCATCCACTCATCTGTCGAAGTTGATTTTTCTTTGGTCAACATAGGCAGCAGAAACTGCAGCTTCTCTACACGCATAGCAATGAACATGAGGAATTGGCACTCGCTTCGGTCCCCTCGGAATTCATGGATGACAATTTTCTTGACATGTTCCTTCAGACATTCAATAGGACGGACCCCCGTCCAGAATTTGGCATCGAGCATACCAGTGGTTTCACCAAGCATGGAAGACTGCAAAATCAGTGATGAATTTAACTACAGAATACAGATAAACATGGAGGACACAGTCTGATGCTAATGATCAATTATCTGAATACAAATTCATGTCGTTTCACCTCAAGCATTCCAGAAAGGTGAGCAGCATATTAACATCCTTGACGACACCAAGATTCACCTTTAAAGCTAGGATCTTGACGCTTGCAACAATGGAACTTGAGCTTGCCTTTGTCTGAGCCTGCATTTTGCAATGTACAAAAGGAAATGTCATGGACAACCAAGACAACCGTACATATAGATCAAATAATTAAGGTTGCTTCCGGAAGAGATGAAAGGTACTAGTACATTGATTACAGTGTTGCCAAAGATGTGTATAAGAGACAGGTGGAGTACAAAATTATGACAGATGGATTTGAAGGCGGGAGACGACGTCGCGTAGGAGGTCGTCCGCCGTCGGCGGGCGCGGCCTCGGCCTCGACGGAGGAGAAGGAGGGGACGGTGCCGGCGTCGGCGTTGCGGGGGTCCCAGCTGAAGAGGTCCTCGACGAGCTTGCCGGCCATGGTGGGCGGAGAGTGTTCGGATTTTTCGGTTGGTGCGGCGAGCGAGGTGAGGGGGGAAGCCATGGCGGTGATGTCACGTGTGGTGCGGGTGCGGCACTGTGTCGAGGAAGGGGTTTGGTACACTGTCGTGGGCCAAATGTGGGCCAAGTTCTTGCCGTGAATCGAACATATTCAAACGCAAGCCCATTTTACTAACAGAAATAATCTAAGACCTGGACAGCCGCACAATGCAATTCACCGGCATCCACTGCCGTTCTCCTGCAACTACGTATATATAGTGCTATTTAATGTCCACTTTTGTGGAATCATACGCAGAAATATGCCAGGAAAATAGGGAAGGTGCTTTAGAAGAAGCATATGGTTGCATTAGAAACACAATTCTCGCACTTCGCTCCTCCAACCGCAAAGTAGTAATCATACCATGTTAGACACACAACACACAACCTCTGTTCAGCAGCAGAACTGTCTATGGAATTGGTTAGACTACAGTCCCAACCACAGCTCCTAATCTCTCCACATAAACAATACTTCGATGTTAAACATAATCATAATCGTGTGAAGTGGAAATAGTTTTTCACGAATTTAGGAATATCAGTACGCTGTTAAATGTACAACACGTAAATCCCAATTACACCAATCATGTCACCGTCCGATTCATCAGCCTAAATTATCTTTAAATGCCAAAATATAAGGGAATTTCGGTAGAAGAAACCAGAATTCATATAATATAAAGATCATAAAGTAACTGTAATGACAGATGGATTTGAAATAACTTCATGTATGAAAAAAAGGAGTATGTATGAACAATCAGGAATTCAGCTGGCCATAGAATGTGGTGCCAACTGATGAATGGAACTTTTTCAATGGACATAGCATTACAATATAGTGAATTACAAGCCACAAAACAATGTCAATCCCAAAGTGGAGCTTAAACTGCTTAATCAGATATGAAACAGTGCATATTGCAGAAATTCGATAACCCCGTTACAAATGTAGTAATTTGAGGGAACAATGAGCCATGCTAACAGCTAACTTCAACTCTTACGACTATTTATGCTGCTTGAAACCTGCCAAACTTCAGAGAGGAAATACCGACACACTAAAATGAGCACTACGCTTAATTGCATAAGCCGAAAACGCAACAAAGGTCTGACATCATGGAATTTGTAGCCTTCTTCAAGTTCACCACATAAACGGATCGTTGATTGATAGATCAGATGCTCTAGGGAAGCTCAAAGCATTCTTCTTTTCAGATCCCATCAGCAACACTTGACAGTCTTCAGTGGCCCACAGCATAGGTGCAAATAGAGTCTTCAATTGGCAGCTCACCTCCTCCACCTCATCTGTCGAAGCTGTTTTTTTCTTTGGTCAACACAGGCAGCAGAAACTGCAGCTTCTCTACACGCATAGCAATGAACATGAGGAATTGGAACTCGCTTCGGTCCCCTCGGAATTCATGGATGACAATTTTCTTGACATGTGCCTTCAGACATTCAATGGGACGGACCCCCGGCCAGAATTTGGCATTGAGCATACCAGTGGTTTCACCAAGTATGGAAGACTGCAAAATCAATGATGAATTTAACTACAGAATACAGATAAACAAGGAGGACGCAGTCTGATGCTAATTATTAATGATGTGAATACAAATTCATGTCATTTCACCTCAATGTGCAGTGTCTCAATGTTGGGAAAGCATTCCAGAAAGGCGAGCAGCATATTAACATCCTTGAAGACACCAAGATTCACCTTTAAAGCTAGGATCTTGACGCTTGCAACAATGGAACTTGAGCTTGCCTTTGTCTGAGCCTGCATTTTGCAATGCACAAAAGGAAATGTCATGGACAACCAAGACAATCGCACGTACATATAGATCAAATAATTAAGCTTGCTTCCGGAAGAAATGAAAGGTACTAGTACATTGATGATAACGTTGCCAATGTGCAGCTGGTGAACTCTGGGCTCCAAGTAACCAAGCACATGCAGCTCTGATGCCTTTTGATCAATCTTGACCACCATATTGTCACCTGATTCATTGCCAGCACACGTCTTCCACAGGATGAGCCGCTCCAGACGCGGGGCATCCACCACGGCGAGCTCCTCTGCCAGAGACATCCAGAGGACCATGCACTGGAGGTTTGGGCCGCGGAGGCGGATGCGTTGTGGCAATCTGCTAATTGACATGAGTGCCAGTCTTTTCAGCTTGGGACTGCAGGCGAGCATGTGCTCGAGGTCCTGGTCCCTCATGTCGGTCTTGTGCATGACGAGGTCCTTGAGGAGGGGGAAGACTACATCGTTGCCGCGGTGGACGACGGCAGTGGTATCCGGGAAAATACAGTAGCCGAGGAATAGGCGATGGAGCGAAGCGCAGCTCAGGATGTCATCGGGGAGGGGGCGCTCCACGCCTGGGAAATAACCTTCGAGGTCGACGAGGACGAGGTCCCGCACGCACTTGGCAGCCAGGAGGCGCGCCCACTCCGCGAGCTCCCTCCCATGAGACTCGAACACGCAGCAGGTGAGCTGGACCTTGCGGAAGGGGCCCGGGTGGTCGGCGAGGACGCGGCCGATGGCCGCGGCCGCGGCGGCGCGCGCGCTGTCGTCGTGGAAGTTGGAGGCGAGGTGGAAGTCGGAGTCGCGGAGGACGAGCGAGGCGGAGCGCCAGAGGCCGCGCCAGCGGGACGCGAGCGCCGCGGTGCGCGCGCCGTCGCGGGCCGGGAGGCGGGAGACGACGTCGCGGAGGAGGTCGTCCGGGAGGGCGCTGATGCGGTCCACGCCGTCGGAGGGCGCCGCCTCGGCCACTGCGGATGAGAGGGAGGAGGTTGCGGCGCCGGGGTACCAGCTCCAGTTCTGGGCATCCTCGACGAGCTTGCCCATGGCGGACGAAGAGGATTCGAGGGTTTGGCCGGTGCGGGACTAGGTGGAGTGGAGTCAACAGTCAACGCTCTAGCGATGAGGTGGCCGTCGGGTGTTGGGGCGCTGTAGGAAGAAGCTGGCTAGGGTTTGGAGGTTGGCAGCTTGCCGTCGTGGGCCAAATGTCCGAAGCGAGTTCCTCGCGGGCGCATGAGTGCAAGTACGTTAGCGCCATCTAATAGGCGGTCTCCTGCAGTGATACGTAATCTTGAGACAACTTATCAGACAATCTATACAATAGGCTGTTGTTTTAGTTGTGTCATAGTAATACAAAATCCCTTAATTTATGGGGAAATAAAGAAATATCATTGGCTGCATGGCAACAAAACTCGTGCAATGGTGGGGGGAGTTGTCTCATAGTTCTAAATTTTAGCTCACGAGGAAGTTGTTTCGCAAAACAATGACCTCATTTTCTCACCTCGCTCTCTCTCCTCCACATTAGCGAAAATCCTACGTGGCGCTGCATGAGACGACCTATGAGACCACGTAGGATTTTCGCTAATGTGGAGGAGAGAGAGCGAGGTGAGAAAATGAGGTCATTGTTTTGCGAAACAACTTCCTCGTGAGCTAAAATTTAGAACTATGAGACAACTCCCCCCACCATTGCACGAGTTTTGTTGCCATGCAGCCAATGATATTTCTTTATTTCCCCATAAATTAAGGGATTTTGTATTACTATGACACAACTAAAACAACAGCCTATTGTATAGATTGTCTGATAAGTTGTCTCAAGATTACGTATCACTGCAGGAGACCGCCTATTAGATGGCGCTAACGTACTTGCACTCATGCGCCCGCGAGGAACTCGCTTCGGACATTTGGCCCACGAGCTGGACCTTGCGGAAGGGGCCCGGGTGGTCGGCGAGGACGCGGCCGATGACCGCGGCCGCGGCGGCGCGCGCGCTGTCGTCGCCGAAGTTGTAGGCGAGGAGGAAGTCGGAGTCGCGGAGGACGAGCGGGGCGGAGCGCCAGCGGGACGCGAGCGCCGTCCCGGGCCGGGAGGCGGGAGACGACGTCGCGGAGGAGGTCGTCCGGGAGGGCGCTGATGCGGTCCACGCCGTCGGAGGGCGCCGCCTCGGCCACCGCGGAGGAGAGCGAGGAGGTTGCGGCGCCGGGGTACCAGCTCAGGGCGTCCTCGACGAGTTTGCCCATGGCGGACGGTGAGGACTCGAGGGTTTTGGCCGGTGCGGGGCTGCGGGCTGCGGGGAGTGAGAGCCCGTGCCCGTGGGAGTAGGGTGGAGTGGAGTCAACAGTCAACACTGAAGCGAGGAGGTGGCCGTCGGGTGTTGCGGCGCTGTAGGAAGAAGCTAGCTAGGGTTTGGACTTTGGAGGTTGGCAGCGTGCCGTCGTGGGCCAAATGTCCCAAGCGAGTTCCTCGCGGGCCCATGAGGAAAACTATCTGGTCCAGTACAGTGTGGCAGCGTGTGAGTGGCCACTCCGATGGTTGGAAATGTCATTGCAGAACCTATGCCCCAAACAATGCCTGAAATCTTCCAAAGCAGCTGCTTGTCAGAACCCGATAGTTTGTTAATTCAGTAGTTTATATGATGCTTACTTCTTCAGTAGCAGGAGAATATATGCAAGACCCTAGGATGACTAAATGGTGGTATGCTGCAGAGTTGCATGGAATTAGGCCCCTACTAGTTAGTATAACATCAACAAGAGCTAGGTTCGTAAATACAGGGTAGAATGGACGGCGTCCGAAAGACAAACAGGATGACTGCATCATGTTGAAAATCTGACTGCATCATGTTGAAAATCTGAAGCAACAAGGAGCGCAATAAGATGAACAGAATGCGGCAAATAAAGTACAACTTGCACTCTTTCTCGCATCATCCGAATTTATGCTCAATCAATCAACATAGCTTGGATCACTGCAATGGCGGTCACACCACATTACAATAAACCAGAATAACCATAAGATCACAAGTAGCAGTACCAAATTATCAAGTACATCAACCATCAAATAGTCAGTCCTACTAGCTTCAGCACTTGGCTTCTGATGCTACATGTGTTACTAGCTAGGAGACCTGCACTATCTTCAGAAAAATACATGCCAACAATCAGAAACAATTTCTTGGAACAGAACACAATCTACTTCCAGAAAAGAAGCTAGCTTGGAGACATACAGGCCATGCTGGGTTCAGCAGCAGTAATGAAAAGGGTCAGCGACATCAAAATTAGATGCTACTTGGCAGCTCCAAGAAGCAGCACCCCTAGAGATGCTCTCCGCGATCACCAGTCTACAATTTGCACCGGCCATTTTCAGAGAAGACAGATCCTTCATCAGTTTGGCAGCTGCTGCATTTTCCCCTGAAGACAAACGTCCTTCGACAAATACAATGACTATCTCCCGCAGCACCTGTGCATTCTCCAGGATGAACTTCAGGAAAGCAAACTCGCTACGCTCCCCACGGTACTCATGGAAAACCATCTCCCTGATGTGTGACTGTACGCATTCGATGCCATTGGTCTCTTGCCAGAACTTCTGATTGAGCGTACCAGCTGGTTGATCAGTTTTCTCAGACTGCAAACCAAATCAATTGGTGGTTCAGCTAGTTAGTGGTGAATCATTCATCTCAGCAGCAATCAAATGCTAGTGATACTACAACTGTATGCCAATATAACCAAGGGAGGAGCAGTTCACCTTGATATGCAACGTCTCGACATTGGGAAAGCATCTGAGGAAGCTGGGAATCATCTTGGCTTCATTGCGAACTTCAAAATGCACCTTCAAGGCCAATGTCTTGACGCTCGGGATGATGGTTCTTGGGCTTGCCCGTGTATCAACCTGCATCATACAATTTTTCAATGAACACCGCACAACCTTTGACGCATTGGTGTAAACCAGTAGTAATCATTGCTGAAACAAAGGGAGTGTGGGACAGACCTTGATGGTGGTGTTGCCAACCTCAAGAACATGTACTCCGGGCTCCAAGTATCCCACAACACGCAGCTTGGGCGCATGGCCAAACTTGATCCTTGTGTGGACTTTCTCATGGCGTGCGTGAGAAATCCACACCTCCCACAGGAAGAGCCGCTCCAGACACGGGGCATCCACCACGGAGACGTCATGGACACTGCACATGCACAGCTGCACGCAGCGCAGGCTGCGTGCGATGATGCGGAGGTTCACATGCTTCTGGCTCGAGTACACCACCAGGGTCTCCAGGACGGGGCTCTTGGCGAGGATGAAGTCGAGGTCCCTCTCCTCCAGGGCAACGCAGCCGAGGCCGAGCTCAAGCAGGTGTGGGAACGCCGTGCCGCGGGGGAGAGCCGCGGTGCTAGGGAACCTCCAAGACCCGAGGTGGAGACGCTTGACGGAGGCGAGGCTGAAGATCGTGGCGGGGAGGGGAAAGTCGAGCGGCCAGGGGCGGTTGACGAAGACGAACTCCTCGACGCCCTTGGCGGCGAGGAGGTTGAGCCAGAGCTCGAGCTCGGCGCGGTGCGCGCCCATGGAGGTGCGGGTGAGGTGGACGCAGCGGAAGGGGCCCCGGTGGGCCTCCAGGACGCGGGACACCGCGGCTGTGACGGAGCCGGAGCCCGAGGGCGGGGGCGAGTCCTCGCCGCCGGCCGATTGGAGGAGGTGCGCGTCGACGAGGGCGAGCGGCGCGGAGAGCCAGAGCGGGCGCCAGCGCGAGGAGAGCACGGCGGTGCGCGCGGCGTCCTTGACGGGGAGGCGCGAGACGACGTTGCGGAGGATCCCGTCTGGGAGGGCGCTGAGGCGGTCCTCGCAGCCGCCGCCGCGGGGCGAGGGGTCGGCGGAGAGGGAGGCGGCGGCGGAGACGGGCGGGCGGGGGAGGAAGCAGCGCAGGACGTCGTACATGAGGTCCATGGCGGAGTTCAGCATCTCCGCGCCCATGCCGTGACCCACCAGCTCGCGCAGCATGGTCTCCATGGTGATCAGCGGCGGCGGCTGCTGCCGGTCCATGGCGGCCGCCTTGCTCCGTGGACCGTGGGGGACGAGGAAAGGAGTTGTTGCTTGGTGCGGCGGCGGACTGGGGGAAGCTGGTGAGTGGCCGAGTGGGGAGTGGGGATTTTTTTAAGACAAATTGGGGAGTGGGGAGGCAGCCTCCTAGGGTTTCGTTTTGGGAACACAATGACGTGAAATGGCATTTTTTTCCTTCTTTCTTTAAAACGGTGCAAATTGTTTGTTCTTATGAATGTGAATGATTTTATCCAAAATAGCATGGGCTAAATCCTTTCACATTTATCAAAAGAACCGTCTTTTCTTTTTATTCTCTATATACAAACAGGAGCATGTACATAGTTACTCGTGGACTGCTCGATACAGTATATTAAATATACTTTTGCCACCTAATGATGGTGCAGATATGACCAAACTAAATTTCAGATCTCAAATTCAGAGCGGGCTGTCTTTTTTTATCAACTTTGATAGTTTGATTCAAAGATGAACTAGTGAAGCAAAAAGGGGCCGGGAAGACTTTAATCTGCTATGTTTAGACCAACAAACTGTAGTTTGAGATACTCGGATGGAACCATAATTTATAGCAAAAAGTAGATAAGTGGAATTAAAAAAACATAGAACCTTTTTTTTTCATAAATCCATTTCTTACAAGTTACAACAATACATATAGATTAGAGTGAAAGATGAATTTCTATCGTTAAAGATAGTGAAATTGATTTTTTTTCCTCAATCCCTCACATGGTTCAAATAAGACGTTAAGGTGCACCAAAACACTTCATAGCTTTTGAAAACCAAGACTTTTCTCTTTTGTTTATGAAAAAAAATCACATTTTCCTTCCAAAACTCTAAAAAATACTTTGAGTTTGTTTGGTCGAGGGATCTCTACTATTATAGTGCATCTATTATATTAATACAACAGAGTTAAAAAGAGCCACCACGTTCGCCGATAGGGCCAAGAAATTACCACGTTAATCCAAAAAAAAGAAGAATATATGCCGTTGGATTATATGAAGATCTAACGGTCCATATTATTTTGTGGATCTAAAAAAGAAAAAATATACACCGTCGAATTTTATGAATGTCTAATGATCTATATTATTCCGTTAATTAAAAAAGAGAAGAATATATGTTGTACGATTTGACGAAGATCTAACGGTCTATATTATTTCGTCTGCCACCAACCCTCCGCAGTCGCCCCGCGGCCGCCGCTGTGCAGCCGTCCATGGCCGCCATAGGAGGCTTCCACCGTCGCCGCAAAGGCATCCGTGGCCGCTGAGGGAGCCCTCCACCGCCGTCGCCGCGAAGGCATCCGCAGCCGCTGAGGGAGCCCTCCACCACCGTCGCGCGGCTGCCCGTGGCCAGCCTGGGAGTCCTTCGTCGTCGCCGCGCGACCGTCCGCCGTCGGGTGGTCGTCCACCGCCGGGGTAGCTGCCCGCGCACGCCGGAGGACGGCGGGGCTGAAGGCTGCCAGTCGGGGAGACCAGCACCCCTTGCCACTGTTGCCACTAGAGAGGGGGGAGATAGAGGGAGAAAGATAGAGTGGGGGTGGTAGTGCGGACAGCCTGAAGCCCCGTATGCCCTTTCATGTTCCTCTATATATGAGGCAACATTCAACAATGAGTGAAGGACAATACGTCGATCTGCACGTGTACCAGATGAGAAGTGCTTAGATTTAGGGCGTTCAATAAGGTTGTGAGCATAGCAAGAGAGAACAATTCTCCCTATCCGAAGGGAGCAAATCGCTGCAGGGATTGAGCCTATGGCCGCGCTCAGCACTCAGTGTCTTCACCAACGCAAGTGGAAGATCATCAAACGGGTTATCCGTGCTCAAACCCTTTTGATGGTCTTTGTTAACGAGTTAGTGTAAGAAGGACCACAGAGAGAGAGAAAACAAAGAGGAGAAGGTGGTGTAGTGTTCAACAATGAGTGGAGGACACCACGTTGATTTGCACATGTAATTTGATGGAATGTGCTCGGATTTAGGGCGTTCACCAAGGTTGTGAGCACAACGAGAGAGAATTCTCCATATCCGAAGGAAGTTAATCGTTGTCGCATTGGTCATCACTATGGCCACGCTCAGCACTCATGGACGATCGTCAAATGGTTTGCCCACACTCAAACCCTTTTGATGGTCTTCGTTAAAGAAGCAGGAGCAAATTTAGGAAAAAACAAAGCGAAGAAACTTAGGTGTCATACAGCTTTGATGATGGGCGTGCTTTGATGTGCATATGTGTTGACATGGAAGTTGAGTAACAATAAGTTGGGCAAAGAAACACTTCTCTTAATGCCCGATATAATCATGTAGCTGTAAAATATTGTCGATCATTCATTAGATCGGACATCAACCATGTCTATATATTACTTTATCTTTTACAGGAGGAGAAAAAATGCAAAAGATTGATCCAGAACCGTGATAGGCATCCATTGGTCATTATAGCCTAAGTTCTCATTGCATAACTAGCAAAATAACAGTATTTTTTCGTAATATTTTCTTGAATAATATTTTTCTAGTGTGATTAATTACCCTCTATATTTCATTTCCTCCCTTCTTAAGCTTTGCTTCATGCTATGCCATTCTGATCATTGATTTATGCAACAAGCTAGGCTACCAATTATACCGTTGATTTGTGAAGGAGTCTACCCAAACATCATTATATTCTGTGGAAGGTTTCTACTTTAATCCAATCGTCCCATATATGTTACGCTATTGCAAGTTCGTCGATGTAGTTCGCATGTCCATTGAGGAAGAGAGTGTCATTGAGTTGCATTTTGTACATGTAAAGTTATATAAATTACTTTATTCACTTACCCATTATTACTACTTCAATATTAGGTCACACAATCTATTATCTTAGATCAACTCCAGTAGACCCAACAAGTCCCTATACCAAGTTTAGAGGGTCCACATAAAAGTTGCACTCTAGACCCAACAAGCTCCTATACCAAATTTAGAGGGTCCTGAAAAAAGTTGCACTCCAGCAGGCCCTCTACTTGCCCCCTATTTGGGTGGATTCCAAATGCACCCTCCATTCTCAAGTGTCTATAGAAAGCCCTATATGTATGAAGGCTATTGCTGGAGTCGTAGCATTTTTTGTGGTCCATAAAAAATAGAGATGGCCTCCATTTAGTATTTGGAGAGTCTGGATTGAAAGGTATTGGTGGAGTTAATTGTGGCCCGTAAAAAATAGAGGTGGCCTCCATTTAGTATTTGGAGAGTCTGGTTTGAGAGGTATTGGTGGAGTTAATCTTAATAAAATAATGTTATTATCATATTAATTGAAATAAAAATAATACACACTTTTAGTTTTTGGTAACATCTAAGAATCTATATTAACCCTTAAAGTCCACTGATTGGAGTAAATATATAGTTAAATTCAAAATTAAATAAGTAAGGAAATTATAAATTGATAAAAAAACAATGTCAAATACAATTAATAAATATAAGCTTGCATCATTAATTCATACCTGTGCCACATACGTGATGATAAAAAATAATAAGTTTGGACACACTTGAACAAACTGTAATGACAATGAAACAATGAATATTTAAATAAAATTATATTTAAATTAAAAAAAATCTAAATATTAGTATAAAAACTAGCTACCCGCGGCAAATTTACGCGGGAGAAAGCTACCCGCGCAAATTTACGCGGGTTACCTTGCTAGTTCTTATAATGAGAAAAACATCTTTTGGTTGTAAGCTGGGTGGAAGCAACCTGCGATGCAATAAAACACTCTTCACCTGGCCTGATGAAAGATATGCTCAAATGGTTGGGTGATGTAATGCAGCCACGCTGGCCCACATATCAGTCTTTGGCAAAAGGCCGCTGCATTCTCTCACGCTGCTCGCACGGGAGCGCTATCGACCGCGGTAAACGCCACGTCCCTTGTTTACCGTTTCTCATTATTGCCGGTCACACCAGCCCTTCTCCCCGCCTTGGCGCTGGTTCACCTCCTTCGCCTCCCACTAGAACACTTTCCCCACCCGCTCTTCTCCTCAATCCCCGCCTCCTTCAACCTTCCCCACTGCAAGGCGGCTCGATCCGCCGGGGGTGAATCACGGCGGCGGCGGTGCTAGCACAAGCGCTAGGCCTTCTCCTTGCGTGCTACAGCTTCCTGAGCTCAACACGAGCATACCCACACATTTATCTAGACAACGAGGGCTGTGGTGGCGTGGGTCGACGGTGAGCTGTGGCCGACGACCATGGCGGCGGCGGCGCAAGAGCTAGCGGCGGCGCGAGTCTGTGCGTGTAGGCGGAGGATGTAGAGGGTGATGCAGCAAGGCTGATGCGGGACTGGAGTGCCGGCGGTGGGGTGTAGCGGTGGCAACGTAGAGAGGGAGGAAATTGAAATAAAAATAATACACACTTTTAGTTTTTGGTAACATCTAAGAATCTATATTAACCCTTAAAGTCCACTGATTGGAGTAAATATATAGTTAAATTCAAAATTAAATAAGTAAGGAAATTATAAATTGATAAAAAAACAATGTCAAATACAATTAATAAATATAAGCTTGCATCATTAATTCATACCTGTGCCACATACGTGATGATAAAAAATAATAAGTTTGGACACACTTGAACAAACTGTAATGACAATGAAACAATGAATATTTAAATAAAATTATATTTAAATTAAAAAAAATCTAAATATTAGTATAAAAACTAGCTACCCGCGCAAATTTACGCGGGAGAAAAGCTACCCGCGCAAATTTACGCGGGTTACCTTGCTAGTTCTTATAATGAGAAAAACATCTTTTGGTTGTAAGCTGGGTGGAAGCAACCTGCGATGCAATAAAACACTCTTCACCTGGCCTGATGAAAGATATGCTCAAATGGTTGGGTGATGTAATGCAGCCACGCTGGCCCACATATCAGTCTTTGGCAAAAGGCCGCTGCATTCTCTCACGCTGCTCGCACGGGAGCGCTATCGACCGCGGTAAACGCCACGTCCCTTGTTTACCGTTTCTCTCCCCGTTTTCTCCCTGCAGCGGCGAGCGGCAAATGACGCGGCACACGGTAAAGCGCTCGCTTGCTCAGGACAGTCTCAGTGGAGGTTTCATGAGAGTTTCATAGCATTAAATATGCTAATGTGGCAGAGAAAAGAGTAAAGAGTTTCATGGATGAGAGGAGTTTCATCACCATGAAACTCATCTGGCACAGTTACCTAGTTTCTGGTCTAAGTAACCGTGTGATGAAATCCTGCACTGAGACTGGCCTCAGTACAGCTAGAGAGAGAGAGAAAGGCAAGCGCTACTGTGCCACGTCGGTGCCTCGATCCGCCCGCCCAACCGCTAACTCGCTTGCCGGCCGGCCTCCGCCTCCACCTCCGC
>OAMR01001116.1:16435-33937 GCA_900205405.1 Echinochloa crus-galli
GTTGTCCTAGGTAGATGGAATGGATGAAATGGATGGATGAGGTGGGTGACGACAACAAGGAGGAGAGAAGAGAAAGGGTAGGGTAGAGAGGGTACAGGTCTGGTAAGAGTATTCTTCCGACTACGAAGCAATTCAGAGGATACGAAGGTTACTTGCTTCGGGACTATAGAGCCCCTGACACACAGAAAGGGATGAGAAGGGGTGCCAGCTACCCTAAACCTTGGGTCCTAAGACACCGGAACTAACGTGATGGACTACAGAGACCGGAAGGGCTGTCACCACCTTACGGCTACCACCTCCGTTGCGACGGGCGGATTCTGAGCTAGTCTCAAGTACAGGCACCACGCCTAAACTAGTCGACTAATACTTATCTACTGCAGACAGATAAGCAAACAAGCTAAGCAGCTAGCATACAATTATACTATACCACTAAGCATTGAACGAGAACGATGCAAGTAAAGTAAGCAAGAACTGAATGCTCAATTAATCAGAGAGAGATACAAGGAGTACCAGACATGCCCCGGATGTTACTCGAAGTGAAGTCGCATCCGTAGAGGTACAGCTAGAAGAGGGGCCGACACTCCGGCTCCTCTCCCGGACGCTCACCTCTCCTCTCTCCCTATTCTACTTGATACAAGTGGCGGAACTTGCAACGCTCACTTCTCTCTTGTGTTGTGTCCTTGATGCAGGTGCAGGGGCCTCCATTTATAGTGGCAGCAAGGCGGTGGAGGTTGAGCAGCGGCCAAGGCAACCAGGGCGGTGCCGTGCCGTTCGGCCGAAGGGGCCAGTTCGGCCGAACCGGGGTGTTCGGCCGAACTGCCACGTTTCGCGCATAAGAGGAGGAGGACATGCTGCAAGGAGCCTCCGAGCTCCTGGCCCGAGCGGAGGCGGTCGGAGGGGCTTCTTGTCTTTGAGTTGCGACCCTCGCCTCCCCTTCGCGGGGGAGAGGGGTGAGGTCATTCGTGCAACCCTCGAATCGGGCAGCGTACACGGATGCCTCGGTGAGCTGTTAGCGGGTAGTTCAAGTGGACGTCCGTGCCCCGTTCGTTAGGGGTCGGCTCGTGGCCCGGAGACACGTCCACTTGAACTACCCGCTAACAGCTCACCGAGGCATCCGTGTACGCTGCCCGATTCGAGGGTTGCACGAATGACCTCACCCCTCTCCCCCGCGAAGGGGAGGCGAGGGTCGCAACTCAAAGACAAGAAGCCCCTCCGATCGCCTCCGCGCGGGCCAGGAGCTCGGGGGCTCCTTGCAGCATGTCCTCCTCCTCTTATGCGCGAAACACATCAAAGCCGTGCAGGGTCCGCCCCCCGAATTCCGTATAACTCGGTCTCACCCCCACCACATCGAAAGGGGAACAACCCTCGAAAGTCAAAACCCTTGCACGAGTGAATCCACTCCTCCAAGGGCTCGGGGGACCTCTACATAACGCGGCGCTCCCCGGCGCCCCAACCGACAACGGCACTTAATGCCCGCCCCATCAGGCGGGCGCCGAAGTCAAAAGGCATTCTTTCCCCCACGCCGCGCCGCTGACACCGCAGAACTCGCTGTTCCACCTGCTCCAGTCACTGTGCGTCCTCACTGATGCTGTGCGGGCGCACGCGGCACTGCGCAAGACCCTGTGCGGACTGGCAGGCGTCATTCTGCACCACTGTTCCACCCGCTACCGTCTTTTCCCCCGGGACGCCCCTCGAATGAGCATGGGGAACCCTCGAAAGAATATCTAAACAGCAACCGAGTACAGACTCCGGTCAGGCGTGGCTTGGTGATGACGAACGTCGGGTCAAATCCACCAACTCTCGACCATCCCCTGGTGATCCGGGCACGCCGTGCACTGTGGTTGACGGCAACCACCATACCGACCCCTGTACCGCCAACCCCGGTCCTTCCTCACCTGCCCCGCCCTCGAAGTCAACCAGCGAACGAGCAGCTGGACGCGGACTGCGGCAACGACACCCCTCGAAGCCGCTCCAGGACAAGCACAGGGACGGCCACGACACTCGCAGAAGCCGGGGCTCGCCATAAATCCCCCGCCAGGGTCAAGGACGATGCACGCCCGACGCCATGCTCTCCGGTACATATCCCTGTAGCACGTCACGCTTGTACTTGTAAACCCTACCCCCACCATTCTCTCCTTGACCTATAAAAGGAGGTAAGAGGAGAAGAAAAGGGGGGGAGCACACACACCGCCACACACGATATTGGCACTCGCCTCAACCACACTCGCTTTCAGGGACTTGGAGACTCCTCCTCCTCTCCCGCCTTGCTTGTAGCCCCCCTCTGCAAGCACTCCAGTGCAAGATAGTACAGCGCCCCGAGCGCACCCTGCTGGACGTACGACCTCACGGTCGGAACCAGGATAAACGCTTGTCTCATCGTGCTAGCTCTTGCATCAACCGTCAAGGGACGGGACACAGCGCATTCTGTTTGGCGCTGGGGATTGGTCGACCGATCCCAGCACCGACAATATCGTCAAGGATATTCAATACAATTTTCATTATATCTCAAAATGTCCCTTCCCATATTACTCTTGAAGTTTTGTACCTTCAGTTATCCACTTTTTATGATTTCAGGATTGTACTGGAAGTGTGCATCATGTCCAGATCAATTAGTTACGCTACCATAATTTATTCAATCACAAATTGCACTCTCAAAATTATGTGTTGCTAGGTCATGGCTGTCTCTTTCACTTTCATGTGTTTATCACCTGATCAACAAGCATCATTCTTATTTCAAGATTCAGTGTAGGATGTCATGTATTATGGTCTCACTGATATAATATAGGGATATTGTATTTCTCATCAGTGTTTGACTTTGTGATATATGTGCCATTTTTCAGGTCCCGCGTTTTTCTGCCTTCACAAATTATCATTCATTCTGCTTTTGTCTAGGATTTTCGAACTGTATATTTATTTTGTCTTAAACAAATCCAATTCATTGCATCATGAAGGCAAAATTTTATACTGCCACATTCTTCTTTGCATTCAAAATGCTTGCACAGACTTAGCGTTGAAGGCTGTGTCAAGTCGGAAGAAGGTAGAGGACATGCTTCTGCTGAATAGGTAACCCAGTCATGCCACTGTTATGGTATATTGATTTATATATTTGTTTCAGCCTGCCGCACAACTGGATTTTATTGACACATTGGTTACTATCTAAGACTTGGTGCAATAATTCCTTCACGGTGTATGTGTACTTAGACTGCAGAATCGTAACCTCATCAGGTGGATTGCAGAGACATCGTTCCAATTCTGTCGTTTCTGATATTTCTAATATTTTTCAAGTTCCACACCATGGCTGCACTGCTTTTTGTAAAAAGATTGATGCCTTACGAACAGAGAACGCAACAGGACATGCAACATGATTTGATATTTATATATGTTAATATGTCTATGGATTTACTTTTGTGGTCTGCACTATTGATGGATCTCACAACTCTGTACAGTTTGAGGTTACCATTGCTTTTTGGAAAGATGCCATTGGGAGCATGACTTCCTGCTTCTTATTTTTCTGTTGTTTTCATGAACATTCATAAAATTCTTTTATTTCAGTCTTTCAGGCACTTCACCTTTTGAGGAACACTACGGCACTATGAAGTGGGTTCAGATGTGAAACAAATTGTTATTATTTTATCCATCTGATTGATTTTGTTGTTACCCGATAGACTTCAAATGAATCAGTTCAGTTTTGAGATTTTAATGTACCAGTTCGTTTATTGTTAGTATAATTTGTACCAGTTCTTTTATTATGAGCTACCGTTTCCATGAAACCCTTTCCTAATCATAAATTTGTAAGATTCTATTTGAGAGTTTAATATATCAGTTCTTTTATTGTTAGTATAATTTGCCAAAAATTTGAATAAAGAGTTTAATATACCAGTTCTTTTATTGTTAGTATAATTTACCAGAAATTTGCTACTCTGGTGAAGAATCATTAAGCGTCCACTATGGACGGGCGCGGCGTAGCGCGCTATTCTTCCTAGTACACTCATCGACTAAGGTTTTATCTACTCCCTCCACAAATTGGAGAAGAAAACTAGCCATCTCGTGAATGAGGAATGTAAATATACATATACAAAGTATAAATAAGATGCTAAAATACATCCGCATATACTCCTCAAATACAACGGGTATACATACACGCCCGTTGAAGAGTACGGTCGTCCCATCCGACCCCAATTCCAAGAAGAGCACACCAAATCTCGAAAGATTCCCAAAGCTGACCCTCCAGAAAACCAAGAAATCTCACTCCACCCTCCTTCCTCCCTCTCTCTCTCTCTCCCCTCGCCTCCGTCGCCATGGCCGGCCGCCTCCTCCCCCTCCTCCTGCTGCTGGCGCTGCTCCCCTCGCGAGCACCGGCAGCCGCGTCTGCACGCGGCAAAGCGCCGGCGGAGCCTGATTTGGGGCGGTGCCCGGGGCTGGAAGGCGGGCTGCCGCCGTTCGCCGCCGCGCTCCGCGCCACCTGCCCCGTCTCGGCGGAGGGGTACCCGGCCGAGGAGGTGCGTGTGTGTCTCCCAGCTCTGTCTCCGGCCGATTGGTCGTTCGGTTTGTACTCAAAATTTGTGCTTTCGGGAGGGCCAATCGGGCGGCTCGGCGCGCGGTTCTTGCCGGATCTCTTACTTGCGCGCGCGCTCCGATGCTGCTGTGGAGAAATTCCTGTGCTGCTCATACTTCTTAATGCTGTTTCCGTCTCAAAAAAATTAGTTGCTTTTAGTTTCTTCACTGATTAGGGTGGATTCTCCTTAAGAGCCATGGTTAAATAATCGTGTGTTTCCGAAGTTTTGCCGAGACGGGTGGAGGCGTCTGAATCAAAGTGTGATTTGTGTGTTGCTTTTCATTTCTTTCTTTGTAGAATCGCTTTCGTCATTCCCTTTCCTTCGTGTTGACGGAATTTACCTGTTAGTTTTATTTTTCTAGGTAGCTAAACTAGTCAACGCAAGAGTATGCGGAGCAGTGTGATGTATAGCCTATGTTCTTAGCCTTTCGATTTGTCGTTCTATTCTATTAGGGTTTGCTAAATGTGTCTTTGCAAATATGAGCCCCTGAACTCCTGGTTCATCAAAATTATTACCTTTCAGGATTTTCTCGCTTGTGATTTGCTTTTGCATTTTTTTTATTGGTTGAGCTGACAACTTTCCAACAAATAAACTATTTTTGTTGTATTATTTGTATCTTTCTCGGTTGTTTAAGTGTATGATGCACATGATCCTGGTTGGAATGACTCAAAAGTTCATTTGATAGTGAATGACGTAGCACTAGTGGGAAAGCTAGGGGCTAATGTAGTGAGTCATGAAGTAGGGCTGCTGGGTAGGATGGGGGCCGGTAGAGATGTACATGACGCTTCAATGGAATTCAATTGGCTACAAGTTAAATCCAACAGCTACTGTGCGTTGCTTTGTTCTTAATTTGGGCAGGAGCCATAAATGTGACAAGGGAGCGTGGTACAGTGGGTAGCCCATAATGTCTTTATATGGCAAATATGCCGTTGGGACTAGATTATTTGCAAAGGAGAATGCAAAACGATATGATGAATTTTCTCGGTTGGCTTGGAGTTTTATTCTGTAATGTGTAGTGTAATAATGTTTTCTGGGTCACTTTGGACATGAGGTGTCTAATAGCTCACTTCAAAAAATTTGGCAGGTTAATGGGGAGGAACTTGTCGGGATGTTAGATGACAAAAAAGAGTACACAGCTGTCCTTTTCTACGCATCATGGTGCCCTTTCTCACAACGAATGAGACCACTCTTTGATGATCTGAGCTCAATGTTTCCACGGATTAAGCACTTGGCTGTCGAAGAGTCCAACGTCATGCCTGCGTAAGACCCAAATATGCTGCAGTGTAGTTGTTACCTTGCGTAGGCATTAATATAGCCAATGCCCAGAGCTAAAAACACTTTCCTTTTATGGTTTGCAGAATTTTCTCAAGATATGGTGTCCGTACCCTGCCTTCCATAATAATAGCTCATGGATCATACGCATTCTGGCCTCTTGGTTCTAAAGATCTCGACTCTATGACCAACTTTTACACTGCTGTAACAGGTATGCTTATTTATTTTTATTGTGGTTCGAATCTTGCAATATTTATTGTGCAATAATCTGAAGTCAATATATGCTGTTATACCAAACACTAGTTACATCATGCAATTATTCAGTGGCTGTGTGCTCATGTGTGTGTGTGTATGTGTATGTGTATGTGTGTATGTGTGTGTGTGTGTGTGTGTGTGTGTGTGTGTGTGTGTGTGTGTGTGTGTGTGTGTGTGTGTGTGTGTGTGTGTGTGTGTGTGTGTGTGTGTGTGTGTGTGTGTGTGTGTGTGTGTGTGTGTGTGTGTGTGTGTGTGTGTGTGTGTGTGTGTGTGTGTGTGTGTGTGTGTGTGTGTGTGTGTGTGTGTGTGTGTGTGTGTGTGTGTGTGTGTGTGTGTGTGTGTGTGTGTGTGTGTGTGTGTGTGTGTGTGTGTGTGTGTGTGTGTGTGTGTGTGTGTGTGTGTGTGTGTGTGTGTGTGTGTGTGTGTGTGTGTGTGTGTGTGTGTGTGTGTGTGTGTGTGTGTGTGTGTGTGTGTGTGTGTGTGTGTGTGTGTGTGTGTGTGTGTGTGTGTGTGTGTGTGTGTGTGTGTGTGTGTGTGTGTGTGTGTGTGTGTGTGTGTGTGTGTGTGTGTGTGTGTGTGTGTGTGTGTGTGTGTGTGTGTGTGTGTGTGTGTGTGTGTGTGTGTGTGTGTGTGTGTGTGTGTGTGTGTGTGTGTGTGTGTGTGTGTGTGTGTGTGTGTGTGTGTGTGTGTGTGTGTGTGTGTGTGTGTGTGTGTGTGTGTGTGTGTGTGTGTGTGTGTGTGTGTGTGTGTGTGTGTGTGTGTGTGTGTGTGTGTGTGTGTGTGTGTGTGTGTGTGTGTGTGTGTGTGTGTGTGTGTGTGTGTGTGTGTGTGTGTGTGTGTGTGTGTGTGTGTGTGTGTGTGTGTGTGTGTGTGTGTGTGTGTGTGTGTGTGTGTGTGTGTGTGTGTGTGTGTGTGTGTGTGTGTGTGTGTGTGTGTGTGTGTGTGTGTGTGTGTGTGTGTGTGTGTGTGTGTGTGTGTGTGTGTGTGTGTGTGTGTGTGTGTGTGTGTGTGTGTGTGTGTGTGTGTGTGTGTGTGTGTGTGTGTGTGTGTGTGTGTGTGTGTGTGTGTGTGTGTGTGTGTGTGTGTGTGTGTGTGTGTGTGTGTGTGTGTGTGTGTGTGTGTGTGTGTGTGTGTGTGTGTGTGTGTGTGTGTGTGTGTGTGTGTGTGTGTGTGTGTGTGTGTGTGTGTGTGTGTGTGTGTGTGTGTGTGTGTGTGTGTGTGTGTGTGTGTGTGTGTGTGTGTGTGTGTGTGTGTGTGTGTGTGTGTGTGTGTGTGTGTGTGTGTGTGTGTGTGTGTGTGTGTGTGTGTGTGTGTGTGTGTGTGTGTGTGTGTGTGTGTGTGTGTGTGTGTGTGTGTGTGTGTGTGTGTGTGTGTGTGTGTGTGTGTGTGTGTGTGTGTGTGTGTGTGTGTGTGTGTGTGTGTGTGTGTGTGTGTGTGTGTGTGTGTGTGTGTGTGTGTGTGTGTGTGTGTGTGTGTGTGTGTGTGTGTGTGTGTGTGTGTGTGTGTGTGTGTGTGTGTGTGTGTGTGTGTGTGTGTGTGTGTGTGTGTGTGTGTGTGTGTGTGTGTGTGTGTGTGTGTGTGTGTGTGTGTGTGTGTGTGTGTGTGTGTGTGTGTGTGTGTGTGTGTGTGTGTGTGTGTGTGTGTGTGTGTGTGTGTGTGTGTGTGTGTGTGTGTGTGTGTGTGTGTGTGTGTGTGTGTGTGTGTGTGTGTGTGTGTGTGTGTGTGTGTGTGTGTGTGTGTGTGTGTGTGTGTGTGTGTGTGTGTGTGTGTGTGTGTGTGTGTGTGTGTGTGTGTGTGTGTGTGTGTGTGTGTGTGTGTGTGTGTGTGTGTGTGTGTGTGTGTGTGTGTGTGTGTGTGTGTGTGTGTGTGTGTGTGTGTGTGTGTGTGTGTGTGTGTGTGTGTGTGTGTGTGTGTGTGTGTGTGTGTGTGTGTGTGTGTGTGTGTGTGTGTGTGTGTGTGTGTGTGTGTGTGTGTGTGTGTGTGTGTGTGTGTGTGTGTGTGTGTGTGTGTGTGTGTGTGTGTGTGTGTGTGTGTGTGTGTGTGTGTGTGTGTGTGTGTGTGTGTGTGTGTGTGTGTGTGTGTGTGTGTGTGTGTGTGTGTGTGTGTGTGTGTGTGTGTGTGTGTGTGTGTGTGTGTGTGTGTGTGTGTGTGTGTGTGTGTGTGTGTGTGTGTGTGTGTGTGTGTGTGTGTGTGTGTGTGTGTGTGTGTGTGTGTGTGTGTGTGTGTGTGTGTGTGTGTGTGTGTGTGTGTGTGTGTGTGTGTGTGTGTGTGTGTGTGTGTGTGTGTGTGTGTGTGTGTGTGTGTGTGTGTGTGTGTGTGTGTGTGTGTGTGTGTGTGTGTGTGTGTGTGTGTGTGTGTGTGTGTGTGTGTGTGTGTGTGTGTGTGTGTGTGTGTGTGTGTGTGTGTGTGTGTGTGTGTGTGTGTGTGTGTGTGTGTGTGTGTGTGTGTGTGTGTGTGTGTGTGTGTGTGTGTGTGTGTGTGTGTGTGTGTGTGTGTGTGTGTGTGTGTGTGTGTGTGTGTGTGTGTGTGTGTGTGTGTGTGTGTGTGTGTGTCTTGCTGTCATCCTTGATATAGTTGTGTGTTGCTTTTCATTTCTTTCTTTGTAGAATCGCTTTCGTGATTCCCTTTCCTTCGTGTTGACTGAATTTACCTGTTAGTATTTTTCGTCAATATAGCTAAACTAGTCAACGGAAGAGTATGAGGAGCAGTGTGATGCGTTCTTGGCCTTTCGATTTATCGTCCTATTCTATTAGGGTCTGCTAAATGTGTCTTTGCGAATATGTGCCCCTGAAGTCCTGGTTCATCAAAATTATTAGTACCTTTCAGGATTTTCTCGCTTGTGATTTGCTTTTGCATTTTTTTTATTGGTTAAGGTGACAACTTTCCAACAAATGAACTATTTTTGTTGTATTATTTGTATCTTTCTCGGTTGTTTAAGTGTATGATGCACATGATCCTGGTTGGAATGACTCAAAAGTTCATTTGATAGTGAATGACGTAGCACTAGTGGGAAAGCTAGGGGCTAATGTAGTGAGTCATGAAGTAGGGCTGCTGGGTAGGATGGGGGCCGGTAGAGATGTACATGACGCTTCAATGGAATTCAATTGGCTACAAGTTAAATCCAACAGCTACTGTGCGTTGCTTTGTTCTTAATTTGGGCAGGAGCCATAAATGTGACAAGGGAGCGTGGTACAGTGGGTAGCCCATAATGTCCTTATATTGCAAATATGCCGTTGGGACTAGATTATTTGCAAAGGAGAATGCAAAACGATATGATGAATTTTCTCGGTTGGCTTGGAGTTTTATTCTGTAATGTGTAGTGTAATAATGTTTTCTGGGTCACTTTGGACATGAGGTGTCTAATAGCTCACTTCAAAAAATTTGGCAGGTTAATGGGGAGGAACTTGTCGGGATGTTAGATGACAAAAAAGAGTACACAGCTGTCCTTTTCTACGCATCATGGTGCCCTTTCTCACAACGAGTGAGACCACTCTTTGGTGATCTGAGCTCCATGTTTCCACGAATTAAGCACTTGGCTGTCGAAGAGTCCAACGTCACGCCTGCGTAAGACCCAAATATGCTGCAGTGTAGTTGTTACCTTTCGTGGGCATTAATATAGCCAATGCCCAGAGCTAAAAACGCTTTCCTTTTATGGTTTGCAGAATTTTCTCAAGATATGGTGTCCGTACCCTGCCTTCCATAATAATAGCTCATGGATCATACGCATTCTGGCCTCTTGGTTCTAAAGATCTCGACTCTATGACCAACTTTTACACTGCTGTAACAGGTATGTTTCTTTATTTTTATTATGTGGTTCGAATCTTTGATTGTGCAATAAGCTGAAGTCAATATATGCTGTTATACCAAACACTAGTTACATCATGCAATTATTCAGTGGCCGTGTGCGCTCGTGTGTGTGTGTGTGTGTTTCTGCGTGTGTGTGTGTGTGTGTTTCTGCGTGTGTGTGTGTGTGTTTCTGTGTGTGTGCACGCGTGTCTGTGTTTCTGCAGGTGTGTTGTGTGTTTTGAGTTAATTGAAGAATTAAATGAATAAAAAAGGTATTTGATTTTCTGAGCGTGTGTACTCTGTGTGTATATTGTGCATTCGTTCTTTAATGAAATGATATGAAGTATGCTGAATTTATATTGTTGCAACTACCGATATATTACATTGTAGTTGTATGCTGCACTGGTTAATAACAATTTGAAAATTTTGAATATTATTGGTGGAAAAGAAGAAACCAATTTATGTTACTTTGCTCTACTCAAGCAAGAGTTGGTTTCATGCAGGTCAACAACCAGTCGCTTATATTGGTCCTCGGAAGTGGAGCGCAGCTCAGAGCACACAATATGCTAGGCTTTGGAACAGCTCTATTAGTGAAGTAGTGAAGGGAGAACCCTACTTAGCATTCAGTATCCTATTTATTTGCATGAGGATATTTTTGTTCTTCCCAAAGTTCTTCGCTCTCATCAAAGGCTTCTGGACACAATACTTCCAGCAAATCAACGTTGGAATCCTTGCCAAATTGAACCAGCTGCTTGAATGTGTGCCCCATGCTGTGGATGTCAGGAAGGTGTGGAGCAAGTTGAGGCTGGTGGCTGGAGCTAAGAATGCTAGGGTCTGGGCATCATCTCTAGCTTCGGTGTCGCTTGGTGGACAATCTTCTCCCCGAGCTGCTGTTGGATTGATGGGCTCGACCTTTTAACCGTGGCAAGAGTGTGCTGATCCATTGAATTGCACTGGATGAAGTAGCTCCTGTAACTCACATGAGCATGTAGAGACAGATAAGATCTCTGCTCGGAAAGATACATCTTGTTTGTAGCATGTAAATCTTAGGGATACCGTTGAGCCTTTGTAAATCATACTGTAACATTAGCCCTGAGCGCTCATCGTGCTGTGTCTAGTCTTTAGCAACGGAAGACGCAGCATAAATTTGTTCTTTCCCTCCCCTGAATCCATTCTCAAGACATCTTCAAACTTCAATTTTCAATGTAGGAGTCCCCCATTTGCTTGTAATACATAAGACATTTCAAGCAGTCCGTGAGCATCAATCTTACCATTTTGATTGATGCTAATGGATTTGGCAAGAACTTAAAACAAAACACCGAAAAATATGCAAAATTTAATTTGCCGTAATGTTGTAAAGCTTTGATGGACATATAGACCTCTCTTGTCATCTACAGAAGAGTGCTAAGAAGTTCGTTCTTTTGAACAAGGAAAAATAGTAACAGGTGATACAGAATTACAGATGGAACTGAGTACAAACTAACAACAGCTATGCACGTTCTCGAGCCAAAATGTGCCCAACTTCTCATGTCAGGACGGTAACTGAGATCACCGCCTAATCAATCAGTCCTCGCCAAGGGTGTACCGGATAAACCTGCGCACCTTGATATTCTCTCCGAGGGAGGCGATCGTCTCTTTCACGAGATCCTTCACCGTCTTGCTGTCATCCTTGATATAGGGCTGCTCCAGGAGGGCCATCACCCCCAGCCTCTTCGATATCCGCCCTTCGACAATCTTTTCCCTGATATTCTCAGGTTTGGACTGCAGGTCATCCCTCTGCATCTCAATCTCCTTCTCCTTACTGATGATGCTCTCTGGGATGTCCTCCACCGAGACATAGTCAACCTGTGGGCATGCCACCACTTGCATTGCGAGGTCGTTAACGAGCTCCTTGAACTTCTCGTTGCGAGCCACAAAGTCGGTCTCCGAGTTGACCTCAATCATGCATCCGATGCGGTTGTCGTGGATGTAGGAGCCAATAAGGCCTTCGGCAGCTAGGCGAGATGATTTCTTGTCTGCAGATGAGAGACCCTTCTTCCTCAGGAACTCCTGAGCCTGCTGAAGGTCACCACCAGTCTCAGCCAGTGCTTTCTTGCAGTCCATCATACCAGCACCAGTTTCATCGCGGAGTTGCTTTACCAATGCTGCTGAAACCGCAACAGTCGGTTTCCTGGAAACATGTATGTCAAATGTGAGTGGTGTAACCTCTAAAACACATAACAGCGTAATTCAGTAAGAAATGCCTAAAACACACACTGGTGCACATGTTGTGCACACTCACAAACGTAAGCACACATGCATGAGGAGGGAGATTACTTCTCAGCAGGTTCTGTTGTTTCAGCAGGCTTGTCCTCCTTTGGAGGAGCAGATGGTGGCGGCCTTGCTGCTGTCTGGGCTGCAACTTCAGCAGCAAAATCCTGGCTTTTCTTCTCCAACCCTTCACCGAGATTGTACCGGGCAAATCTCTTGATCTTCATGTTCTCTCCAGTTGTGGCTATGGTCTGCTTCACCCATTCACTTATTGTGACCTTGTCGTTCTTGATGAATGGCTGTTCAAACAATGCAAATTCTCCAAGCCTCTTCTTTACACGTCCTTCAACAATCTTAGCCCGGATCTGCTCAGGCTTTGACAAGAGGTCCTCCCTCTGCATCTCCAGCTCTGTCTCCTTCTTCACAACCTCCTCAGGGACATCATCAATAGATACGTACTGGACTTGAGGGCAAGCAGCAACTTGCATGGCAAGGTCATCAACTAACTCTTTGAAGAAATCACCTCGGGATACAAAGTCGGTCTCACAGTTTACTTCAATAAGGACCCCGATCCTGCTATCATGTATGTAAGAACCAATTCTTCCCTCGGCAGTCGCTCTGCCGGCTCTCTTGTCAGCAGCTGCCAACCCTTTCTTTCGTAGGAATTCTTGCGCTTTCTCAATGTCACCCCCTGTTTCTGCAAGAGCCTTTTTGCAGTCCATCATGCCTGCTCCAGTTGCTTCACGCAATTGCTTCACAAGGGAAGGAGAAATAGTGGCTGCTCAAGTGCAGAAAAGACCATCAAAATCTTTCTTGTGTTGTCCTAGCGATAGTTTGGTAACAAATTGCAATGTGCAGTGAATTTTTGCCAAGGAAAATGCAGGGTAGAGCATGTCCATAAAGGAGAATTTAGTAATGATGAGAAATCGAAATTCAAATGCAAGACTTTAGTAGCATTCTTAATATGCACTAAGAATTTTGAGAATTACTTTAACAAACATTGGCGGAAATAAAAAATTGAACACAGCAGTTACTTATTAAGAAACATAGTAATTAGCCAAGTTATACATCATGAATTCAGCCTTGTTTATGTTTAAAAAATCAGTAGACAAGTAACATATTTTTATCATATACAATAGTTCAAGCAAAGCATGCAGTTGACATGTCACAGAAAACACTAATAAGAAAATATTCACAAATGTGGAGAAATGCTTCATCTAAAGAATACAACAGAGTGAGGTGATATTGAACTGTTTATGATCTTGTACAGAAAGAGAATAACAACCAGGTCAACCCTTTTGGCAATAATGGGCAGAACTGAAGGATTGATATGTGTTGACCCTTGGAGTTTACCAGTGTGTGAAACAACAATGGAACAAAAAAATGAGATAATAATTGGAAAAAAGTAGCTTGAACAGGTTTCGTGTAATCTATTCTAGCATCCCCTAATCTAATTATGCAGGGTTGCTTCTTCAAGAGGCTTTTGCAGATAAGACGTGGCTTATCAGAGTATTGCATGTCAAAGCCTTTAGAGGATAACATCACTGACTCGCTCATAAAATTACTACAGACCTGAAGTGGTGCTTGCTTGTTCAACTTCAGAAGCAGCAACCTCGGCACCAGTTATCTCACTCGCCTCAGCTGGTGCAGCTGGCTCCACTGACCCACTACTTGCAGTTACAGGAACCCCTTCTACTGCTGAAGATTCTTCAGGCTCGGCAGGCTTATCCTCAGTTTCTGAAACTGCAGACACACTAGTACTATCTGGGGCTCCATTGGAGGACAACTCAACACCAATTGCAGGTGAGCTTCCAGCTTCTACAGTTTGGTCATCAGCGGCATCTGCCGCAGAGCTCAATTCTTCACCACTTTGCTCATCCACTGGAGCAGCTTCCTCGACACTAGTGGCAGCTTCTATGGAAGAGGTAACCTCCTCTTTTCCTTCAGTTTCTGTAGCCACTGCTTGTACTTCCGGAACTTTTGTCTTTTCCCTCTGATCCAAGAATGCAGAAATCTCCTTGTTCCTACGGAAAGCCAACTCGAATGCATTAGTTCCTCTGGACCAGTCCCGCTTAAGCTCCATGTTTAGTGTTTGCAAATCATCTTCATCATTTTCCACGTCTTTCATGGTCAAAGTGGCCTGACCTTGTGCTACGTTCAATACTTTAACCCTTATTTGTTTGCCAACTTCCATTGCAGATTGCCCAATAAGGGTAAACAATGCCACTGCTTCCTCTTCTCTGGGAAGGAACCCTTCACTCCCATCAGGCAGCGTCACGAATGTCCCAGCTCTTGTTGTACTTTTCACAGTGCCATTCAGAGATTGCCCTGGTGCATATTTTGACTCGCTTGTTGCTTTGGTTTCCTGTCTTTCCTTTGTTTGCCTTGGTGAGCTTCTGGGAGTTGCAGTGGCACTCCGCCCACCACTTGCAGCCTTAGGTGCTTCCTTTTTCGGCTTGACGTAGTCATCACCTCCCCGCATGGTAAGAGAGATGCGCCCCGTTTCCTTATTCGCTTCAAGCAATCTGACTGACACCTCTTGTCCAACAGTGAAGAGGGAAGATATATCTTTTACAAACCCGTCACTTACTCGGGAGATATGAACAAGGCCTTCTGTGAATGCTCCAATGTCAACAAAAACTCCAAACGGCTTGATAGACCTCACCTTCCCAGTAAAAGATGCACCAGGAACTAGATCCTCATCAGTCAGTGGAGGCATCTCACTCTTCCGTATGTTGCGCCCTGATTTAGGGGCAGAAGAAGATTGGTCCATGCTATCCTCAACCTGTTCACTTTCTTCAACAGCGTCAGGTGCAGCCTCATAGGTTTCATCGGAAGTTTCTCCTGAGGGGGATGGATTCTGATCCTCCACTGTGACATCAGTCCCTACAGTTGCAGCAGATAAGTTTCTTGGCCTCTGGGCTGAGGACCAGCTTCTTCTTTTGTAGATACTGATCAAGTGAAATGCTGTTTGTGGCTGCAGCAGCCTTCGAGGTGATGGAGATGCTACCCTTGAATACCTAGCTGAGCCATGGAATCCTCTTATCTGGATTTCTCGGCTGGTCCTGATACTTCCAATGTGAAACAGGCTAATATTGCCGACAGAACAATGAACCACTGGCGTCATTTTGAATCAAGGGAATGAAGTATCCAGCGACTATATTCGAATATTGATTCCTTCAGAACCCTGTGCAAGAGATAGCTCTTTAGACAAAACAATGAGGACTTAATTCCAGCGAATTAGATGAAAAGAGAACCTTTTTCAGGGGTATCTTTTGCAACTATATCTAGGGCATGCCAACTACAGCATTTGATGAAAGGAAACACAAAATCAGAACCGGAAATTGTAGGAGTATCTTTTGCAAGCTTTAAGCATAAGGAATGGTAATTCCATTGCAACAGTGTGGCATTTTAAGAAAAACATGAACTGTTCCCAAACAAGAAGGCTCTATTGGTCTATTTTCATGCTTGAGTAGAACTAACTTGTGTTTAGCTGGGCAAGTCAAAATTGGAGTCGCTCAATTAAAAAAAGAAGAAAAAAAAAGAGCCGCTCTACATCACCTAATGGAATAAAACAACCCACAGCCAAAAGAGCAATCTGTGGAAAGATTGCAATGTCAGATGAAGCATTTTTTTAAGTTTCAATTACAAATACAATGATCCACGTGTTGCCTTGCAAGCTCTAATGGAACCTCCTCTTCGCGGTTGAACAAGGGCAGATATTTCTGGTCCAGCTTGAGATGCTGTACGAATTGAAAACCAGGTGTCTGCATTTCTGCGGGGTGGGATTGCCATATCACAAATTCGCACTCGAAAGCCGAAACTGGAACCGCCTCGGTCATCGTTTGCCTTGGGCAGGCGGCTGCCGTAAAAGTTGCTCTGCCTCAAATTTGCAAGCGAGCAAAGATTTATGTAAGCTTAAAGTGGGCGCTAGACACACACAAGGAGCCACTACTGGAGAGGAAATCGGGCAGGCCAGCGGCGCGCTAGCACTTAATCAATCGCTGCAGCAGGGGCCCGGCCACCCGGGCAGCAGCCAGCATGTGAACAAATGAGCATGCACGGAGAGCGCGCGGTAAATTAACGGGGCAAGGCCACCAATGCCGGCTGCCACCTCCCTCCTCAGTCTCCGGCTGCCCTCGCACGGACGAGGCTGCTACAAACCAACGTCCCGCGGAAACGGAGGCGGGCCGGCAGAGGCGCATATCCACAAACACATTGCGCGCGCGGCGAGAAGCGGGGGGGCAAGGGAACTCTGACGTCACCTGGTCCACGCCGCCGGTCGGCCCGGTAGCGGCGGTGCGGGGCTGCGCGATTCCGACCTCGTCGCCAGAGAGGGGGGAGGAGCAGGGGAGAAGGGAGGGAGGGAGAGAGCGGGAGAGGATTAGCTCGGTGGATTTATAGCCTTATCCTCCCGAAGCGGCTCGGGTTCGGGAATGGAAGCGAGGCGAGCCCGGCCATCAGGAGGATGTGGTTGGGGGGCCAACCCCGTGTCCCAACGCCGGCTTGGTGAAAATCACAAAAACAACCACGCCACGGCGAGGCCCCACCCGCCTTACTACTGCCTGCTAGTGCTACCAGGTGATGGCCGGGATCCGATGGCGACACTAACGGTCTTTTGTCTGGCTCTTGTTTACGTGGCCACCAATCACAGAATCTAAATCAAAATACTAAAAAAGAATTTCCAATCTTGATCTTAGAACTTTGGAAAAAGTTGAAGATTCGCGACACTAGAAAAAATTAATTAGAACCACAATGAAAGATCAAATTTATAGCTCCTCTATGTCTATGTTAATGCAACCTAGGATGATAAGAAACAATTCAATCTCTAGAATTCTAGAATGTAAATTGCTCGAACTGAAATGAACAAAGAGATAACCAAACACAATACACGAATTTATCTCGTGGTATCGATGACTTGCCGATCATCCATAATCCACGTTCAGGTGGATTTAATGTTCCACCGCTGTTGACGCAAAATATGCAGTTCGCGCCAAGCACACAGCAAGCCGAATTAGCTAGCTTCAACACGTGGCCCGTGCGTATGAATCCGAAAGCGTGCCAGTCAGTTTGCCTGAAAACTAACAAAGGGACAAAAACGTTTAGATCAAAACCTGGAACGTGCCGGGTGAGACCAGACAGGTCCATATTTGCGGCATTGAAGCCAATCTCGAGAGACATATAGCTACAGACAAGCTATCTGTGGTTACTCAGAATATCATTCGGCAATCGGTAAAAGCATGTAAGAATCGCAATGCCGAACGCACAACATCAGCATGACGTAAGATCGGTCCTTAAATAAGCAAAGGAAGTAAAGTACATCCTTGACCGATTAACGAGGACATATGCCCATGTGAGATAGCCTTGAGAGAAATACACCTGT
>OAMR01001116.1:36519-47787 GCA_900205405.1 Echinochloa crus-galli
CCACGATCCCCGACCACGATCTCCTCTGCGGATTCTAGTTGCCAGGCAACTAGGGTGTGGCCAAGTGCCCCCAAGATTATTTCTCCATGAATTCCTCAAGCCGAGGCAGATCATCAAAGACTCCACAGAAACAAGAAGGGTCTTTGATTACAAGTGCTGTGCAGCCATCTATCAACTCGATCCCTTTGTGCCAACAGTACTCATTCATCCTTCCTTTATCCTTTGGTGGCAAGAATTCCATGATCATATCTTCAATGCACCAGTTCACCCTCTTTGCCTTGAGTTAATGCCTGATTATCAGCCGAATTCAGAGGTAAATATGCTTATAATCCATCTGTTTTTCCAATAACATCCCTCTTTCATCGACTTTTGACTCTGTCACCCTGCAGGACACAGTAATTGCATATAACATTGCAGGCCCAATATCTATTCTGGGGCATCACTCTTCTTCTTTGGCTCAAATAATCCTACTTTGGCTCAACTGATGTCCAGGCCTGCCAGTCTGGATCCAATTCTTGCTGCACCACCTTCTGCCAAGAGGAAAACATCTTCTCTAACTGCTCCTTCGGCTATAAAGAAGAAAAGAACAAGCAGCAAAAGAATTGCTCAGGTCAGACATCTCCTTCCTCGAGTAAAACGCTAATTTCATTCTGCTCACTTCTACTCCTTTATGATTTCAGGCCAAATCACAACAATTGGCCATTAGCACGGAACTTGCCGATGCTTCAGTGATTGGTAAAATCTCTGAATTCTGAAGATGTAAATTGAGTCCCTTGATCTGTGATGATTGTTTGAGCGAACCCGATTCGGCATGAATCCCAAACGACACGGCAACTGCTCGGTTCGTGGGGCTTTCCACCTTCCGAAATTTTGGGATGCGCGCCACGGTCTCCGACCACGATCTCCTCTGCGGGTTCTATAAATAAACACCCAGGCAGCCCACAGTTTTCACCAAGTTCTTCGTCTTCCAAGTTCTTGCCGGCCCAAGTCATTCTTTTCCCATCCACAGTAACTCCGAGGAACTTCCAATGGCCGACAACAACAGGAGGCGCCCGGCCGCCGATGAGGCCGAAGGGAGTCGCGGTGGTGCTCGCCGGAGGTAAAGATTGTCTGCTTGCTTCTCTCTGTTCTTCTCGAGATTTCCTTTCTCTTTCTTGACGAATCTCTTTGTTCTTTCAGGGTAATCCAATGGATTGCCGGCGCTGGTGCGCCAATTGCGGCTCCAGCCACTGCTCTTGCGGCATCCAGTTCTTCGAGTTCGTCCAATCGGATTCTCTCATCGGACGACTTCCGCTACGTAGACGGCGATGCTCGCCGATTCAAGGCGGAGCGCGACGACTCTCGTCGCGAACTGGAGATCATCTCCAAGCGAGCCGGGATTGCGGACCTCGAATGGCAGGCCGAGCGCAAGCAACTGCTTGAAGTCATTGATGGTGAGTCCTGTAATCTGCTCAATTTCTCAATCTCGTCCTTCAAATGACATTAATCTGTTATCCCCTTGTAACCTTGCAGCGCGTGATGCTGAACTTGATCGACTGAAGGCGCTGGTGGAGGAGCTGGCGGACAAGGTGAATGCCCAAGGGGACACACCCGAGGCACGCCTTGGTGCGGTGGCAGGCCGTGTCGACGAGGTGGCCTCCCATGGCGTTCGCCTGGGCGTCGCTACGGGTCTCGTTGCCATGTCGACGCACACCGGCACTGACTATTCCAGGATGCCGGTTGGTTTCGCCAATAGCAACCCAGAAGACATCGATGATATTGACGCCTCCATTGATCGTCTTGATGGCCATGGTGCTGCCATTGCCGATTCTATTCATCCCCAGTCTGCTTTGAACAGGTCGAAATTTTGTACATGAGTAATAAACACATAAGCAAAGCTTCTCTATAGCCGAATACCTTGTCTCCGGGTCTAGTAACTTTCGGCTAAGGTATGCAACTACTCTTTCCTTCCCTTCAAATTCTTGAATAAGGGCCGATCCAATAGTTTGGGCATCGGCCGCTACGTACAACTTGAAGGGCTTTTCCATTGTGTCTTAATCAACGATCAATCTCAACGCTAGGATAGTATTTCTTCAAATATCTTCCGTTTATAGCAGCAGTGAATTCTTCTCCCAGTAAAGTTTTCAAAATATATGCATTTCCAGGCACACATCTAACCACTCTGAAAGGACCTTCCCAATTTGGTGACCACTTACCGAATGCTGCATATTTGGTTCCAATCGGCAATATCGTTTTCCAAACACACTTTGGATCCAATCATCAGTTCTACATGAACACAGCCTTTGGTGTCTGAAGGATTTCCAGCAAAATCATTTAGAATTATGCTCGTTGGTGTTAAATCTCCAGGGCCCATGCCAAGCTTCCTAAATGTAGTATATGGCATCACATTCACAGCAGCTCCACCATCGACGAACATCTTGGTTAAAGGCTTCCCATTGACAAATCCTTTCAAATATAATGGCTTCATATGTCGATTCTGGATTGGCTTTTCAAAGACAGCTTGCTTATTGAGCATCAATTGTGCCATTAGCTGTTCGACTTCATCTACCTCTGACAACGCTTCCTCCTGCACAACTTGATCAGTGGGAGCCATAAATTCATTCGGCAAAAAGCATACCATGCATGTAGGAGCCGAATGACCATCTTCTTCAGGCTTGTCCTTTCGACGCCATATTGATTTCATCTTAGGCCTTGCTTGCTTTAATTCTTGATTCCTCAAACGTTGTACTCTTCTCTTTTGGCTTTTCCTCAAGCCAGGTGGACACCATTGTCCTTCTTGCCAAACATAAGCATGATCTTCTTCTTCTTCATGATCAACCCACCTGTAATCAGCATGCCTCTTTCTTGGTTGATCATTAAAACGCCGATCATCACTAGGATGCATCCTGCCAATTCTTTCATGGACAGATCGGCGATTGACATCATTGTGCCTATACTCAACATATCCATCGTTGCATTCGGGACAATTATCCCACGTGGGAAGCTTTAAGCCTTCGTTCCAACAGTGCCTGAAGAAAGCACATCCCCAATGAGCACGTTCTTGTTTTCGGATAAATTCCTCTTGTTCTTCCCTGTGCCTTTCTTCTTCATGTCTTCTTTTCTCCTCCTCATACTTACGCCTTTGAAAACGCTCCTTTTCTTGCTGACGCTGCCACTTGTTGAGGAGAATGCGTGTAGTAACCCTAGGTTTAGAGGATTCTCCCACTTCAAATCGGCTATTCGGGAACCGAAGATTTTTCTGGCGAATCTGTTCAATTGTGATCTGCCGAGTGGGATCAACTGAGCCATCCTGTCTTGCCTTCCTTGAGGTTAAAACTTTCAATCTTCCCTTTTCTCCAGATGGAACAGCATTTACCATGTTAACTGAGAACCCGATCATATTCTGAGGGAAAGGGTTACTGTCCAGTTTCATCTTGTTGTCGAATTTCAGATGTCCTTCCTGGATAGCTTTCTGAATCTTCATCCTAAAGACTCTGCATTCATTAATGGAATGAGAATTTCTATCATTAAACCCACAATACCTTTTGTCTTTCACTCCATCAGGCCGAAGCATGGAGTGCCCTTCTGGCAATTTGATTCGGCCTTCTTTTACCAGGAACTCAAACAATTTATCTGCCTTAGTTACATCAAAATCCTATGTTCCTTTCATCTATTTGATCCATCTTTGAGTCATTGTAACTGGTTCTTTGCCCCATACTATCTCTGTCGCAGCCACTTCCTCGTCATCTTCGCATTCATCTTCTTGATCTGCCCTTTCGAGGAACTGGTTGTAGATATCAACTATATCATTGTGTTTAGCAAATCTAGCGTCTTTCTTAAAGCCATATGCTTGATTGCTCATCAATGCCAATCTCTGAGACAGCTGGCCAAGATCATCAAATTCCATCCCGAATAACTTCTCCCGAATGGCAGGCAACATACCAATATCTTCTAATGCCATAAAAATTTGATTGTATCCTGCATTACCATCCATGAAACTGAGCACTTTGTATCCAGCAGCAGCATCAACCAATGAATCAGCAATAGGCATTGGATACCCATCCATGGGTGTAGCTCTGTTCAGATCTCTAAAATCTATGCAAACCCTCATTTTTCCATTTTTCTTATAGACAGGAACGATATTAGAGATCCAATCCGCGTACTTACATGGCCGAATGAAATTCGCATCTATTAATCTTTCAATCTCCTTTTTCACATCGGCCAACACTTCCTCCTTGTAGATTTTTCGGGGTGGTTGCTTGTAAGGCCTGTAACCAGGTTTGATCGGCAACCGATGCTCAACAATAGAACGGTCTAAACCGGGCATCTCCGAATAATCCCAAGCAAAGCAGTTCTTGTATTCTTTTAACAATGTTACCAACTTTTCTTTGAAAACCGAATCCAAGTTAGCACTGATAAATGTCGGCCTTGGCTTGTCACCATCTCCAATGTCCACTTCTTCCAATTTATCGGCCGACACAAATCCACGTCCTAATTTTCCATCAGTTCCATCAATTGGATTCTCCATCAAAAATTACTATGAGAGCCGACTGCTTCGATCGGCTGTTGATCACTGCTGGCTGGTGCAACAGGACCTTCTCCCCAGTCTTTGCCTGAGAAACAATCTATGCCTTGATATTCCCAAAAAGCTGGTTCCATATTTGCCACACTTATTGAATCATCTGCTTGGACAATCTCCACCTCATCATCTATCCACTGAATAAGCTGTTGATGCATAGTAGATGGAATACAACAATTTGCATGAATCCAATCTCTTCCAAGCAGCAAGCTATATGCCCCTTTGCCCTCAATGACAAAGAAAGTTGTGAGCAGCACTTTGGATCCAATCATCAGTTCTACATGAACACAGCCTTTGGTGTCTGAAGGATTTCCAGCAAAATCATTTAGAATTATGCTCGTTGGTGTTAAATCTCCAGGGCCCATGCCAAGCTTCCTAAATGTAGTATATGGCATCACATTCACAGCAGCTCCACCATCGACGAACATCTTGGTTAAAGGCTTCCCATTGACAAATCCTTTCAAATATAATGGCTTCATATGTCGATTCTGGATTGGCTTTTCAAAGACAGCTTGCTTATTGAGCATCAATTGTGCCATTAGCTGTTCGACTTCATCTACCTCTGACAACGCTTCCTCCTGCACAACTTGATCAGTGGGAGCCATAAATTCATTCGGCAAAAAGCATACCATGCATGTAGGAGCCGAATGACCATCTTCTTCAGGCTTGTCCTTTCGACGCCATATTGATTTCATCTTAGGCCTTGCTTGCTTTAATTCTTGATTCCTCAAACGTTGTACTCTTCTCTTTTGGCTTTTCCTCAAGCCAGGTGGACACCATTGTCCTTCTTGCCAAACATAAGCACGATCTTCTTCTTCTTCATGATCAACCCACCTGTAATCAGCATGCCTCTTTCTTGGTTGATCATCAAAACGCCGATCATCACTAGGATGCATCCTGCCAATTCTTTCATGGACAGATCGGCGATTGACAGTTTCCTGCCTATATTCATCATACCTATCATTGCATTCAGGACAATTATTCCATGTGGGAAGCTTCAAACCTTCGTTCCAACAGTGTCTGAAGAATGCACACCCCCAATGCGCACGTTCCTGCTCTCGAGCATACTCTTCTTGTTCCTCCCTATATCTTTCTTCCTCGTATCTCCTCTTCTCCTCTTCACGTCTATGCCTTTGGTAACGCTCCTTTTCTTGCTGACGTTTCCATTTGTTAAGGAGGATACGTGTAGTGACTCTAGGCTTGGAGGATTTCCCAATTTCAAATTGATCATTCGGGAAGCGAGAGTCTTTCTTGCGAATCTGTTCAATTGTGACTTGCCGAGTAGGATCAACTGAGCCACTTTGTTTTGCCTTCTCTGAAGTTAAAACTTTCATCTTCCCCTTTTCTTCAGGTGCAACAGCATTCACCATGTTGATTGAAAACCCAATCATATTCTGAGGGAAGGGATTGCTATCCAATTTCATTCTGTTGTCAAACTTCAGGTGCCCCTCTTGAATAGCCTTTTGAATCCTCATTCTGAAGATCCTGCATTCATTAATGGAATGAGAATTTCTGTCATGAAATCCACAATACTTCTTGTCTTTCACTCCTTCAGGCCGAAGCATAGAATGCCCCTCTGGTAATTTGATTCGGCCTTCTTTCACAAGGAAATCAAATAATTTGTCCGCCTTAGTCACATCAAAATCATATGTGCCCTTGGTCTGTTTAATCCACTTCTGATTCACTGCAATCGGCTCTTTGCCCCACACTATTTCTGTTGCAGCTACCTCTTCATTGTCCTCATACTCATCTTCTTGATCTGCTCTTTCGAGGAATTGGTTGTAAATATCGGCTACATCATTTTGCTTGGCAAATCTACCATCTTTCTTGAGGCCATATGCTTGGTTACTCATCAATGTCAATTTCTTTGACAACTGACTCAGATCTTCAAACTCCATACCGAACAGCTTTTCACGAATTGCAGGTAGCATCCCAGTCACAGCCATACTAGCCAACTGATCATCTGGAATATTTAGAGAAAAGCACATATTCTTTGTCTCCCTGAATCTTCTGAGGAATTCTGTGGGTGTTTCATTAAATCTTTGCCTCATGCTAGTCAAATCAACCAATTTCTTCTCAGTGCTGCCAGTGTAGTAATGAGCATGGAATTTCTTTTCTAGGTCCTTCCAAGTGCAAATTGACTGAGCAGGTAATGAAGCAAACCATCTAAAAGCTGGACCTGTTAATGACAATGGGAAGTATCTTATTCTGAAAGCCTCATCTGCTGAAGCCTCACCAAGTTGCATCAAATACCGTGCTATATGCTCCACAGTACTAGTGTCATCCTGTCCTGAAAATTTAGTAAATTCTGTAGGCACTTTAACTCTGTTAGGCAATGACACCCTTTGATACCATTCTGGGAAAGGCGATGAGTACATTAGCCGAATGGCATCCTTCCACCAAATCCGGCCCACATGTCAGCCTCTTCTTGGTGCTAATTTTTGGTGTTAACAACCGCTTCTTTATCAAGTCATCACTTGATGTATGAGCCGGCTAGAACCAATGAACCGCTCTAAACCTCGATTCCACTAGAGTTATTCTTCACCGCTCCGGCAAAGTGAACACAATAACCTCTCACACAATCTTCCAAGGCAAGATCATGATCTTGCTTAGTGGAATCACGAGCTCCAAGCCCTTGATTAATCTCTAGTGCCACAATGATCAAATCATTGATGCAATACATTAGATGCTCTCAATCTCACAAGAATATAACATCAAAGCAAAGAAAGTGAGAGAGGAGAAGAACAGCTCAAAATATGCAAGAAAACTTTTTAAAGTGCCAAGAGATCTCACCCCACCACGGGGTGAAGTATATATAGCCCCTCTCCTCGAAACTAGCCCTTACGTTCGAAAACGTGAAAAGCGGGACTCACGGATTGTCCGTCCCATCACCATGGACTGTTTGAGTTTGAACCCAACGGATATTTTGCGAAGTCAAACGAGTGTCAGAGTTTCCGTTAGAGCCTGACGGACTGTCTGACCGGCCACCACGGACTGTCCGGGCGTCACCACGGAATGTTCGTGTGTCACCAACAATGTCCGACCTGTGCGGACGGACTGTCTCACCCCTAGAACACCAAAAATCGTCTTTCTAAATCGAGCTTATTTATACGGACGGTCTGTCCCACCACAGACAGTCTCACAGTCAACGCAACAACTCACCAAGTCAGCGCTCGCGGGCCCACCAGTCATCACAGGTCACGGACTGTCCGAGCCAAGCCACGGACTGTCCGAGGCAAGATTGGACACTGTCCGAACTGAATTTTCCATATATGTTTTAATTAAAGTCACCACAGACGGTCCGACACTTGGCTCAATGTTCTTGAGTCAACGCACAAGTCAACCCATGAAGCACGGACTGTCCAAACCCAGCCACGGACAGCCCGACCCCTGACAGAAATTCATTTCTCAAGATATTCAACGATGCCTTTCTCAAAGTTAGCCGCCGGTTCAAACGGTTCAATTATATTTAAAGTTTACTATCAAACATAAGTTGCAAACCTCCCACCCTCCCTCCTCATGGACGCGCCCTCCCTTTCTCCGGTTCAATTGCTTACCGGTCTTTTAGGCGAACCGAACCGGCAGGGCCACCGGTTTCTGATTTTTTCGAATGAACCGCGGGTCCGGTTCAAATAACTAGGCTATAGACACGTCAAGTCAATGACGTTGATCCCTCGGTTTTCGGTTTTTCGGACGAACCGCCGATCCGATTCAAATAACTAGGCTATAGACAGGTCAAGCCAATGACCGCTCATGACCGGTTAAATGAAAATCCATATCTCACACCTTTACCCTAAGCTTCTATCGATGTAAATCATCCATGATATTTCCACGTCCATATATAAAACTCACTTCAACGCCAGGACTAACCCGCCAGGACTAACCTACGCTCGTATTCTCAATAAAATTGTTACCATAAAGTTTGTCATTAATTATCAAAACACAAATTAGGGGTCTAGATGACTTCACCCGACAAAATGGCCCAACATTGCCAAAAGAACAAGATCAAATGCAAATCAAACACATTCTAGGGCACATTTGCTATTGATACCACCTGATTACTTGCAATCGCTTAAGCGTCACATCGACTCCAGAGGGGATTGGACACACGGGCCTCAGCAGGTCACAACAGCGTTCCACATATAACACTAGGCTACACGACCAAGTGAGCCATCACGAAGCATGGGCTCGTTTTCTTATACAAGAACCTACATTATCACACTTCTTTTAGAGTTCCTCACGCAGAACCATGAAAGAAGGGGCTCCACTTCCGTTTCACTTCAATTGCCTTGACCTATTCCTCGCTCGAGCTCCCCTCCTTGATTCCTTTGTTGGCGGCATCATCTTGAGCGGGGCTTTCCTGCAGACATCGTCACAACGAAAAAGGTCAAGCACAACATTCGGAAACCGTCCACTAACAAACAGTGGTTTCATTGCGGACTGCAGGAAACTAAGCCATCATCAAAGCATGTAGAGCTATATCACAACATATTCATCTTTTCTTTCTAAGGTTCATCCAGACAAGGATGAAGATGAAAAGACACAGTATTCAACGCTTCACTTTTTCCTGGTCTACTCTTTTGACTAACAGTGCAATCCCTTGATTTCTCAAATAAAATGTGATTTACATGACAACAAATGCAATCTCAAGGGTTCTTTTCATAGCATAAAAGAAAATGATGGATCCTTGTATTGAGGATGATCTAGGTAGTGTTTCTACCGTTTCATTAGATGGATGGATATGGATGGGAGATGACCATATAATTTTGTAGTGTTTGGTTGGGGTGATATTGTGGATCGAGTGGCCATGAAGATGGAATATACCCTCTAGATGTTGAACAGAGTGAGTTGGGTTTTGTTGCTGGATGAGCTCATCCAACTTGGCTAATCGCAATCATTAATAAAATGGCTAGTAATAATTAGCCTGCAGTATTACTAATTAGTATTTATTATGAGACGTCGTTGATACGTGTGCAATTGGTGAACCAATTAGAGTATGGTCAATGATGATTAGTGTACTTTGGTGTCAACTATCAATTGCTGTGACAAATTTAGCTTAGATAAGTACCGGCACACATTAATTAGACTAGGATTAACTGTAATTTAAAAGATATAATTAGTTAATCCTTCTCACACCATCGGCCTTCGTCCATCCAACCAAACAAAAACTTGGCTCATCCATCCACCTAACCAAACAAGCAACTTGGATAGCCATATCCCATCCAACCTTGCCCTCAAAGGCTCAAACTAAACAAACCCCTAGATGGCAGTGCATGTTTGGTCCCTCAGAAAATTCCATGCTATACCCTCTAAAACATACTGATATTATAAAGAAAATGATTCTCACTCTTGTGTTATCAGACACTGTCAGTATTTTAAATTTAGACATCTAACATAAATGGATCATGTACAATTATGCGACGAATGTAAAATACCATTCTAAATTTCAGAAATGATGTTACTCTCAATTGTCATGGAATTACGAAAACACTCACTACACAGCTTAGACAGCTATAACATACAAAAGAAGAGTGTTTGCAGCTACTTTGTTAAAGTCATCCATGTAGCAAGTAATTACTTACAGTCTTTTCATCCTTAGCGCCCCTGCTTTCATCATGACTTTCAGAAGCACCACCCAACTGGAAAAGAATAAAAAACAAGTTAAGGAATCACTTATCAAAAAGGCATGTTACGTCGTTTCTCAAAAAAAAAAAGGCATGTATGTCAACTAACAAAAGTCACCTATCATATATTGGGCTGGTTTCAAAAGCGATAAGGCATCCCAAGAATTCTGGGAACGCCTTATCGCCTAGTCGACAAGGCGTCACTGTTCTCCAAGGCGAGCTGGGTGCGCCTGGACGCCTAGGCGGCGCCTTTAAAACTATGATGTTGGCAACTATCTATGCGACTAAGCCAGCTATTCTGCAACTGCTACTTACTTTCAAGTTCCCTAAGTCAGCTGACAAGTCCTCATTTGTATTCTCCTCTCCGCTTCCTTTGCTCCCATCATTTTCAGTAGCATCTTCAAGCTGAGATGAACACATTTAAGCATATTGCACAGGGAAAGTTCCCATACAACTGAAATACGAAGCGTGAATGCAGAAAGGCAATTACCCCCAAATTCTTTAAGCTAAGTGACACATCTTCTTGCTGTTTCTTAAGGGTGGTTCTCAGCTCTTGGAAATCCCGGAAAGGAACAGGAGAGCAAGATTTTCAGAAAGAACTAAATCCAGAGATGAACAGAAGTGAACTTTAGAATGCAAGCTTGATCCTTACTGAACGAAGTTGTTCTATTTCATTATTGAGTGCACTTTTGATATCAGAGAGTTCCTGCAAGACATATAAAATGATAAATGAACTGCTAATAATAAACTGCCATGCAACCTGCAACAGCAGGAAATCTTCTGGTAGCTTACGATTAGTGTGGCTTTGCTCAAGGTAGGCAATACTTTTAACTTTACACTTTAAAAACATTAAACTCAATGGAATTAGCAAAAGTATACAGCAGGCCTTTACAATCCTAAAAGATCTCTAGTAGAGTTTTCAGTTTTCATTTAATAATTAGCAAACTAAATACTTACACAGCCCAGTCGGAAACTAAACAAAAAGGTAAGCTTTCACTCTAATCCTTAAAAGAGTAGTAGGCAAGTGTGGATAATTATAATGCAATCAATACAATAAAGAATACAATTATACTTGAATACAGCAAA
>OAMR01001116.1:54840-89439 GCA_900205405.1 Echinochloa crus-galli
ACAAGGCGTCACTGTTCCCCAAGGCGAGCTGGGTGCGCCTAGATGCCTAGGCGATGCCTTTAAAACTATGATGTTGGCAACTATTTGTGCGACTAAGACAGCTATTCTGCAACTAAAAGTTTGGAGCTACTTACTTTCAAGTTCCCTAAGTCAGCTGACAAGTCCTCATTTGTATTCTCCTCTCCACTTCCTTTGCTCCCATCATTTTCAGTAGCATCTTGAAGCTGAGATGAACACATTTAAGCATACTGCACAGAGAAAGTTCCCATACAACTGAAATACGAAGCATGAATGCAGAAAGGCAATTACCCCCAAATTCTTTAAGCTAAGTGACACATCTTCCTGCTGTTTCTTAAGGGTGGTTCTCAGCTCTTGGAAATCCTGGAAAGGAACAGAAGAGCAAGATTTTCAGAAAAAACTGAATCCAGAGATGAACAGAAGTGAACTTTAGAATGAAAGCTTGATCCTTACTGAACGAAGTTGTTCTATTTCATTATTGAGTGCACTTTTGATATCAGAGAGTTCCTGCAAGACAGATAAAATGATAAATGAACTGCTAATAAATAAACTGCCATGCAACCTGCAACAGCAGGAAATCTTCTGCTAGCTTACGATTACTGTGGCTTTGCTCAAGGTAGGCAATACTTTTAACTTTACACTTTAAAAACATTAAACTCAATGGAATTAGCAAAAGTATACAGCAGGCCTTTACAATCCTAAAAGATCTCTAGTAGAGTTTTCAGTTTTCATTTAATAATTAGCAAAATAAATACTTACACAGCCCAGTCGGAAACTAAACAAAAAGGTAAGCTTTCACTCTAATCCTTAAAAGAGTGGTAGGCAAGTGCAGATAATTATAATGCAATCAATACAATAAAGAATACGATTATACTTGAATACAGCAAATGCCATTAATGTGAAGTGCAAAGAAACTCACAACTTTGTATTTTGTCACTTGGGTGTCTAGATTGCTCCTCCAATTCTGCAGTTCCTGAAACATCAGAAAATAATATCTTATGTCAATGGTTCTGTACAAGAATTCCCCAATATTTGAAGTAAAATGCTGATAACAGTATGGGAGAAGTATTTCAAGCAAAACATCAATTCTAAATTTGTAAGCAGTTGTCTAAAAAGAAGCAGTATATGTTATGAAAAATTACATAAATAAGGCACTTGAAATAAACAGAAGATGTTCATATGCTCAACATGTATAGGTGATGTCTTGTCCTCCTATTTCTAATGAAGTCAATCCCCTAATCCAAATGGAATAAGCAAACTTGCAAATACAATAGAAGGTGATCATATGCTCATGTGGTATCAATGATAACCTATTATCCAAAGCACCTAAACTCATGCAGATTGGTATTGAAAAACAATTGATTCCCGAAAGCACATGATTCATAAGGTAACAAACAAACAAACAAAAACATAAAATAGAGTGAATGCACCAAGTTATCAAAATTACAACACACCTCCTTGAGTCCTCGGAGTCTCCCTAAAAGCTCTGATTGCGATTCATTCAATTCCTGGTCCATAAAAAGGATGCAAGTTAGTTTCGTTTTATTCAGGGTATCTAAATGTTACTTCCAAAAGGAACTGCTGGAAATAATAATCTCCGGTCAGAGAACTATTCCATACTAAGAAGAAAGAAAGTCGATCAGCAAAGAAATTGGAGTCAGAAAACACATGGCAGTATACGTGTTAAATATAGCTTCACAACTACTAAGCAGGCTAGGATAGGATGTGATATTCTGATTTAGTAGGGGCATTTAAATGTTACTTAACACCTCTACTCAGAATGTGAGCACTGTGCATCGGCATCATCTCTGTCAAGGAATAACATGTCAACACATAAAATTCACATTGGCATGAGTTAGTGCAAGTGGCCTAAGTTTGAATGATGTGTTGCTAGACAGAAAAGGCACGCCATGATCTGTACCTTTGATTTCATGATCATCGCGTCAATTCAATCCCATAACAAAATTGGCAACCATGCACATCAAAGTGGTTGGTTAGAGTACAGTCTAATAAAATTGGGATCTGAGGTGTGACAATCTTTTCAGAATTTCTACACAAGGCCACAAGACACGAACATCCCAAGCATTTGGAGAACATCCTAACTTTACAAGACCACACGGCATTAACATTTCAAGCAATTGGAGAGCGTCCTAACTCCTAGTGGATGCTTGTACTTTTCTAGAATAGAGATGCTGGAGCGTAATCAGCAAGTTCCAGCAGCATTCGGTGGCTCCCGGTGCCTAGTGCGATCACTGTGACACAAAATAACAACCACACACGCATCGCACAAACGTGCTCCCCACAACCAACGCAAGCACAGCGACATTTCCGCCCGTCGTCACGCCTAAGCGAAACGAGGTAGAAAGAAGAGGGGAAACCGTAGACTAAACCTAAACCCTAGGGGCGGGGCTGCCAGGGATCCTTACCGAGATCTTCTCCCCCACGGGCAGCTGCTCCTCCTTCCTCTGCGAATCCAGACACAGAGACCAACAGCGGCATAAAGAGAATCAGATTCGGCGCTGCGGAAATCGGAGGAGAGGGAAAGGGAAGGGCGCTGTGCTCACCGCCTGGGACGGGGACGGGGAGCTCTCGGCCGACGCCGCGGGCGCTGCGGCGGGCGGAGCGGGCTGCTCCGCCGGGGACGCTTCGGAGTCCGACATCCGGAGGGTGCAGCGGCGGCGGCGGAGGCGGGTAGGGTTAGGGTCCCACGGGGCGGCGAGGAGAGCGGGGTGCCGGTGGTGTGCGCGAGAGAGGAGAGGGGGATTTGAAATTGAAATGGGGGAGCCGAGAAAGGGAAAGGGGAGAGGGTTGATCGGTGAGGGAAGCCAAACGGGAAACGGCCGCGGCAACGGATCCGTTGATCTACGCCGTCCGATCCTCTCGAGATGCACTGCCACGTGGCGTTCTCGTCCGTTCGGCCCTACCCCGGAGCAAACTGCGGGCTGGGCACCCACGCGCAGGTGCTGGACTCGTAGTGGTAGGTTTCGCGTTAACTACGAGTATTAAATATAGATTAATTTAAAATTAATTACATAAACGAGGAGTAATTAAGACTAATTACATCATGATTAGACAATGTAATGCTACAGTAAACGTATGGTAATTATATATTAATTATAGCGAAATTAGGCTTGTTAGGTTCGTCTCGCGAAATAGACATGACTTATGTAATTAGTTTTATAATTAGTTTATGTTTAATGCATCTAATTATTAGCGCTAAACTTTAGCACCTGGATCTAAACACCACCTCAAGAAGGCAATGGGTGCCCGAAACCCGATGGGTTTTTACTCTATTAGGGTACGAGTTTGGGTCACTTTTTCTACCCGTGGGTTTATTAACGGGCAAAGTATTAAACCGAGCGGGTTTGGGAACATAATACCCAAACCCGTGAACCCATGGGTTTTTTAGACCCCAATATATACCATCAAATGACCAATCTTTTTAATTCATACCTCAATTTAAATTGCCCAAACCTAACTTGTTCCTTTCTTTTCCATAGAATCAAATGCATACTTCTTATTAATGGTTTTTTCTATTTATTTATGATACTCTTGCGACGTATAACCAATAAAAATAATTTATGTGCTCTAGTATTTATTGAGTTTTTCTATAATATGTGTCTTTTTTAATGGGCACGGGCGACCCGTGGGTACCCATAAACCCGACGGGTATGGGTTTGGACAAAATATCAAACCCGTGACGGGTCATGGATTTTTTAATGGACGGGTTTCATTTTCGCAGGCACGGGTTTGGGACGGCAAAAACCCAACAGGTTTGAACCCGTTGCCATCCCAGCTGGACCTGAATTTTCGGGCCATGTACAAACAGGTTAGTGGTTTGGGCTGAAGCCTGCTCGCGCTCTACCAAGGGCCGCCCACTGTCATCGGGCTTCTCTAGGTGGGCTTTAGCCGGTCAGAATTCGAGTTTGGGTCAGCCTGAGCCCGGGCGAGGTTGCGAAAAGGTGAGCAACACAAAACATCACAAATGAATCAGTGCTACATGCCTATCGATTTCAAAAGGAAAAACAGAGACTGCTTAAACACTATCTGTCCATCTTGGAAAAAGTTCACATTGTCGAAAGATTTTGTCTGTCCAATCTGACAAGCATATAAAAGGAGCTAAAAAAAGTCAGAAAAAAGAGCAATATTTGTACAAAAGGGTCATTTATATTTGTACGTGTACTATTTGTACCTCATATCCTTAAATTAACGAGAAAAAAAGAAACTAAACCCATGCTATCAAACCAACTTATATAATTATAGTACAATTGTGTTGTTGTATCATATATATCAGCAGCAATAAATGGTGTCGATCGATCGCCAATCAGAAGTTCTCCTTGTGGAAGACGAACTTGGTGGTGGTCTTGTGGGAGAAGTCCCTCGCCAGCCGCCGGAGCTCCGGCGTGAGCTTCTGGTCGCCGCAGAAGAAGACCCCCACCCTCTGCCCCTGGTGGTTGCAGGCCACCCGCTTGAAGACGTCCCTCCACTGCGGCCTGGCGAAGTGGGTCCTCACCCGCGTCCCCGACACGACGTCGACGCCGCTCTTGGCGTGGTGCAGCGCCTGCAGCATCACCAGCAGCGCCGACCTGGCGTCCCCCTCCTCGTACACGCTGGTGCAGTGGTTGTGGAGCTCCACCACGTCGCCGCCGGCGTCCCGCTCCGCCACCTCGTTCATCACGCCGCGGAACCACTCGAAGGACCCTTCCTCCCGCGTGCACCAGTAGAAGTACACCCGCCGCGCCATGAACGCCGGCGAGGAAGCGGAGGCGGCGCCGTAGATGTTGTTGAGGACGTCCTTGACGATGCTGATGAGAGGGGTGGCGCCGATGCCGAGGCCGATGAGGAGGAGCACGTCGTACTTGCTGTAGTCCTGGGCGGGGGCGCCGTAGGGGCCGTCGATGAGCAGCTTCGGGAGCTTGCCGGCGCCGCCGGCGCCGCCGGCGGTGAGGTCGGCGCGGAGGAGGCCGCTCTGGCCGACGGCCGGGGGTCGGCAGACCTGCGAGAAGAGGGCTCGGAAGCTGGTGGTCCAGTCGCCGCGGCACCGGATGTGCATGCTCAGGTAGTCGTCGCCGGGCGCCGACGTGATGGTGAACGGGTGCCTGCGCGCGGCGAATCATGCAAACAGAGAGTCAGTCATCGATCCGTCCATGGCGCGCGGCGTTCGATCTCCGGCGACCGCGGCGGCGCAACTGCTGCTGCTTGCTTGCTTACCACTCGAACGGCGAGACGTCGGCGCAGTTGACGTAGATGTACTGGCCGCTCTTGTAGCTGAACCCGTGCGGCTTGCTCATGTGGATGGCGATCACGTTCCCCGGGTACACCGCCACCTTCTCTATCCTCACCGTCGTCAAGCCGTGCGACCTCAGCGCCCGCAGCAGCCGCTCGCCGGCGTACAGCAGCACCGGGATCGCCAGGTACATCCATGTCTGAAATTAAATTTCCCCATTTCAATTTCAAACAGATAATACATGTACTTGATGAGCTTGTTATGCTGTCTGAATTATATATTCTGCTTACCGTCTGCTTGTACCAGGTGCGGTTGATGTAGAGGCAGACGCCATGGACGACGAAGGCGACGTAGACGATGACGAACAGGTGGTGAGAGTACCAGAACATGTTGAACCCGCTGAGCCGCCGGAGCGGGTTGCCCTCGCTGAGCTTCCCTCTCCTGAACCACGGGTGCGCCAGCGTGTAGGCGATCACCATGAGCACCACCATGATGACGCCGGTGATCCCCTCGACGCCCTTGACGAACCACCAGTAGTTGGGCACCCGGCGCTGCCCGAAATACGCCTTCATGGGCTCGTACGCGGCGGCGCTGGCGTGGAGCAGCCGCGGGAAGTCGCAGGTCAGGTGGGTGACCGCGTGGAGCAGCACGCCGACGGCGACCCCGCCGGCGACCACCTTGTGGAAGTTGATGTTGTCGTTGAAGGGGACGGCGGCGCCGAGCCTGGTGCGCGACCGGAGCCAGGTGATGGTGTTCCGGCACACCGGGAGGAGGATGAGCGCCATGTTGAACTTGGTGGTCTCGGCGCCGCCCTTGGCGACGCAGACGCAGTAGCCCATGACGTCGAAGGTCGGGTGCCGGCGGTAGGCGAGGAACTTCCAGGTGAAGAGGGCGGCGTTAATGGCGAGCCACAGGGACATCACCCACACGCGCTTCCAGTTGTCCTCGAGGAAGTAGAGGAGGCTCCGGCCGGCGCGGCGGAGCGGGTTGCGGTCGGGGGCAGGGGCGAGCTTCTGGCTGATCATCTGGCTGATGTTGGAGCTGTGTGTTAGGAGACGGGATTGCGCCTGCGACGGCGGCTGCAGCAGCAGGGACTCCAGGTTGGCAATCTGTTCGTTTCATTGTTGGTTAGTTCAGAGGTTAATGTGAGATGAACAATAATATGTTAGGGGACTGAAGAATGGACAACTGATGTAGTAGTAGAATTGAGAGGGGAAGAGTATGTATAGGTATGTAATGACCTCGATGTAGCCGAGGTTGTCGGGATCAAGCTCCTCCATGATCAGTGCGGTGTACTCGTCGACGCGCTCCAGGATCTTGGACAGCTTGTTTGCGGAGGCGGTCAGAGTGAGGACCTGATGGTGTAAGAAATTCAGAATGTTCAGAGTTCAGATTGGTGACTGAATTATTAAGCTAATAAACGGGTAATGAGATGTTTGCTCCCATTCGTTACCTCTTTGAGCTCCTCTTCAGTGATCTGACCATCAGCATTCTTGTCAACCCTGCAATAAGTTCAGAAATCAAGCAAGTTCAGACATTACGGACTTCGACTTTCTGAAACCCATATAAAGAGTCTTTGGGCATATATATAATAAATATTTGCAAAATCCAATGCTAAATTTGGTGCATTTTGGGACGAATGTTATCGAAATGCACTTTAATAACACAAAATTTGACCTTGCAATAATTTTAAACTGAGCGCATACATGTCAAAGAAGGTACGAAGCTTGGCATCGAAGCCCGGGTCAGAGAGCTGCTCCCAGAACTCCCGGGTCTGATCCTTGGTCAGCACCATAGCTGTGATCCCCCTTCGCCGAGCAAGGGCGTCGAAGATCTGCACCGCAAACTCCTCGGATCCAACCATCCCTGCAAAATCAGGTGGACAAGAACAATTCACTATCTAGCTGTAGCATGAACAGAGAGAAATTCAGACATGTCATTTCTCTCTTCTGTTTGCTTTTTTTTTCACGAAGTGGTTCAGAGGTGAGAAATAAATTGCAAGAATGGCAAGCAAAGTGCAGGCAAGCTCACCGATGCACTGGCCGAAGCGCCGGGAGGTCCAGGAGCGCCGCCTCCTGCATGTCCGCCGCGGCGCCGCCGGCCAAGATGTTCTTGACGCTGCGGACGGCGACGCCGTCGCCGTCGTCCCGGACGTCGAGCGTGACCTCGACGTACTCGTCCTCGTCCTTGAACCGCGTGCTCCGGCGCTTGCCGTCCGTGGACGGGCTCTTGAACGCCGTCGCCGGCGGCGGTGGCCCGGCGCCGCCGCCGCTCCCGGCCTGACCCGACATGATCACTCAAACGAGGCTGCTGCGAGGGCATTGCGACGGCGAGGAACATCAGCACCGCCAAAAAGAAACAGAGAAGACTGACACCGTAGATTTTCTCACCACAGGATTCAGCACAAAATTATTTCGAAATAAAAAAAAGATTCAGCAAAACTGAAACGTTCGCATCAAGTTCTTGAATTCCCTGATCGTTTCAGATGCTAAAGTGCGATAGCAACAAGCTACCTAGACTAGCATGCATGCAGATAAAATCTACATACGAGGATGTTACTGTCAAGAACATGGCGCAAGTGACATCACATTCTGCAGGCCAAAGCAAATGTCAAATTGAAGCACTTTTGACATTTCCACCATGAAATTAAAGCAGAACTGTCAAAGAAAATGTCAAAATGACCAAGACTCGACTCGAAACCCTTGGGCCTCTCCCAATCAAACGCAGAAAATCTACACGCGCGCAGCAGCGAAACCGAAAGCAATTCATCTCGATCGCTAGCCCTCACTCACACTCACTCACCTTGACCACGTACTAGTTGAATTCGAGCTCCTCCCCAGCCCACTGCAGCTTCCAAGACCGAAATTCCGGTCCAATCCCAAATCTGAAACGAGCTCCAAGAACACAACGGAAGAAGAAGAAGAAGAAGAACGTTGCTGCTGCTATAGTGGATGCTGATGAGAAGCTAGTTTGAGATGTATGTACTGTCCAGGGCACCAAGAACGCGCCCGCAGGATATATAGCCAGGGAATGGAAGATTTGGTGGTAGCAGCAGCCGTCTACTACTCCACTACCCAGCGAAGGGGATTGGAGAATGGAGATGAGATGATGATGGGGACACGGTCTTGGTCGTCAGACAATTTCTTTGTTTCTTTCTTTAGGCTGGGTGGCAATGGCAACGAGACGAGACGCGGCGAGGCCGGGCACGGGGTCAAGGCAACTAACGGGAACGGGACAGCAAGGCAAGGGCGGTGTGGGGCGGCGATACAGGGGGCGCCCCCAGAGGTGGCGCGGCAAATCCGGCAGCCGGGGATGGAGTCCAAGCAAGGCCCTGCAAACCAGTGAAGGTCTCTGCTGGTTTTAGCATTCCCGGGGTTGGTTAGAATGGGTTGGGTTGGGGTAGATGATGATGAGATTTTTTTTGAAATTAAATGATGATGAGATTAGGTGCTTTAGATTTGGGCACATGATCGAGCTGGAGTTATATATATAGCGGCTGTACTTTAGATTACTTGGACATAAGTTCTTTCCTCCGGTGTTTGGACTTTGGAGGACTAAACTTTGGGAATAAGTCAATGGGGTTTCGTAGGTAGGTAGGTAGGTAGAGGAGTGTCGTACGTGTGCTGAAACGAACAAGGAAGCAAAGCAACCGTGGTTTTGTGCTGTGTGTTTGTTTTTCTTATTAAAAGTTTGGTTGTTTGTGGCTTAGTACGTACCATCAGATTCCGCAGCTTAGATCGCGAGCCGTACGTTGCATCGTTTAAACCTTTATTTATGAGTTCCGCATTAATCTTTAATTCTGCGCACAGTACATCAAGGGCAAAAGAAAAGAGTACTTGGATTTTTTTTATTTTAAATGCTGAAAGTTCTTGTGATAAGGAGATATAATTTGTGGTGTTATAACCCTTTGCTTTACATGTTGTGTAACTCTCTTTACGTAGCGTAATAACGCGTTAAGACGTGTGTTTCATGAGAACCATCGTGGTTGTCGCTATCGACGTGGTTAATGAACCACTTGGACTAATCTTGTTTCGCCTCATATTAGCTGCATCCAGCAAGCAAACGTGACAAAGGTGATAAGGGCGGGTGACTACTCTAATTGCAAAGTTTTAACCATATGGCTATATTTTTCTCTCCCTATGTTTGAAGGCTTATAAACTCTATAAATAAAGAGTAAAATGCACCACAGGCCCCTTAACTTGTCGAGTTGTGTCATCCAGGTCCATCAACTTTGAAAATGCATTTTTGGGTCCCTGCTAATTGTGTCGAATAGGTCCAAATCTTGATTAATCATGCTAATTTATTCTAAGAGAAAATTCCCTATTTGACATTTTATTTTTGGCCCTCAAAAACTTTTTGTTTCCTATTTGACACCGAGTTCAATTTTCGTTTCCGAAATGACACTGTCGTCCATCCCATTAGCATTTACCGTGAAATAGAGATAGAAACGTGTCAGGTTTTAGTGGATAGACAAAATTACCCCTGGCCAACATTACCTTACGCCAGAGCCAACTCTGCGTCAATTGATTCATTCTCCTCCGCCAGACCGTTCCCAACCCTATCTACTGGACGACGGTGGCGGCGGCGCCAGTGCAGGAGGCCTCCCGCCGCCAGTATGGAGGGGTTGGCGTCAGATNNNGGAAGGGGTGTAATCAAGAAGGATTAGAAATAAATTAGCATGATTAATCAAGATTTGGACCTATTTGACACGATTAGCAAGTTTGGGGACCCAAAAAAGCGTTTCTAAAGTTGATGGACCTGGATGACACAGCTCGACAAGTTAAGGGGCTTGGGGTGCATTTTACTCATAAATAAACTACCAAAATTTTGTACCGAGTAGCGTGTCATTTCCTATAAAAACAATATTCCACGCTTTTGATTTTCATTTTATCGTTCTACAATTTCAGGTCAATGCAATTCATTAGACTCCGTGTCTTGCATCACGAGCCATACATTCTACGTTCTATCATCCAAAGGGTTCTTGAACTTTCACACGAGTTTTTTTATTTCCCGTTAAGTTTTTATAAAGAGGTCCAATATCTAACCACTTTGAGGTGGTAGAATTTCTTTTTCCACGTGTATTGGACTCTTCCTATGACTATCAGGATATATGTACTCTCCTAACCACCGTGATCGGTCGCCGTCGCCGCGGTTAGCCACCCACTTATTGGACTCCCCCATGTTAGCTGCATCCAACAAAGGAGACAAAAAGGCGAATGAACGAGTGGATTACTACCGCTCTAATGCAAAGTTTTAACCGTAGGCCGCTCATGCATGCATACACTATATATATATATATATATATATATATATATAGCAGTAGTAATAATAGTAAATGTGCAAGTGTAGTCAGCACGGTTGTTGAGGCAGGCACGTAGAGGCAGCAGAGCCTGGAAACCGCCGGCCGCGGCGTCCCCTGTTTTTGAGTACCACCCCGGGCGGCCGACGCGACGGTTGGTGGTGATGCGTTGCGCTCCCTGTTTTGGCGTGGAGACTCGAGAGCATATGCAGCCAGGGAGACACTCTCTCTTCCCGTGTCGTCTCCTGTTCAGTTCCTACACAGTCAGCAGGTCATGTGTGCGAGGAAAAAAAATGTTCATGTTTTTTTTGGGTCTCTTTTACTGATGATGAGGAAAACAAAAATGGATGGTGTACAGATAGACAGGGTGCTAAGGTGGTGTTTGGATCCGGTGCTAAAGTTTAACACTTTAAATAAGTGATAATTAGATGTATTAAACATAAACTAATTATAAAACTAATTACATAAGTCATGTCTATTTCGCGAGACGAACCTAACAAGTCTAATTTTGCTATAATTAATACATAATTACCATACGTTTACTGTAACATTACATTGTCTAATCATGATGTAATTAGGTTTAATAAATTCGTCTCATAAATTACTCCTCGTTTATGTAATGGGTTTTAAATTAATCTATATTTAATACTCCTAATTAATATATTTACATGACGGCGCTAAAGTTTAGCGAAGAGGAAACGAACGTGGCCTAAGGTGGGGCCATGCGTTACGCGAGCCCGTTTGTCAGGGAGTGCGTGTAAGTAAAGCCTGTGACTGCTAATAAGTGGGGCTCCGTGGCTGGTACGTAGAGTTGATTATTAAAAAAAATAATTATGCGACTAAAAGTGATTCCCTTTTATTCTCTATTATAAACTCTCAAAATCAGGATAGAGAATCAATTCAGAGAATCAGAAGAAACTATTTTTTCAGCTTCCAGTCCCTTAGTTTATTTCAGAGAATCACCTTCATAATCAGCAGAGAATCACTTCTCTCTAGAAAAATATCTGGTAAAACTCCTTTTAGATTCACAGCAGTGAGCTCTGCCAAACAGGCCTACTCCTGCTCCGATTCCCCGTATAGATGCGCTTGCCTTTATAGCTCGTGTGTACGAGTCAGTCAGAGATTTAGAGTCTTAGGCCTGGTTTAGTTTTAAAAAACAACTCTCAAATTCACTATGCAAAAAGAAGATTCACCATCACATTAAAATGTCATAACATGTATGGAGTACTAAATGTAGATGAAATCAAAAACTAATTGCACAGTTTTGTTGTACTCTGCGAGACGAACATTTTAAGCCTAATTAATCAATTTTTAGGGGGGGGGGGGGGAGAGGAGCGTGCTATATGATCGAGTTTCATCGTTAGTACGTATTAAGGTAAAGCCACATCATTTGCCCGAAACTCTGACTCGGATTGGATTGACCAAGCGATTATAGTACGGAGTACAACTAATACTAGGTTGGTAGGCGTCCTAGCTAGCTGGTCAACCATTTGACAAGTAAAAGGTCGTGTGCATGCCACAGTCCCAGCAGACATATCGATCAGTCCACGAACGAACGCATCAAATTCCGGAGGCGTTTATATCTCTCTCTTCCCCTTGTTTCTCTCTTACGTCTACCACGCGTAACCTATGTGATACTTCAAGGCACTTTAAATATACTACCTTTCTCGTGTGTGTATATATATATGATATTGATTACCTTAATTTTGAGCTGATGATGTCACGTACGAACAAGTTTAAAACAAAAAAGATATCACGTATGAACCGGGGGAGTGAGTAGTATCTTCATGTCACAAACGGCATACCTATGTAGTAATGTGCTTACCAAAGGTGACTACTGTTTTGCATTGTCTTTTGAGTCCACCAATGCAATAATATTTGGTTGTAGATTCATTTTCTATACGTTCTGCGGTCCTGCCTGGACATTAATTTGCAGTAGATGATAATAAGAGTAGACTTATCTGAAAATAAAAAATGATTCCATAAATAGTATCATGTAATGTAAAAAACAAAGTACGTACTACTAGTAGAGACTGTACTTATATGTTTAAAGGCCATTTTAATATTCAACAGATCATGCCACTGCAAAACTGCATGCACAAGCGAATGATAATTGCCAACAACTTGACCCAGGAAACCGGCCGGTTTGGTGCAAACAAGCAACGGCCTCACGTCAACGCGCAAATTGCAGTAGCAAAATAAACTGGGTACTCCTGCGCGTGCAGAAAAGATATATGATTGATACCGTACCAAGCAGCAGTACGAAATTTGTATTTTCTTGAGAAATTTAACGATATGGTACGTCAAGCTAGAGCAGGATGCTGCTGAAATAATAAAGCTAGCTTATTACGCTTTGGCATGCAGTTTATTATTGGCTGGGTGGTTTTGTTAATAGGACATCGTGGCTTTGTCAACCGTTTGACAACAGGCCGGCCACACATCATGTACAGTCCCCGGCTAAGATCAGATCAAATCCTGGTTTTTTTATTTTCCTTTTGCCACTAATTAATAACGATATACTCCTACCTCATGACATATACTACAACGGCTTCCTCAAATATTGTTAATAAACTTTCTCAAAAAAATATATTGTAAATAAAGGTGATGGCTTGTCCTCAGTATATACCGTACGCTATAGTACGTCCATAGTCAACGGAGTATATACTCTGCCGTACGCGCGTACATATACATATCCAGATTTAATTTGGATCAAGAACATAGGAAGGGGCAGTACGTAGAGATAGAGCAGCTAGCTAGCTAGGCAGGGGGAGGAGAAGAGAATAGATCATAGAGATGAACGATTACATTCAGATTTAATTAGGATGTTTCAGCAATCGGAGAGACTGCATGTATTGAAGCTCTGTGGGTGTGACTTTAGCTTTTCTTTGCCTCCTTTCCATTGCTGTTGTAGCCTAAGGTTCCTGGGATTGGATCGTTGCAAGGCCGATGATGCGAAGAAGAAGAAGAAAAGAAGAAGAGAAGAAGAAGAAGAAGAAGATCGAAGCAAGGAAGACAACCAATGGAGTGTTTCCGGAGCCTATATATGGGTGCTGGACATAAGCCATACAGATTGGGAATATTGCATCTGATTAATTCCGATCCAGGTGCAATGGAGCAGGCTGACAGCTCCCTTAGGGATGTACGTACATGTGAAAAAGGGGCAGCAATCTTGCATGGCGACAATATTTTGACAGACTTCTTTTGGAACAGCAGCAGTTGGTGAACCTCTGCATGTCGTCTGCTACCAAGAAAGATTGTAGTGGACAGTACAAATGCAGCAACAAGGATATCTCTGATGGCAAGATTACAACTGCTGATGCCTGTCTCAGTGTGCCATGCCGCAGCTCCAACGGCGGGCCAACCACTGGATTTCCATTTGGAGATTACACAACTGCTTGGAACAAGTTGCACGCTGTCAGAGGTGGCGTGCTAGCTCTCAAGTGGTGCTGTATTGAGAGGTGCCCCGGCCAGAATGGACACCCTCTTCCTCATCCTGGACATTCAAGGCTATCTTTTCAGGCTGCTGGGTCTCCTTATGGCACACAGCTCAGGATGCAAGTGGGGTGTAATTAGTTGACCCAAACTTTAACCCATATTACCCAGCTAACTAGTATTTGGTTTTGGGTCAACCAAATCCAACACAACTTTGGGTCCTGGTGTTTTGGGTCGGCCCAAAAAATCATCAGCAAGTCTGTTCCTGACCTGGTGAGCGCTTCGCCGAACGTGAGCGGGAGAGGTCGACGGCCTGGCGTCGGGGACGCGCGCTTAGAGCGCCTACACGGCCCACGTCATCAGCAAGTGCCTCGACGGAATCCGGCTCCAAGACCTATCAGTACATCGGCGCCAAGGGCCGCGTCCGCCTTCGTCTACCTCGAGATCTTCTTCGCCCTCGTCGTCCTACACCATGCATCTCCCTCAGCGACAACATCCCGCTCGTCTTCCCCGACGCCAGCCTCCACCTCCCGCGGCTCCGCCTCGACACGGCGCAGCTCCTCACTGCCATCGCCGTGCTCGTCGCGTTCCCAAGCCTGTGGCTGAGGGACCTCTCCTCCATCTCCTTCCTCTCCCTCGCCGGCATCGCCATGTCGCTGCTCATCTTCGGCAGCGTCGTCGTCTGCGCCGCCGCGTCCGGCGGCCTGGGGAAGCGCATCCCCGCGCTCCGGCCGGAGAGGATCCCGGCGGTCTCCGGCCTGTACATGTTCAGCTACCCCGGGAGCATAGAGCTCCTGTAGAATGCTGAGTTGCTGACGCTCGGTGTTTTTCTCAGTTAATCCAATGACCCACAAGGTGAACCAGTATAGCACTACCATATGTTTCGGTTTGTATTATAGGGTTTTACCCTACTAATCATAGATTGGGTTTTGGGTCACTGGGTTGACCCAAGAAATCCTGCATCCTGACACACAGCATCTGGAGCAGGGGAAGCCCACCAATTACACCGAAGCCATATATATAATACAAGGTATAGAGTGGACAATATAATATATACAGATTTCCATGCGTCATTGAGCCATATAATAAAATACGCTCAGGTACTTGAACCTGTATAGATGAGCTCCCCAAGCTGCAGCAGATATGCACAAGCAAAAGAAGTGATTTATAAAATTATTATATATGAGCTATAGGATGATTGCTTAAATACACATAAATATATAGTTAAGAAAGAATAAAAGACGAGAAACTATGAATAATGGATTAAGACGATTAAGGACATATGGTACACCAAGATATAGACTAGAAATTGGAGGGAAAAATGGCAAACGTGCACAGTTATACTGGTGAAATAAAAAAAGAATTGGAGGAAAAGTTGGAAACCGGAAAGAAAAAACATGTCAAAAATTGCGCATCCAGGGAATCGAACCCTGGTCAGTACCGTGGGAGGGTACTATGATACCACTACACCAGATGCGCTGCTTTGTTACTGGAACAGATTTTTTTTAAAGTAGGATATATCGTTCTAGTTTGCCAGACCAAAATCATCGTATAGATATAATTCTACTTTCTTTTTTCTATATATAAAAAACAGAGGCAACAAGAAACTGCCTCTTATCATTAACAAGGCAAAGCTCCGGTTCTAAAACTTCTTATCATCTTATATACTCCTTTTATCACTGCGGGTTGGTAATATAAACTGTCAGTGTGGTTTCTTGCCGGGGATTGGGGAAATTCGGCTATCTAAGGACAGCCAATTTGAGAGGTGGACAATGGCTGTCCACCGGCCATCGATATGAATGCACTCTTTTTTTTTTCGTTTTCAAGCAGAAGATTACCTCTAAGGGTTATCCTATAATTCTTGGTTGGCTTGATGCTGATGCGGAGGAAGGTGTGTATTGATATGTAGAAAGTTTTGTGGATGATATTTTATTGCAATCCTTTTCTTTGTTGTGTATGTATCGAGACGGACTCTGACTGCTTCATGCAATTCAATCACTGCAGCAGAGGAGTAGAACAAGCAACGCTGTAAGCGTGAGTGCGTGACTGAGGGGTGTTTGGATCCCACCTACTGGAATTTAGTTCTGTCACGTCAAATGTAAGGATGCTAATTATAATTATTAAATATAGATTAATTAAAAAACTATTACATAAATGAGGACTAATTCGTGAGACGAATCTATTAAGCCCTAATTAGTCAGATATCTGCTTTTGTGTGTGCCCACTCAATGCACTTGGTTAAAATTTACTGCAATTTTTGAATGCAAGTTTACAGTATCCGTGCACAGATCTTTTTAGGACGTCAGTATTTGAATGTAAGTATACCCACCAGTTTGTGCCCAAAAGGAACTACACTCAACAGTCTTATTTTGTGGAGTCAAGGAAAGAGTTTTACACAGCTAGCTGCAATTTTAAAAAGGAGTTGTACCATGGTACTAACCCTTATGTTCCAATCACAAAGCTCAGGCCTCATGGACTAAACAACAGAGGGGGAGGTGAACTAGAGTCCCATATTGCGGTTGCAGGCCGCAGCAACCAAATGGGCATCTCAGAACGTCATAACAAAAACTTCGTGCGTAAAATTCTTGAAGCGTCTTCATCTTCCTCTCAGAACCCGAGCTGAGTAAGCACATGCAACGAATCCAAGTCCTCTTTCATCCCTGCATATAACAATAAGCAGTTTGAAAATTTAGCAACATTCCGGCAACAAAATGCATTAATCCATGTATATCAAGTATATTGTTGAAGCAAGTGAGGAAGGCAGTCTACTCTAATTTTATTGGTTATTGGTTATCAGTTATCACTCTGCAAAATCTAAAGCTCTCTTTCAGGGATCTATTTACTTTGAGCCATATCAGCGAATTTGTAAGACCTGGGCTCCCCCTAAATGCCGAATCTTCATGTGGTTGGTCGCTCGTAACAGATGCTGGACTGCAGATCGCCTAGCCCGGCGAGGCCTTCCCCATCCCGCACACTGCCCACTATGTGACCAGGAAGATGAAAGCATCCAACATCTCCTGGGGTCATGTGTGTTCACAAGAGAATTCTGGTTTAGATTGCTTCAATCTATTGGTTTGGCTGCCCTCACCCCACAGCCACATGAACCTTCCTTTGATGGCTGGTGGAAAAGGGTGGATGAGGGGGCTAGCAGTGAAGCCCTAAGACAAGGATTAAACTCCTTAATCATTCTTGGTGCATGGACGGTCTGGAGACATCGCAACGATTGCGTTTTCAATGGAGCCAGCCCCAATGTAGTGGCAGCCTTGGCTATCGCTGAAGAGGAGACTGCACTTTGGGCTCTGGCAGGGGCTAAAAGACTGACAGTGCTAACTGGAGTGGGCTAACTGCCATAGTTTTTTGTCTGGTCATGACCCCTGCGCCCCTATGGGGTGACCTGGGGTTCTGTTCCCTCCTGGGAGGGTGTGTGAGTGAGTCTTGGATGTGTGCGAGTGTGTGTGAGTCTATGTATGACTCTTCTTCTCCTATTAATACAATGATACACAGTTCTCCTGCGCGTTCGAGAAAAAAAAATTATCACTCTGTAAAACAATTCCTGATCCATTCAACATTACCTATATGGCCAAAACAGGCATCCATATTGAGACAAAAGTCAGAACTGTTTTCCAACTGTTCCTCTACTGTTAGAAAAATATATTTGGGGACATTATAATATTTTCGAGGACAGGAAGCTGCCAGTATTTTGGTCTAGCAACCGTTTGCAGGATAGTCAGGAGAGTGCAGAGATGCAATAGTTTTGGCACTTGTAATTGATCCTAAATTTTTGTTATGTTGGAAAGAAAAAAAGAGAATATGTGAGTCGTGAGCTCATTTTTGCACGATCCTTTTATGAGACAATACATTCAGTATGACCTGCTAGTGTTCATCTACACTGACAACAAAACAAACTTCTTCATTTGGCAAATAGTTTGCGATACAGCATGGATAATCCTACATTTCTCGAAACGACAATTAGAATGTGTTTGGAACTTTAGTCCCTCAAATAAGTAATAATTAGAAGCATTAAACATAAATTAATTATAAAACTAATTGCATAATTAACCTATAATTAATACATAATTATCAAATTATTACTATATCATTATATTGTCTAATCATGGACTAATTAGGCTTAATAGATTTGTATCGTAAATTAGTCATCGCTTATGTAATGCATTTTTTAATTAATCTATATTTAATACTTCTAATTATCATTCTTTCTAACAGACTCTAAATTTGATGGCTATTTATCTCACCTCATTCGCTAGCTATTTTTAGCTAGCCTACATCACTAGCCATCTTTACAGAATCCGTTGGATTACCCCATTGAATTAGATGACTTTCTATTTTTACAAAGGGGCTATAATCTCTATATTTAGCTAACACAATACAGATCGCCATCGTCGTGTCTGGGATGCTTTCCGGTTTCCCCGGGGGGTGGGGGAAGGACAATTGGGCCGGTGCGGGTGAATTCGGCCCACGCGCAGCTCTGCTCGCTCACCCGTCGCCCGCCAAGGACTGACCAACCCACTGCTGCAGTTGATGGCCCATTTAGCTTTTCCTTCTTTTTTTTTCCAAAGGAAGTCCTGTCGACATCTTCTGTTGTCGCTTTCGTCTCCCCATATGCAAAACTAGGCAGTGCTCAGCTCGTTCCTAACTTCAGATTGTATTGTTCTCAGGTTGATAAAATCAGACTATGAGGATGCATGAAAAATATCTTGACAACGTATCAGAGTATTCTCACCAAGCGCTTCACCACCATCGTTTGGCTTATCAGCCACCAGCCAACCGTGTTTTTCTCTCGCAACGAATCAGCATTAACCAACCAGTCAGCAGTATTTTTCTCTCAGCACAGATCAGCACCAGCCACAAGTCATCAGCCAACCGAACAGGCGTGGACCAACGCTACCGCACTCGCAGCGCTCCTCTGCGACCCTAAGAGTATCTCTAAGAGACAAGCCAATTCTTTTTTTTTAAGTTAAATTTAGCTATTGTTAGAGATAAAATATTTCCAATAGACTCTATAAATGACCATTTAAATTTAGTGGCTCTCCATTCCACCTCATTCGCTAGCTATTTTTAGCTAGCCTACCTCACTAGCCATCTTTACAGAATCTGTTGGATTACCCCCATTGAATTAGATGACTTTCTATTTTTACAAAGGGGCTATAATCTCTATATTTAGCTAACACAATACAGAGTCTCTTGGAGATGCTCTAATAATTTGACGCTTTATTTATTGTCTCTCAAAGAAAAAAAAAGGCCACAACCCAATCACACAAAATGAAATGAACTACTGTTATTGATGAACATGACCTTCGCGTATACCTATGGAATGCTGAGCAATTCAGCTGCTAAACCATGGCACCTCAAGAATCTGCTTTCGCCATCGCCTCCACCCTCCCGGCGAGGAGCTTCTCGACGTACTTCCCCAGTATATCCGCCTCCAGGTTCACCTTGTCTCCAACCTTCTTGTTCGGCAGCACGATGTTGTCCTGCGTGTACCGCACGAGCATGAAGTCGAACCACCCGCCCGCATCGTCGACGCTGACGACGGTGAGACTGGTGCCGTCGACGGCGACGAAGCCCTTGGGCACGAGCAGCCTGAGGATCTCCGGCGGCGCGCGCACGGTGACCGTTGCGAGGCCCAATTGCGTGGGCAGGAGGCCCCCGCCGCGGTGGAGGAGCAGGTGCGGCCGGTGGTGGCGGGCGGCGGCGGCCGCTGCGGCGGTGGCGGGCGGCGGCGCCATGGCTAGAGATTCTCCGGCGAGGGGGGTCAGGAACTCGGGATGGGGATTAGTTGGTGTGCTCACCCACCAGCTAGTAAGCGTAAACCCCTCCAAATACGTATTCACCACTCGTTGGCGTATTTTTGTGTGACGTGGGAAGCGGCTTTGCTGACCGAGCCGGCAGCCGGGCCCACGGCTGCGTAGTTGGAGTCGGTTCGGGCGAGAGTATAAAACCCGACACCCGATACCCGCGACAAAGCAGCCTTCGCGTCACGCTGTCCTGCGGGCCCCGCACGTCAGCGACACACGAGCCCAAGGTTTAGCTCATCTCCGCCCCCAATCCCCTAGTAGCGACGCCGGCGGGCGAGCAAGCAAGGGAGAGATCTGCGCGCGGCCATGGCAGAGCAAGGGGTGGGCGCCGCGAAGGAGGAGGAGGAGCAGGTGGTGAACCCGTGGGAGGTGTCGGCGGGGAAGGGCGGCATCGACTACGACAAGCTCGTGGACCAGTTCGGGTGCCAGCGCCTCGACGCCGCGCTCGTCGACCGCGTCGCGCGCCTCACCGCCCGCCCGCCGCACCAGTTCCTCCGCCGAGGCCTCTTCTTCGCCCACCGGTACTGAGACGCCCGCAAAACCCTACCTTTTTCTTTTGCGCTTGCGGTGGAGGAGGCGCTGACGAATTTCCGGTGTGTATTTTTTGTTTGTGATGAATAGGGATTTGAATGAGATACTGGATCTGTATGAGAAGGGGGAGAAGTTCTACCTCTACACGGGGAGGGGCCCCTCGTCAGAGGCACTGCACCTCGGCCACCTCATCCCCTTCATGTTCACCAAGTAAGCATTGGTCTCGGTCCTAAACTCTGGCTGCAGAATGTGTTTCATAACTGCACAATGTTTTTTCAGCATGATTGGACAATGTTGTGTCGGCTGAGGTACATTTTTCACTCGAAGAGCCTACATTGGATCTGTTAATGCAAATGGAAACTTTTCTTGATTTCGTAGCAGATAGATCTAGTGAAATATAGCTGTTCCCCAATTTGATGTATTCCTTGTGGTAGTTCACATGGCTAATCAACTGATGGACAGGGTGAGATGCAATATGTACAATTAAAAGATGTATTTTGTTATTTCATCAACATGTTCCTTGAAGTAAAGGGTATCTTTCTTGTTTTATTTTTGAACATTTGTTGTACCTTATAAACCTCTAGTAGCATGCTTGAGATTATTAGGTCTTATATTCCACAAGTAACACATGAATTCGTGCACTCCATATTGTATTATTGTTGCTTTCCATGCAAATCTACACTGTACCCACTACATAGAAGTTGCTCTGCGTTCTTTGATAAATTGCGCAATTGTGATTGGCGATTAATCATGAACGTCATTGATTAACTTCATGATGTTTCTTCAGATATTTGCAGGAAGCTTTTAAGGTGCCCCTAGTTATACAGCTAACTGACGATGAGAAGTTCTTATGGAAGAACTTGACTGTTGAGGAAAGTAAAAGGCTTGCTCGTGAAAATGCTAAAGACATTATAGCATGTGGTTTTGATGTTGAAAGAACTTTCATTTTCACGGATTTCGGTTTTGTAGGAGGGTAAGATTAATCTTTGTAATCCTATAATTAAAATTTTGTTGTTCATTCCATCTATAAGCAAGTGAAGAGCATGCTGTTGATCTTGGCTTTGTTTATTGTGTGACAAATTAATAACCCTCTGTTTTTGTCTTGCAGTGCCTTTTATGAAAACATGGTTAAAATTTCCAGATGTGTGACATATAATAAGGTGGGAGCTGATTCAGTTAAGAATGTTCAAACAGTATCGAGCTTATTACCTACATTTAAGCATCATGATTGACAAAAAATATGTGTTACTCTTGAACAATAGGCTGTAGGGATATTTGGATTCAGTCCTGAGGATCACATAGGAAAGGTTAGCTTTCCTCCAGTTCAGGCAGCTCCATCATTCCCGTCCTCATTTCCCCACCTCTTTGGTGGCAATGATCAACTGCGGTGCCTTATTCCATGTGCAATTGACCAGGTACGGACATATATTTGGTACGATGGTTGATTAACATAATTGGTAGTTTATCAACTTGAATAGCACTCTTACAATATATCTGGCAGGACAAAATTCAGAATTAGTGTTGTTTAGGCTCTTAGTTATAGCCAGCCTAAGCCACCACTTGTATGTGCAAAGTAGGATAAATTTATTCTTTAGACGATTTGAATGGAAATATATCAAGTCTCTTCCTCTAAAGATGACGAAATAACTTGTTTGTGTCTCACTTTATATTTTCGCAGGATCCTTATTTTAGGATGACTCGTGATGTTGCTCCTAGAATCCACTATCAGAAACCGTCACTCATTGAATCAAGATTTTTCCCTGCCCTTCAGGTTTGTTGTCTTTGGCTCTGATTTTAGAACTTAGTTTAAGTGCAGTGCCTCAGGCCCACTTGCTCCTAGTTAATTTTAACTTGCTCGTGATTCTCGTCCATTATCATGAATCGTTATAATTTGAAGGCATTAATATGGGCTGTTTTATTTCCTTTTTTACAGGGGGAGAACACAAAAATGTCAGCTAGTGACCCGAATTCTGCGATATATGTGACAGATAGTGCTAAAGAAATAAAGACAAAGGTTTGCCCTTAACTTAATTTTTAGCGGGAAGCCTGGAAAAAAAGTATTCACTCGAACAAATTTTAGTTGTCACATTGATTCATGGTGAAAATGGTTATTGGATTAAGCCAAGAATTAGTCTCAGGTCTAATAGCACATTTGTCTTATAATTTATTCCCAATGTTTTCCAGGTGAATAAATACGCCTTCTCAGGTGGTCAGGACTCAATAGAGCTCCACAGAAAACTGGGAGCTAACATTGATGTAAAGCCTTTTCCCAGATCTTGAGCATTTGTAATGAATTACAGATTATGTGCCTGAACCATGCATTGTATTCTTTGTTTCTTGAAGTTCTTCATGTCATATTAAGTACTAACAGGCTGAAGATTGTGATATTCATCTCTATAATCTGCTTGAAATATTCTGGTTTATTTCTGTACTTTTCTTAAGTAACAGAACATTTGTCCGTGATTGACTGAATTCTCATTGTGATGTTCAGGTAGATGTCCCAATCAAGTACCTAAACTTCTTCCTTGAAGATGATGACGAACTTGAGCACATAAAGAAGGTATCATTACAAATTACTTCATAGAAATAATTCATTTGAAAAAGATTTGAGTTGTATAAATTGTAATAAACATTTTGAAACTCAACACCAGGAATACAAAGAAGGAAGGATGTTGACAGGTGAAGTGAAGCAACGGCTTATTGCAGTTCTATCTGAGATGGTTGCTAGGCATCAAAGAGCTAGAGCTCAAGTGACTGAGGAGGTACATGATTCATCAGATCTGCAATGTCGCACAAAATAGGTTCCCTTGTGCACACCCATGACTGACCCTTGTGCAGTATTTGCACATAGATCCACACTAGCACATATCCAAGACCACATGCTCACAGCATGGCAGGTTGATATGCAATTTTCATGCATTGCTTTGACAATTCCTTGTTTCTGCAGATGGTTGATGCATTCATGGCAGTAAGGCCTCTTCCAAATATGTTTGGCTGAGCATCATGACGACAAACTGGGATAAACATTTTTGCTCAGGTAGATTCAAGGGTTTGTGGAACCATGGGTTGAACACAAGTGTGTACTGCGATTTTACTTTTTCTGGATTTATTAAGTGCACATTGCCAAACATTCGGTGGTGGCTATGGTTGATTTTGTAAACTAATATATTATATGGTGGCAATTCAGATTGTGCTCAAGCATGCTCTTGCCAATGTAAAAGCTGAGTACGTCAATTTACCAAACAATTGTAAAACTCAGGCTCATTTTGTTTTATCCGAAGACTGCTGCATTAGAGTTGAAGCAGAACAGTCCTTGAGAAAAACATATAGAGAACTCAACTTCTGCTTTCTTAAAAGATACTCCCTCCATATCGGTAAAGAATGATGTTTTGGACAAGATTTTAGTCAAACATTGGGAATATAAATCATGAATAACTTTTAAACCATTGAGTTTGAAAATATGAAAACCATATGAATAAATTTGTCTTAAAAATACTTTTATAAAAGCATACATATTATTTTTTAATAAATATTTTTGTAAGAATAAAAACTCAAAGTTACGTTTTGGAGACCGTGTCGTTGTCCTAAACATCATTCTTTACCAGTATGGAGGGAGTATGTAATATTTTGTAGCACTCTTCAAATGGCCGAACCACACGATGAGTCCTTTTGCAATTCATGCTGGACATGATCGATGCCATTATAGAAGGACCGGGTTAAGCCGAGACCGGTTGCACACGATGTGGCGCCTGCCCCCGCCTTCCTTGGCTTCGGCGGCCTTGGCCGCCTCCACCACCACACTAAACCCTCGTCTGTTGCCGTCTTCGCCCCGCCGCCTCCTTCGCCCACGGTGCCGTGCCACCGCCACACTAATCCCCTGCCGCCGGCATCGCCCACCGGGGTTCCCTCACCGGCTGGCCGACGGCGCCCTCGCTGCCCGGTCGCCACTGCCGGGCCAGCCTCCGCCCCGGCCACCTTTTCTACGGCCCTTTTCTACAGCCGCCGTGGCGCAACCCCAAGCAACCCCGGACCGCTCACCCGGCCTGCGGCGGCGGCACGCGCGCTCGGCGTCGCTTTATAGACTTAACGATAAAAGAACATGTAACTCCAGAAATATTGGATAGCGTGACATATGAACTTTCTAAGATTCTTTGCAAAGTTGATGGGGTTACAATTTGCTTTGATCCTGTGTGTATATGCTTCCGAATACATATATGATGTATTGATGTTCGTTCAAAATTTTAAGACATTAAACAAATGAATTCTCTTCAACACTCCAACTTGAGGAGCCTACTCATTCCACCTCCAGAAGAAGACATTAAACGAATGACTTCTCTTCAATACTCCAACTTGAGGAGTCTACCCATTCCACCTCCAGAAGCCGCTGCGGTGTGGCTGGTTGCCATTTGAAGCATCGTCTTGAGTCCCAGTGTTTTCGATTTCACCACGAAGGGATTCAAACTCCTTTTCTAGGGCATCCATCTTCTGTAGCCGTTGTTGAATCTCTGAAATATCTTTCTGTCCATTTGGAAAAGGGGATCATGCTATTGTAATTTCAATATTGAGGGAGTACCATCAAATGCAATCAGCACAAATAAACTGTACCAGAGTTGAAGGGGTGCTAACTGATAACCGCTACTCAGTACTGGTCACTTCATTACTTTTGTTTAAATAGCCATGTTTTATAGCACGTTTGAATTCAACTTCTCCATGGTTTAAAAACTCTTTTCCTTACTTCTAGAAAACTGAGTTCACGGAAAAGATAAATTCCAAGAGAAAACTAAATTGTCTAAAATCATTCATAGCATGGCACAATGTATTGAGATGACCAATTGTCCAAGTGTTAGAGAATGAGCTCAAATCCTTCCCAACAAGTTTCTGTGTACCTCGAGTTTGGAAGCCCTTGTTTGTTCGGTGGAAAGTCGATCTTGAACTAAGTGGAGTTCCTGCATAACAGACAGTAGAGAACATAAGAACTGGAAATCATGTCTCTTCCTCTAAAGTAAAGGCGTCAATAACAGACATTTATTGGCTCTTATCATGTGTTGTAATTTCTCTTGTATGTGTATATGTTTTTCATGATTCAGCAGAATATGCAGCGGTAACAATCTATAGCTTCATTGAGGTGCATAGATTTAAAGCAGATTTTCTATTGTGTTCAGTTGAGCCTTATATTGTGACTTCAATGGCAACAACAACAACAACAACAACAACATAGCCTTTTGTCCCAAGCTAGTTGGGGTAGGCTAGAGGTGAAACCATGTTAATATCCTTATTCTGGGGGTTGTAAAATCATTTTTTCACAAGAAACAGTAACCCTTGAAGTCATGTCAAAATGCAATCTGCCGTATGGAACTTTCACATTGAACATATTTTGTTCCAATCTGGTTGGTCAGAAGAATAACATAGTGACTGGAAAAAAAGAAATTCTTTGGGGCATCTTGCAAGATTGTGCAGTGAAATGCAGGAGTAGGATATGGATAGTGTTGACTTGCAGCGCAGACTGATGTTGTGCATGGCCATTGGAAAGAGGAAGGAAGAATGTTATAAGTAAAATAATTAAAGATAAAGGCTAGAAAAGATTAAATTATAAGCTAATAAAGGAAAAACTCCAAATTCCCACCCATTTTATTTCTCCAAATCCCACCATGCATGCAAACGTATAACACTGCTAGACAACACCACATAACTGACTGTGGCCTGTGGGTAGGCACAAGGCCATGTACTAAATATTAATAGCTGATAATTAACGGGTACGTCGATGACTCAAATCAACTTAAAGTCATTAGTTATTGTTGAAGTATCTTACTTGTACAGTTTCGTCAGTCGCAATACTACTTCTTTATCAGGTCATGGCGGCTATAATATTCAGATATCTTTACTGAAGCAGCCATCCATACTACCAAACATGAAGCTAACTATCAATCTTATAACACTGTATACGATTAAGAGCATGTGGAATATCTAGCCACATAACATACATGAAACTGCTCATCAACTTCTATCATACGGCTCTCAGGAATGACATCGCTACTCAAGGAGGGGAGCATTCGGATACAGCTAATACTATTACTTTCTTGTGTCACCATAGGAAATCCTAGTCAAGGAGTCAACTCTAGAGAGAGGAATCTGAATCTAGAACTCCGAGCAAGCACACTGAAATTCGCGATCTTAAAATCCGCCCCCAAATCGAAACGGGAAATCTGTCGCCAAGGCAGGGGTTCGTGATTGGAAGCGGACGAGAAGGCTAACCATTTGGTGCCGAAGGTGGAGCGGTTGAAGAGCGAATTGAGGGACGACATCGTCGGCGGCCTCGCCTGCGGATGCACCTGCTGCCTGCCGATGTCAACAGCTAGGGAGTAGCAACGGGGAAAGACAAGCTTTGCATGTAGGCATCTCCACACCTCAATGGGGATACCATCAGGACCCATCGCTTTACCTCCCTTCATCCTCTTCAAAGCCTCCGCAATCTCTGCCTCATGAATTCTCCTCACAAAACGTCTGTTGGCGTCGTCAAATGAGTCATCCAGCTCAAGCGTCGAACCATTATTGACAATTTATGTGCAATTTGCCCAAGTATGATGTCACTTGCCTCAGTAAGGTCTGCATTTCTGCTCTCCACATTAGCTAGCTCCTGCTTCAGGCGGAGACTCTGCAACTGCTCTTGATTAAGTCTGTCTTCTATTTGGTTCCTTTCACCCTTAATTACATGTACCGTGGTTTTGCTGGAATCCGCCCTATTGCCAGGCTGAAAGTGAAAAACAAAATCCATATATTATAAATAACAGGCCAGGGAAACCATCTAGCAATTGAGTTCATGTACACAACGTTATTAAGGGGAAAAATAACAGAAACCATATTTATGTATCCAAGTATTACCTTTTTATCTTGAAATTCCTCAATTTCAAATATGACTTTCCTGCTAGAAGTTTCCGCTACTGATATGGGGGCAATGCCATTTGTCTCCGTTTCATTTGTTTGTTGAGATGGGACACTTGGTTTGAGACTTGCCTTGAGGGCATAAACCTAAACAAAAAGAATTAATCAGCGAAATATAAAGACATATGATACACTAGAGTGCTCATGGAGAAGCATGCCTGATTACTATAACGCCCACTGTATCCTCCAAATGATAACAGAAAAATTTCTCCATTAATCATGTGCATTACTAAACTTGAGCCCTGTGATAAAGAAGCCTCTGAACATCAGTAATAGCAAGAGTCCGTAACAACAAAATAGTGAAATCAATCAGTATATAAGTTTTAAGGCGGTTTATTAGACCAGATGAGCTCCACCATTATGAGATCCTTAAATCCATATATAGTGACCCTAATTGAGTGTAAATAGGGTACACATGAACAAAGCATATAAATGCACTCACCTCACTTGTAGGGGGTGCACGGACCTCAAGACTAGTGACAACGGACCATTCATAAGTAGAAATGTTAAGTACAAGAGTATCCGAGACACCTGCAGTATGTTAGGCCCACGTGAGCTACTATTTTATGATATTTTTAGAAAAAGGATGATATAACTCAAAGACCAGCCCAACAGAAAAGAAAATGATTGGTACACAAAAGATAGATGAGTAGGCATATGCGTAATGTCTAAACCACAGAAAACGGTTAGTGTATAAAAGAAGACACATTTGTGTCAGAACTCATAAATCGCGTAATAAACATGTCAGATATTTCAACCTTACCTTTCCTACTATTTCCTCCGCCAGTAAGAAACCAATGTTCTCCAATAGTTACACCTGCATGCCCTGCTCTTGGTTCTGGAGTAACCCCTTGTTGCTCTGGTCTTGACCATTCCATCTGTAACAACCAAGTGATTACTTTGGACTTCTAAAAGGATTACATAATAACCTTAGAGAAAAGAATCGATTCTCACTGTTTGAGTGTCTAGGAGATGTAGGTCACCGAAACATGTAGAGTGAGACCCCCCACCAAATATCAGAAGATAGCGCTCTGCAAAGCAAGCGGCAGCATGCTCTGACCTTGGAGAAGGGGGAGTGCCTCTGGAGAGCAAAAGCATAATTTTAACTTTCAGATATTGAACCTGAACTTCAGAACAGAGCAACTATAATACAAGTTTCATTCATGTCCTAGACCAAGATGTAGTTACCAACTGCAAGTGAATTATGCAGTAGCATTATCCCATCACTTCATGTTTGGGTCTCCAATTATATAAGAAACCAGTTCAGCCTGAACAGGAAGGCTGAGAATTCCTACCCAGTTGGGTCCCAGAACACAAATATGCAATCATCTTTACCAAAAAAACTACCAATGCCAGTTTATCAACTGAAACCAAATTTTAGTCATGGTCTAAAGGACTTACGTTGTCTCAAATTCATCCCAAGTCAGGGTCTCAAGATCCAGAATGTGCAGATCATTCAGAAGAGATCTACCGTGACCTTCACCGCCAAACACAACTAAAGTCTCACCAACAAGTCACTGATTGACCGCCACGTGAGCTCTATATAAAATAGAAAAATCTCAACACAGATTTGGAAAAAAAAATGAAGCTTCAGGTAAGGTAATATGTGTAAATACTTTAGAAGCTTTCTGATGATGAAATATAGACAAAGCAATCATACCGGTGAACTTCCGTAAGTACGCAAGGTAGACCAAGTGCAGGTTTGTGGATCAAACTCTTTAACTGTCATAAATACATAGCATGAGAAATAGGAACTAAGCTACTGAAAAAAATGCATAGGAAAGAAAGAGATAAAAATTAGCCTAACCACTGAGACTTTCTGTAGGTTCCCTGGTATGTCCTGCAAGACATAGGATCTTATTTCCCCATGGAATCTGGAAGATATTAAAGCCAGATGCAAATACACTATACTGTTATAAGCAAACCATTTGGGACAAACGTGCCAATTTCACTCGATTCACGTGTAAAGAGCATTTGGTGGTTACCAGTGAATGACCAGCACATGCAGCAAATGAAACCGCTTCATCTGATTCTGAAGGTCCTGATTGTGATTTAGCTTCCAGCTTTGACCATGACAAAGTTTTGAAATCCAGAACCTATGACCATAGAAGGATTCCAGTGTTCAGACCAACACCATTGTAAATAAGATCGGAACCAATGAGGTGATGACAGCATAACATCTCAATTCAAGTTCATAAGAATTCCTAACCCTAAATGCAACTACCAACAATACAACACCTAAAGAGGACCAATGACCTGAATGTCGCCAAGGTAACGGCCATTGTGATTTCCACCAAAGACATACATCTTCTCCTGAACCACAGCAGCTCCATGCTGCAACCATCACAGACAATGTATCAGAATCAAAAGGGGCCAACAGGTCACGAGATGAGCAGAAGTGAAATTAGGCAGTCAGCAAAACCGAAGAGGACCTTGTAGCGGGGTTTCAGAAGCTGTCCAGAGACAGAGAGCGGCGTCCACTGATCATAAGCACTTATGGAGCAGAGGCCTTCCGTGCTAACTCCCTTGTCCTGAACATCAACCGTCTTCCCATTGTCCGCCACAACGACCTTAGGCTCCTCCGAGGTGATGCCATTGTGGCCAGCTGAAGCAGTAGGCACTGGTCCATGTACAGCCTAACAAGAGTGAACAAACAAGATGACGCGATGAGCTATTGCTTTACCTTAGAAAGCAGCCATGATCACACATCGAAGTAGTCCTAGAAACCAGCAAGTTCATGGACTACCGCATTGTCACAATCATGGAACACTACAAACACTGATCGACAGGCAACAACAGACTGAAAAGGGGGAAAACGCCCCCCGCAAGATGCCAAGATGTGTAAAAGCTAAAAACATCTGGTTTGTGCACGGGCACCAGCAACGATTCCCGAATGGTGATGTTTCCGTGCCGCTAAAGCCCGGACGGCCGCCGCAGCGGAAACGCAGGAAACACGGGATCCAGGAGGCGAGTACACCAGCCGAAAAGCGCGCGCGAACTAATCCACTACTGATCCTGCAAGAGGGAAAGGTTCACTCACAGCCATCTCGCCGCGCCAAGGGGTCGTCGAGATCCGGATGGAGTGGACGGGGGATGGCGCGCAGGGTTCTGGAAGGTTCTGGATCCGGCGGAGGATTCTAGAAGGCCCGAGATCTGGAGGGGAAGCGGGGCGGGGGGGCCTTCTCGTTCGCTCGTGTCGTGCGGCGCGCCGGCGACCCGCGAAATGGTGGGCGGCTTCGAGCGGCGTGCGTCGAGATTCGTGCAGGCACGGATCTGCAGGAAACGAGGGAGATTCAGACAGAGCCTGCTGGCAAAGCACTGCAGTGTTGCTATAACTAGTGTGATGCTGCTGGCCAAATTAGTCTGGCAGGATTGCAACAAAAAGATTAGGACGAACGCCACAACGGCAACAGAGTGTGCTCTACGGTTGCCTTGCAATGTCAACATGGTTTGCATGTTTGATCCACCAACACAGCTGCATAGTAAAAGGGCTAAAAGCAACCATCCTACAAAGGGGTGTTAAAAAACAACATTTGGCCATGCATTTGTATGCTTTTAACTGTTGGCACTGTTCTTGAAAAACAAAAGTATAGACAAATGTTCTATCCATCGTAAACATGACAAGCCCATCGGGTAAAAAAGGCAGGCTATCTTTATTCAGGTAAGGAAACACGCATAATTTCGATTTCCATCACTGTCTCGTCTCCGCTGCAGGGGAAGCAAAAACAAACAACAAAACCTAAAAGGGGCTATGAACCTGGGAACAAAGAACAAGGCTTAGCGTTAGCTGCAGGGCCACTCGGACCCTCAGCGCTCCTCTTTCTTCTTGACAGTTTCATCCTGGGGCAACGAGACGGACTGCACGATGTTCCGGACGATGGAGGCTTCGACTCTGAACTTCGAGGCGATGTCGTCCACGCTCATGGGGCCTTGGTGGGTACTGGACTTGCCCTGGTACAGCTGGATGATCTCCTGGATGTGCTGGACATTCAGGGCTCCTGATGGTAGCTGCCTGCTCCCGCTTTGCCCAGGATCAGCCTTCGATGTTCTGACCTTTGGGAGTGGCCTGTCATACCGCTGTACGACGGAAGCCTGCAACATGGCAGCCTCTGTTACAAAGTGTCCCCTGGAATGACTATTTAAAGGAAGTGGAGAACCAGCTACTTTAGTTCATACAAGTACAGTGTTATTCAATTCGAACATTTGTAGGCCAATGTAACCTATTGCCATATTTGTAGGCCAATGTAACATATAATGGTTGCAACCGTTCCTCCCTCAAACATCTTTTTACCAAGGGTGACCTTTTCTGCATTAGAAGACTTACATCACCCATTTCTGGTTTTCCTCCAGGCTTAGTAGTGATTCTCCCAACCATGTGCTTCAGCATCTCATCATAACTTGGATCACGTTCCTCAAGGACACCATGGGCATTTTTTGTTGGCGTTGTGGCATCTGCATTGCACTTAAAAAAATTACAGACTGGTGAACAGAAAAAGAATTACCACAATAATCTTGCTTATGAGACCAGTAAACATGCTTCAGTAGATTCCAATAAAAAGGTTGCATTGAAGATTTAGTTTGCAGATAATGACATGGAATCATGCCATGCTGCAACATAATTTTTGACATAAGAAGGCCTAATTTAGCTACTAAAATAAGCATATACAAAGATGACCCAAATGGGACTAGTTAAAACTCATACCCAGTCACCCACACAAGTGTTTTGGTGCTGGAGTTTTTATACTGAAAATCCAACAATTTTTTCTTCAAACCATAAACATAAAGAAATAAAATGACATCCAACTTTGAAGCAGATCAAACAACATCTCAAGTCTCAAAGTTTATGATGTTCTTGCTATTAGCTAGTTTAGCACTAACACTAGGTGTTTAATGACTACCATCACACTACCTATTCAGATCATATTAAAATATTCAGGAGTCCAGATCAGATAGAGGCCAGTTCTTGTCTACTCTGAACTCCTAAGTGCTATTCCTTTCTTTGATAACAAATTGACACCAGCATCTGTACCCAGCATGATTCAGCATTGAACTGAATGAAATAATAGCAATACTTATATTGCAGGGTACAAACACATAGCTGTTGTGTTGGAGAATGGAGAGGACAGGCTCACCTAGGTATGGGTATGGCACCTTGTAATATAGGGTGTATGGGTCTCACACCTAGAAAATAAAATAAGGAAGGACTAAAAGTTTGTGGGGCTTTAAGTACCAGTGGTGGAATCAGTAGACCCTAGTTGATCCAAGGTTTCAAAACAAACTGCAGTGTCCTTTACAGAGGAATGTGTTATTCGGGACCTTGGGGGAAGAGCTCAATTTTCCGGATGAGAATTTCATATGTAGGACTAACACGCTACCAAAATAAACAATTACTTCTTGGAACTTTTGTGCATTTGCAGCTAGCACCATAGTTGAATTGAACCCAATATTCGAAAACATGATGCAGATCATGGTTCAGGAGAGGTGTTATGCCCCTTACAGGTCAATGGTTTGCCCTACCACCTACAAATGGGATTACTTAAAACTCATACCCAATCACCCACAAAACTGTTTTAGTGGTATAGACTTTTTATCCTATAAACCAATTACCTTTTTCTTCAAAAGAGGATCAAATACTATCTGAAATGTCAAAGTTTATGTTATTGACTACTTGACTACTAGCTAGTTTGGCACTAGAGTTCATGTCCATGAACATTAGAAGGTGTTTACTTCCTATTTCCTATGATCATGCTACTTGTTCAAATCAGTTTAAAATATTAAGAATTGCAAATCATATAGATGTCAGTTCTTGTCTACTCTGAACTCACTAGTCTTCTTCCTTTCTTTGAACAGAAACATTGAATTCTGATGGAACAGTAGACCCTCCTGCATCTCACTAAGCTAAAAACTAGAGGAACTGTATAATGTATTATCCAGTAAAAAAATCCATGCAACAAATTATCATAATTTGCCATCTTATAAAATACTAGTGTGCTGTGATAACTCTGTGCAGAAGCTCAATTTTGAAAACTATCTGTAACCAATAGGAACTTTCAGATGTAAATTCAATATAACTCAAATTAACAGAGTCACACTAGCTAGGCTACCTACTCAAGCATATCATGTTCCAACTGAACAAGTGAACAGTAGAGACTAGAGAGTACACACAACATCCAAGCACGCACCATGGACCAAGATACCGGTGTCTTGTTCTAATCATCAGCATACATTTCTCCCATCTGATTAAACACCTTGATGACAGACAAAAAGAACCAAACTAGCTTCCAAGTCCCAAGGAATCGAAATTGGCATTGCAACCCACTCTCCGTCCTCAAATTGTTAAGTAGACTTCACTCCACAACCACATCATACTGCCCAGAGTCACTAACCTAAGAAAATGCCGGAACCTAGAGGCAAAATCAAATCGGGGGTCCGGCAGCAAGGCGCTGCGCCGTCGCGCGATCTAGCAACACGGCCGAGCAAAGCTAGAGCCTAGAGGAGAGAAACCAGTAGAAGCTGAAGCTTCCTCACCGCCATTGGAGGACTCGCCGAGCCGGTCCTGCGGCGCGCCGCCCGCGCCCGCCGGCGGTGCCCGCGGCGGAGGCGGGGGAGGGGGCCTCGCCGGGGGCGCGGGCGCGGGCGCGGGAAGAGGGGGCCTCACGCGGCGCAGAGCCTGGCCCATGCACCTTCAGGCCTCCGGCCACCGCCGCCGCCGGCGGACGGGAGGGGGAAACCGGGAATGGAGGGAGGACGCGGCGGGTGGGTTCGCGAAGCGGCCGCCCCGTGTGCGAGCCTTGCTCGGCGCGACGTGTTGGGTTTTCGGCCCGTGAGTCATTTGCGTGCTGTTTTTTTTAATGAAACTCCGTCGGTTTAAATTTCATGCCTTAGAAGACACCCACATATGAATTTTAATGGCTCATCATGTTTGTTTTTAAGATTTGTTATGATAGTGATTTTAGAGTGTGAGAAAAAACTGATGCGTTTTATAGCTGCCAACATTTGATCATTTACCTTGTTACAGCTAGTTTATGTCAAAATTAAAACTTAAGTTACATTTAACTCTCTTAGAGAAAATCGGTGTAACAAATTTTGGTGCTACAGCCTCCCATAACATCACATTCTTTTCCTATGATTCGTAGGAATTTAAATCTAATCTAAGCGGTACATCTTAATGTTGGATGGTTGAAAAGTGTTGGAAACCTTAAACCAGTCAGCTGTTGCATAATCACTATTTTTAAGGAGTTTTCATATCATGTGATCGTGTGAATTCATCATAAATATATGGATTCAAAAAATAGTTTAGTGTTAGATTAAAAATATTCTATTTTTTAGAATTACCT
>OAMR01001116.1:91897-114649 GCA_900205405.1 Echinochloa crus-galli
CGCCTCCCGCGCCCGCCGGCGGTGCCCGCGGCGGAGGCGGGGGAGGGGGCCTCGCCGGGGGCGCGGGCGCGGGCGCGGGAAGAGGGGGCCTCACGCGGCGCAGAGCCTGGCCCATGCACCTTCAGGCCTCCGGCCACCGCCGCCGCCGGCGGACGGGAGGGGGAAACCGGGAATGGAGGGAGGACGCGGCGGGTGGGTTCGCGAAGCGGCCGCCCCGTGTGCGAGCCTTGCTCGGCGCGACGTGTTGGGTTTTCGGCCCGTGAGTCATTTGCGTGCTGTTTTTTTTAATGAAACTCCGTCGGTTTAAATTTCATGCCTTAGAAGACACCCACATATGAATTTTAATGGCTCATCATGTTTGTTTTTAAGATTTGTTATGATAGTGATTTTAGAGTGTGAGAAAAAACTGATGCGTTTTATAGCTGCCAACATTTGATCATTTACCTTGTTACAGCTAGTTTATGTTAAAATTAAAACTTAAGTTACATTTAACTCTCTTAGAGAAAATCGGTGTAACAAATTTTGGTGCTACAGCCTCCCATAACATCACATTCTTTTCCTATGATTCGTAGGAATTTAAATCTAATCTAAGCGGTACATCTTAATGTTGGATGGTTGAAAAGTGTTGGAAACCTTAAACCAGTCAGCTGTTGCATAATCACTATTTTTAAGGAGTTTTCATATCATGTGATCGTGTGAATTCATCATAAATATATGGATTCAAAAAATAGTTTAGTGTTAGATTAAAAATATTCTATTTTTTAGAATTACCTAAGGCTGGCAAATATACGTTTTATTTATGGACTAAACTTAAACTCAGACATGGGTTAATAAGAGGTGAGATGTCACTGATAACCCCCTTATATGTTTCATTCGCCACTCATTTCATCTTCAAAGAATTTGTAAGCCATTCACACTAGCTACAAATTATAAATTAACATATAACTAAGCCCATAAAAACACCAAACACATAGAACATTTATGATTTTGCATCACAACATCTATTTATCAACCAGAGTATCCAATCCATCTGTCCATCTGTAGGGGTAGACATTCGGATAATTAATGTATTTTTTAAGATTTGGATTTTCAAAACTGTTACCTAAGCTCGAAAAAAAGAGAAATATAAAATTTCAGGTATTCTGAATTTTGGATTCAGGCATCGGGTGATCACGGAGATGAAAGAAAATTTTAAGACCTATTGTTTTGCTAATATATCTCTTTTATGTAACGTGGATAAATATCTCAATCTCAAAATATTGTTCCACCGTCCTTAGGACGGTGATGTAAATGCTTTGTAACATGACACATGACTTGGGAGGATTGTGAAAATGACTATAAAATCCTTTACGGAAAACCAAAATCCATATTGAAATTGGGCGTAGCGTAGGATTCTTTTTCGTCAGAATTTTCTCCCAAAACAGCCAGCACGGACCTTCTTGCTGGCCCAGTCAGCCAGGCCAGGCAATGCCCCGGCAAACGTAACGGCTACCCTTGTTGCTTCCTTCCCTATAAGCCAGCGATCGTCATCGTCTCCGCCATCCCCTAATCGCCTCGCCTCGCCTCCCCCTCTCCCTCAAGCCAATTGCCCCGCCTGTGCCAGGGCGGGAGCCGGCAGAGCCAACCGCCTCTGGAGGCGGAACCGCGGGACCGCGGGAGGCTGCAGCGGCGGGCGCACGCACACGTGGGGCGCCGCGCGCTCGCTCGAAGCGGCGCCGCGTGGCTGGGGTAGATCGGCCGGGGAGAGGAGTACATGTGAGGCCCGCGCGGCGCACCCGTTCGCCACCCCCATCCACCTCGTCTTGATCCTCCTCCTCCCGTTCAAGGTTGGGCGTTGGGCGCTTTCTTGCTCCGGTAAATTTTTGAGTAAATTCCTTATTCGACACCAAAATAAATACCGGTTTCTTTCTTGGCCCTGAAAAAAATTCTGTTCTCTATTTGACACTGACTTTTATCTTCATTCCTTATTTGATATTTTCATCACAGCTTTAAGTTAAATTAAGCGAAACAACCTCGAAATAACCTTCAAAATTCATGGAACTTTTTATAATGATATAACATATCGATAAGAACATATTTTATTTAAAAGGACACATGTGGCTTTATGGTTTTCAAATTAAAATTTACTAAACTAGACTATCTTTAAAACAAATATGAATTATATGGCACCAAAAAACTTTCAAAAAATTATGAAAAAATAATTATTATTCATCATATGTAATGTGGTAGTTTATAAAATTATTTTTCATTATAAGTTACATATAGGATTGGGAAGAACATGGTATTTTAGTAATTTTACATGGAACTCATAATTATCTATTTATCTTATGATGGAAAATAGTTTTATACGCTATTGTATCACATGCAAAAAATATTAGTTATTTTTTCTTAATTTTTTTAAAGCATTTTAGTGAGATAAAATTCAGATAAGTTTTAAAAACTATCTAGTTTGATGAATTTTAAGTTTAAAACTATAAAAGTGCATGTATTGTTTTGAATGTTCATGTCTATTTGTTATATTGGTAGAAAAAAATTGATGAATTTTGGAGATGATTTGGAGTACGTTTTGTCCGACTTAACTTTCAAAGGTAACAAAAATGTTAAATAAGGAATGAAGTTAAAAGTCAGTGTCAAATAGAGAATGAAAAAAAATTTAGGGTCAAGAAAGGAATCGGCATTTGTTTTGGTGTCAAATAAGAAATCTACTCTAATTTTTTTGGGGGCGTTCGGTGTTCCACCGCTTCTGATTTCGCATCGTTTTCGAATAGATGAGGTTGTTGTCGAAGATTGCTTCCGCAGCAGTTCGTTGTGCTCTCTCGCCTCAGTACGGAACTTCTGATTTCGCATCAGTACGGAGCGATTTCGAGGTCCAAGCTCAGTCCCCTCCCTCGCCTCCTCTCTCGCACGTTCGGTTCAGGTATCTACCTCAATCGAAATTCTCGTGAGGGGAACTGTATTGGCGAATTGGGTTGGGGATGTGTGAATCAATATGAGGATTATTTGTCCAATTATGCTGTCAGTCATTGTTCGATTAAGAATGCAGCTCCTTCCAATGGGCACTCTTCGGGTCACTGCATGCTATCTGCAACTCGTCTGATTGGGGTTATTATTGTGAAAGAGAAGGAAGTCCTGAAAATATTGATAGCAAACACATGTCATTGTGAATGAGCATCAGAATAACTCATCAAGTTATGCATCGGTCATAGTTGAAACTTAACTTGCAAGAAGACAGATTCTTCTTTTCGGCATCATTTAGTCACTGCTAGCTGCTACTTATCATGACTGGGTTATAATTGTGGAAAATGAGGAGGGTGTTCTGATATTATCAATAGCAAACATGTCATTGTGAAGGGCACAAGATAATTCGTCAAGTTATGCTGTCACTTATGGTTAAATTTAATGGACAATTATATTAAGAACACAATTTCTTCAAACCATGATTGGATTAAGATCGGACTGAGGTACAACTTCCTAGTAATTGTATCAATTGATCATGATTGGCACTAATGTGAAAATATGTACGGACTTGGTTGAATTGTTTTTATTTGGTGCATGGATGAGGTTTTTGCTTGTTCTAGTTATACTCATTGCCGCAAGTCATATATCGTGATTGGATTAAGAATGGAGCTTGTAGCAATTGAAATAGTATTATTATGAAAAGGAAGGAACTCTTGACATATATGACCGAACCTCGAGCTTTTGGCTTACTTTGGATTTTGAGACTCAACTGGTATTTATTGGCTACATGCAATTTTGACTGAAACTTCTGAGACATGCTAGCTCCTAAGGATTGCTGCTGTAATGAAAGTTTCCCTGACAGCCGTATCCAAGGCTTCATGTATGGAAACCATGTTCCACCAGAATCAGTTGACTGGTTTGAGAATGGAGCAGTAACTAAACCTCATGAGCAAATGGAGGAAGGTATTGCTTTATTATGGTTCCTTATAAAATAAATGCATCATTGATATGGGTTTTCATTTGATATGTGCCTGTTTGCCTCTAGATTGTTGGGCACATGCTGCAGTTGGGGCTGTTGAGGGAATAAATGCTATAACAACAGGATAATTGATTAAACTATCAGAACAACAAGTCATTGATTGCAACAATCTGAGCAATGGTTATTTTGATGATGGTTCTGGATATACACACCTGGCCTTTGATTATATTTGCAGAAATGGTGGAATAGTCTCTGAGGCTCTTTACCCATATGTTGGCAAGAAAGGCCCATGCCACAAATTTCATGTATGTCTACTGTTGCTACACAACTAAAATACTTAATTTGTAGTTATGACTTTTGACTTTATTTTTTCTTTCATTTCTCTGCAGTCTCAAATGGTCACCATTGATGGCTACCAATTTGTGCCTAAGAATTGTGAATTTTCGCTACGACAAGCTGTGGCAAATCAACCGATTGCTGTAGACATATCCTTTGATCAACGTCTGGAAGAATACACCGGTGTAAGTTCTTAAACCTACATGTTGTTACATGATAATAAATACAATCAGAAATTTTATGCATTTGAAGCTAGTGAGATGAAAATATCAAAAACTTCTTCTAGATTATGCTCCTGATTCCTCTAAAACAAAATGCAATCCTGATATTAATGTTATTGCTCCCGATTCCTCTAAAATAAAACTTTTTCCATTATTGCTTACATCTAGGGTCTTGCTTGAATCAGGTTAGACTTGATTAAAAACTATTATTTCATATTTTGGTAGTACCTTTTAAACTCAAAATAGCCGATTAGTTTGTCAACAGCTTGTAAGCTCAAAATGTATTGTTGAAATTTGAGCTGAAGGTACTTTACTTTAGGGAATTGCTGGTGATATGGGTAGCTGCGGGAAGTTGAACCATTCGGTTCTTCTGACTGCATATGGGGCAACATCAAAAGGACGAAAGTTTTGGATAATAAGGGATTCAGCTACAGGAAAATTTATTAAGAATGCTCGCGATGTTGGTAGCAAAGGCGGAGCGTTTGGAATAGCAAAACATGCATGTTTCCCTGTCAAGATATCACTAATTGCGATGGCTCTGTTGATGATGATATCTCACTCTATGTTAAGATGTATGGTAAGTTTTGTTCCCTAGTATATCTTTATTGCCGTTGAAACCATGCAAGTGCTTTTTTACACTAATCTAAGCTATCGATTAAATTTAACACAATGACATTCACGAGTTATTGTGGATAAAGGGCTTTGTGGTATTAAATGTGACTGACCATTATGGTACATTCTTCTAGTTTTCTGTTAAGATAGTTCAGACTGTTGGCGATAAATTAGTGTGCCCGAGGATACAATGTTATATGTGATATTCAATCCTCATTGATAGTGTCTTCCAGGTATAACAATTTGAAGTGTCTAATGACACTCAATGCATTGTTATCCAGTTGAAGATTTTACTGATTTTCGCATCATATATTGATACAATGGAACCTCCAATAGGGGCAGGACACGCGATATCTTTGTTGCTTTTTTAATATGTTGAACGAAATGCTGACCTGTAGTAAGTTAAAGTGCTGACAAAGTAATCTAAATATCTTTTTTTTTCTCCTGATTATACTAAACAGGAAAGACTGTGCCAAGGGGATGGTGACAGAACTTCGTTCAAGCATTGGAAACTCATAAGTTGACTGTTTGATGATTACTGATGTGATGGAAGGTTAGCATTTTTTTCTTACAAAAGCTGTATTTTCTGTACCACCTATCACATTCATTTCAACATAGCAGTGATAGCATTATTATTTCTAATTGTTGTTGGTTTGATAATTAGATTAGGTCTTCTGTGGATGGGTTAGATACTTAGAGTATACAGGGGCAAGCCATAGTTCATTATTTTTTGGTTGAAGATCTTCCCAATTGAGCCCAAAGTTATGTGTGCAGTACTCACGAATGCTATGAACTAAAATGCATTGTCCAAATGGTTCAGCCTGCTAGGACATAACCAAGCATAGTAGAAGGGTGTAACACAAACGAAAAGTTTAACACAATGTCATTCTCGAGTTATTGTGGATAAAAGGTTCGAAATTACGCTACATTCTTCTAGTTTACTGTTAAGATAGCTCCTAATGTTGGAGAGAAATTAGTGCGCTAGACGATACGATGTTATATGTGATAGTCAATCCTCTTTGATAGTGTCAGATGATACTCGATGCATTGTTACCCAATTGAAGATTGTACTTATTGTTACCAAAGTACTCCTACTCACGGATGTCATGAACTAAAATGCATTGTCCAGTGGTTTAGCCTGATATGGATATGAGCCAAACCTAGTAGAAATATGTAACACAAACAGACTTCGTCACCCTAATTTTCATTCACTGTGTTATATGGTTTGTGTGCTCATCTCCAGCACTCAAAGTCATATTTAAACAGTTTGTTCCATGATGATATATGCTCAGTGTTTCGGTGGCATTTAAAGCATGTATTATGCAATTTTACAACTGAACCTGATAGGTAATGATGCCTTTGCCAGGTTCCCTCCCAAGAATGGTTACTGGAGCGGCTGTTGGAATCTTTCAGTTTCAAATTTGCATATTTGTGTAGAGGGTTTATTCCTGGAAAAAAAATTCGATGGAGACGGCGCCCTCCGGCGTGCATAACCATCCTCGATGAGCGACGCGTGGGCGTCCAGGCCATCTGACGCCTGCCGACGGACTCGGCTCCCACACTGTAGCGCTCAACTCCTGGGCAAGGACGCGGCTCGGCTCCAGGCGAGTGAGGGCTTCTCGCAAGGCTGACGCCATTATCCATGATCCGTTCATATCGGCAGGCCAATACATACATCGTCTATCTATGAGTCGTCGCAGGCGATCAATTTCAGCGGCGCCAACGCAGCTGCTCCGACCCTCCTCACCATGTCCTAGTACGGGGAGGTCATATGAAACAACACAACAAACAGCCATAAAAACATGAGGAAGGATCCCAGGGGCAGAGGGATGAGAATGTGAAAATGTTTGTACACTTTATCAATACAAAAATCTCTATATACTTGTATATGCACACATAATCCGCTTTGTCAATACAAAATCTCACGGGGAAAAAAAAGTAGATGCTTCAGTCGCATAAATCAATCTCACGAAAAAAAAGTAGATGCTTCAGCCGCATAACTCCGTAGGCTTATTCAGCAGAATGTTGAAAGAGATGAATACTTGAAGAGAAGAAAAAGTTGGTTAAAGAATTCAAAGGACACTGAAGATTGAAATTGCGAAACAATGATCCTGCTCAGCACACTGGCAGGAATTTCTGCTGAAACTTCTCTGTAATATCCGTAAGCAATTCTTGTCAGAACCCGTCCGTATGTACAAATGAATGCAAGTAGGGGAACATTTGGTCTACCTGTATCAACTCTCTAGAACATGGCATCAATTGCTGAACCTGCGAGGCGACGTGGAGGCGGAATGACGCCTGCGGCGGAACAGATTGGAAATGCAGGCTCTCGAAGCAGGATTTTCAAGACTGGCCGCGGTGGACACTGGATCCTCCTGGCACAGCCACTAGCGTGGATGGGCTCGGCGAAGAGAAAGGAGAGGAAGGTGATGGCATCCAACCTTGTCAAAGACCACTTGCTTTGGTTCCTGGAGCCGTGGACGAAGGGCTTCACGCCACACACGCGAGTCGAGGAGATCACAAAGACGGCTGCAGCAGAGGCAGATGGGTGAGGGATATTGGTGTGGAGAAAGCCAGGAAGGAAGAGCCGGCTCAACGGTGTCAACAGGCTCCAATCCACTTCAGCCCTCGACTGGAGTCAAGCCCCGCTACGCCGGAGCCGAGCGCTGCAGCGTCACTCCAAACGTGGGAGGCGTCGGATCGCCTAGACGCCCATCGAGGGTGAGTATGCACAGAGGGCACCGTGCATACCGTCTCCACTGAAATCAAGTTTTTTTTTGCGGGCACTGAAATTCAAGTTTTGTGCTGCCTATGAATTGAAAAGACGAAAGTGAAGGGGAAGTTGCTCTTGTAAAAATGTACCATTATTAGGTGTTCTTATGTGTGAAAAATGTGACAAAATACCACATTATAATTACGTGCGCAAGGAATACAGGCCCCTAGGGACTGACTTTCCCGCCCTGCCGCACTGACGCCGGGCGCGCCCAGGAGAAGTTGGAGTCCGCCGTGCTGCGGAAACAATGTTCGCTTGTTAATCTGTGCCATGTTCTGGATGGATGAACTAGTTGCACAAACTAAGAACTTTGAACGATGCCCAGGAGACTAGAGAGGAAAGTGGAATCGATGCCCAGGATAATGGTGCTCGGCACCGTAACATCCAAGAACAGCAGCAACATTTTGAAGCATTATCACCCTAGCTACGCTACAACTATTAAAAGCATTGCAAAAGAGAAAATATAACAGAGTATACGGAAGCAACATAAACCATTTAAATAAAATAAGACACAAGACTTTACGTCCAAACAATTTTATTATAAAACATTTGTCCAAAACATTTATAGAGAAAAGAGTGTGCATACGTGTTGCTAGTCTGATCCAACGATGCACCATCAAAACTCTAGAACCTACGGAGGGAGAAAGCGTATGAGGTCTATGAAAAAAACTCAACAAGTAAACTGCTTCAACCTATTTGAATCACAATTGATTAAGCATCAATTTAGTAATAAATGCATGTAAAAGTCAACATATTAAGGTCTGGTTTGGCTGAGCTCCCAAAGCCGATTCTGTGGTGAATCCAGGAGTTCTGCCAAACAGTTAGAGAAAAGTAATTCTCTGCTGATTCGTGAAGTGATTCTCTGAAATGAACTAGGGTGTGTTTGGTTGGGCTTTTTCTGGCTTTGGCTTTTTAAAAAAGCCAATAGTCCAACCAAAGGGGTTGGCTGTCAACAAAAGCCAAAGATAAAATCAGCTTTTTGCTAGTTCATTTCTAAAAGCAGGTATGGAGGTGATTTTTTTGAGCTTTGGCTTTCACAAGTTTGAAGAAATTATATGATATTTATTTATATACATATATCGTCTATATAGATATATATATGTATACATGTATAAGATATATCTTATATATATTATGTGTTTATTTATTTATTTATTTATATTCTTATATATATATGTTATATGTATAAGATATATATATATTCATATGTATACGTGTATATATTTATCTATTTTATTTATATATATATATGTATATATATTATATTATATATATGATATAAATAAATAGATAAATATAAAATATATTATACATATAAAATTGTGAACAACTATGTATATATTTAGTTTTATGTATATATAACTATATATATATGTATATATATATGACAAGTAGAGTCTGCTAGTAAGTTTCACAAAAGCTACAACTGATTTACCAAACGGCTTTCAGCTTTCTCATAGTTCATAGCCTACAACAGCTTCTTTTACAACCCACAACAACTTTCTTCACCGTCACGACGCAACCAAACACACCCTAAAAGGCTGAGAGCTGAAAAAATAGTTTCTCCACATTATGTGGAGTGATTCTTCCTTCTTATTTTGAGAGTTTATATTAGGGAATCAAAGAGAATCACTTCAGCAATAAAATCACTTTTCTTGGAGAATCAACTCCCATAGAGAATCAGAATTAGATGGAGCTCTAACATCAGTGATGGAGCTCAAAATCAGGATGAGAAATTACTCCACAGAATCAGGAGAAACTACACGGGTACAACAGGGAAAGAAGTGTTATCTATAGAGGGCAAGATTGATAGACAAATGATGCAAAATATAAAGAAAATAAACTATTGAACATTTTTTTATACTTTAACTAAGCGTACAGGTTGAGGGGTGGGTTCCCAGCAAACATGACACGCTTGACTTATGATGCTGATGGCTTATACTGATTCGTTGTGAGAGAGAAATACTGTTGGCTGATGGCTTATGTTGATTCGTTGTGAGAGAAAAATACTATTAGTTGATAAGCATAAGTCAAACAAACATGACCAATTGTGTGAGACATAAACAAACCTTGTTTTATATTAGTGAAAGTACAGAATCCTATGTGATACATAAACAAACTATTTTTTATATTTTTTTCAAATTCAAAACGAAGCGATGGAGATGCATTCGTTGGTCACGCGTGAGAGGGATGGAGGTCAGAGTGCATGTCACAACTTTGTCGCTGCCTTATATGTCATATTCACAATTTCTCTCTTTTATGTGCTACAACTTTACATCAACTTTGTCACAGCCTTATATCAAATAGTACTGTATATAATACTACAAAGATAAAAAAACTTCCGCTTCATCCATCAAACCATCATAATTTTACAAAACCCCTAATGTTTATAAAAATCAACCCACGTCCTTTGATATGTTGTAATTTTGCGAAAACCCTCTAATATTTATAAAAATCAACCCTCGGTCCTTTGTTACATTGTAATTTTTTCTATACTATAAAGATATAAAATTTTTGGCAACCAACAGAACCACCAGTCATGGAAACACCACCCCTCATAGCGACCCCACTTGTCAGGCCTTTTTCGTCAAACTCTCCACCTCCCTCGTTCGTCCCTGTGGTATGTAATCGTTGAGTTCGTAACTAACACGATCTCCTGTCAACTATCTGCTATGCAATCTTATTTTCTATTAAACGTGTGTCGTGTGTTCTTTCTATACGATAAAGATCCAAAACTTTTGGTTCGTCCATCACACCATTATAATTTTATTAAAACCCCCTATTTTATTATAAAAATCAACCCAAGGTCCTTTAATACGTTGTAATTTTACGAAAACCCTCTAATATGTATAAAAATCAACCCCCGGTCGTTTATACATTGTAATTTTATGAAAACCCCTGTGTTTATAAAAATCAACCCATGGTCCTATAATACGTTGTAATTTTGCGAAAACCCTCGAATATTTATAAAAATCAACACTTGGTGCTTTGATACATCGTATTTTTTTCTATACCATAAAGATCCAAAACTTTTGACAACCAACAGACCCACCAGTCTTTACGATGGGACCTGGCCAATCCTTTTTCGTCAAACTTTTTTTAACCGATGGACCTTGTCGGATATACATCCCCGGGTACCCTCAAGATAGAAGACCGAGTCCTAGTAGAACTACTCGGAGAACTCCTATTCCAAGTAGAACTACTCATGTATTCCTACTAGGACTCTCATATTGTAACCGACTAGGATACTTGCCATGTAACCTTGCCCCATGGGATATATAAAGGAGGGCAGTGGTCCCTAGCTCGGTAGATCAAGCCTAACGGCAAAGGCCTAAAACCACCCAACGAGAAGAATTACAATATACAAAACCTCGTACAGGACGTAGGGTATTACGCTATTCTGGCGGCCCGAACCTTTCTAAATCCTTGTGTGTTGTATCTTCGCGTTAACCATCAAGTTCTAGGTCCGGCGATCCCCACAAATCTACTCTCTGGGGTACCCCCAGGCAGACGTGCTCGACATAAATCGTCGACACCTGGCGCCCACCGTGGGGCCGATCGTAGGATCATTGGGTGAGCTTGATGGACCTATTATCAATAAAGATTAATCTACTTGATCAGTAGCGACTCGGCATGTTTACACGACGGATCCGAGGCGGAGTAGAAGATGGTTTCGGACTCGGCGGGTTTGCCGTACGAGAAAAATCCTGGTCGACAGCTATGGTCATCTGTTGGAAAAGACTATTTGGCGTCTCTGTGCCACGCATGGATCTGTACAAGGTGCGCTATTCAATAATCCTATTGATGCGTTGAAGAGGCAGAGGCAAAGGAAAACGAGATTTTCCTATCGCTGCTCGAGTACAAAAAGGATAAAGTATCATCAGTGAAGACTGGAGCACGTGCAAGATCGAGGCCTTAACCAAGCAGGGCATCTGTTGCGGATGAACATCAAAATTGATGGAATTATCCTACGCGCACACCGAAGGCTACCAACAAAGCTTCAAGATCATTTGCTTGCCGCACACAAGAAGATGTACGCGAGTACGACTACATCGACGTCCGGCCGCGTCGACTCACCGTACGACTACTTCGACTACTTCAACTACGACTAGTTAAAACTAGTCGAGATCGGCTGCGTCGACTCACCGTACGACTACTTCGACTACTCGTCTCGACTACTTCAACTACGACTAGTTAAAACTACTCGAGATCGGCTGCGTCGACTCGCCGTACGACTACTTCGACTACTCATCTCGACTAGTTAAAACTAGTCTACATCGGCTGCGTCGACTCGCTGTACGACTACTTCGACTACTCGTCTCGACTACTTCGACTACGACTGTTAAAACTAGTCGAGATCGGCTGCGTCGACTCGTCGTACGATAACTTCGACTACTTGTCTCAACTACTTCGATTACGACTAGTTAAAACTAGTCGAGATCGGCTGCGCCAACTCGTCGTCGACTACTTCAACTACTCGAGTACAACTACATCGACGCTCAGCAACGCCAACTCGTCGTCGACTACTTCAAACTACTCGAGTACAACTACACCGACGCTCGGCAACGCCAACTCGCCGTCAATTACCTCGACTACTCGTCTTGACTAGTTAAAAACTAGTTGAGATCGGTTGTCGCGCCTTCAACAACTAGTTGAGACCGATCTCGACTAGTCGACTTCAACGACAACCGTCGCGGCTCCATCGCCAACTGCCACGGTTTCATCGACGATCATCCGCAAATCAAGCTAAGTCTTATTTAATAATTATTTTCTTTATAATAATTTAATCAGCTTGTTTAAAAACATGCTTGGCCATGACCCGAGTACTCTAACAGAGTACATCCCCCAACAACAATAATTCTTGAGGGCTACACCCTCGCATAACCTCTCGCCGAAGGGTTACAATCCCTCGCGTGACCTCTCCTACAGGAGAAAAGTCCTAACCGACTACTTATATTATTTCTCTGCACTCTTAATGACCAATGGCGCTTGGTAGCATGCACCTTAATCCGTGAAACTTCGGTAATTCGCAACACTTATGCACCTTAAAAGGACTGGTTAAGCGGGACTAGGTGTTTAAACGTAACATGGCTACTACTCGAGTGGCTGAGAGTCTAACAAGAGCAACGAGCAACAAGTTTAAAACACGCATTACAAATGCTATTATTTCCTTTTTCTTGATCGGATACTACTCATCCTATGTATTTAAATTGCAGGGTTCATAGCTGAGTACTCACACTAGTGAGAGTTGGCACCAACTCACCTCTTTACGACACCACGGAGCCGCTCGAGTACTTATACTAGTCGATGCTCACATCCTGAGTACTTCAACTAGTCGCTTGAAGCTCGGGGGCTACAGTACAAGCCAAGACATGAAGACAAGTACCGGAGCTAGTCGGTACTCAAACTGCGCGGCCTTACAATGCCAGCCGAGTACTTTAAACTAGTCGGTGCTTGCATGTTACAACAACTCGAAAACTATGTTATTGACCCTTGGATTGAATGTAAACCATTCGCTTCAAGGCTCAGGGGCTACACTCAAGGGGTACACATTTTTTGTGCCTATTGTTGATACATTCAAGATCTTCGACTAGTTTCAACAGAACTACTCGAAGCTCGGGGCTACACCCAATGGGTGCACCTACTCGGTGCACGCCATTGAACTACTCAAGATGAAGATAGAAGACTGCTTTTGAACCTACGATTACTTAAAAATTAGTCGGAGGCTCGGGGCTACACCCATTGAGTGCATCTAAAGATGCACTCCAATGTAAACTACTCTACAGAGAAGGCTTGAGCGTCTTGGACTTAGCTCCAACTACTCGAAGATGTTAAAGCAGATTCAAGACTTGAAGCAAAGGTGCAAGATGCTTGGGGATTTGTCGGATATACATCCCCGGGTACCCTCAAGATAGAAGATCGAGTCCTAGTAGAACTACTCGGAGAACTCCTATTCCAAGTAGAACTACTCATGTATTCCTACTAGGACTCACATATTGTAATCGACTAGGATACTTGCCATGTAACCTTGCCCCCTGGGATATATAAAGGAGGACAGGGGTCCCTAGCTCGGTAGATAAGCCTAACGGCAAAGGCCTAAAACCACCCAACGAGAAAAATTACAATATACAAAACCCCATACAGGACGTAGGGTATTACGCTATTCTGACGGCCCGAACCTGTCTAAATCCTTGTGTGTTGTGTCTTCGCGTTAACCATCACGTTCCAGGTCCGGCGATCCCCGCAAATCTACTCTCTGGGGTACCCCCAGACAGACGTGCTTGACATAAATCGTCGACAGACCTATCAGTCATTAAAACACTACCTCTTCTAGCGACCCCACCGGTTAGGCCTTTTTTCCCATCAAACTCTCTGCCTCCCTCGTCCGTCTCTGTAGTATGAAATCGCCAAGTTCGTAACTAACGTGATCCCAGGCCAACTATCTGTTATGCAATCTTATTTTCTGTTAAACGTACTCATCGCACATGTGTTTTTGCTAGTTAAATAAAACAATTCAAATATACAAGATAATACGTTTATACGAGACAAATAAGCACGGACACCTGATCGAGGGCCAAGATTGATCGTGGTTTGTTACCAGCCCACATATGGAAGCACAGGACCTTGGTCCTGCTGGTCGGCCAAGAGTGAGTACAAGGCTAAGAAGAGTCAATCATCGAGTCATGGGGGAAGATTGGGTTAATTAAGTACGAGTCGAGTGCTGTTGGGCCAGGCCCATGTAATAGGCCAGCCTTTTACTTATATATATGCTGACATAGAGAGAAGGAGAGGATGATTGATGTATGAACTAAACTACCTTCTTCCTCCTCAAGAAAAGAGAGCCGGCGAGGCCCTCCGTCTCCTCTTCCTCCCCGATTCCTGCTTCTGAACTTTGATTCTGTTCTTCTAGTTTTACCCCGCTACCCTGTTGTGCTAACAATTAGTATCATATTCACCGATTCCTAGGAGTTGTCGCCGAATTAGTTTCCAGTTAACCTTTGATCACCCCGATTCAATCATAGCCGATCTGGATTTTGTTTCGCCTGACGACCATTTCACTCGCCTCCAACGACGCCAGGGCGCCATGAATCCCGACACCAAGCTTATCCTCAACGAACTCTCGAAGCGCTTCACCGATCTGGAGACAAGTCGGAGTCCAAGTTCGCGGAGCACGACAATGGCCATGTTTCTTTGTGTCAGCAATTTTTTTTCTCCAAGGAATCTTACATGCATGGGGTATTAAATAAAGTCTATTTGCAAAACCTTTTTTAAGGATGAGTGTAACTTTGCGTGATGAATCTAATGAGCCTAATTAACTCATGATTTACTACAATAATACTGCTCTAACCATTCTCTAATCATACGGTCAGAAGCCTCGTTAGATAGGTATCCAAAATTAACCCGGATGTTTTATACGTAGTTTTGTAAACTGACTTTATTTAATACCCTTAATTAGTGGTCAAACGTGTCTGTAAAAATTTTTTACCCCAAAGAAACTCGACCCAGAAGTGGGAGACTCATTTTTCTTAGCAGGATGACAAGATGGAGCACCTCTTCTCCGCGCATGAGGATGTTCCCAAGATGTGCGAGTCGCTGCGCTGGAGCGCGCTGCATCCTCCTTCAACTCTTGGCGTCTACGTCTCGAGGTGGGGAAGTTGAGCAATCACTTGGAGCGAGCAGTCCTCCACCCCGCGCCTTCGATCCTGGATGCTGCTCCTTCGGCTGCAGGCACGGCCGACGGGCCCCATGGGCACCGCGTCGCGTCGACCAAGACATCAGAGGGTGATTACGGGTTGGTAACGACCTTACATCATCCCCGGCAAGGGTGTGTTTTCAAGGTCAAACATTTTCAACTTTGACTATAAATAACATAAAAAATAACTTAATATATTTATTGTAAAACCAACTATTATAATACGTAATCTTTTCATTTTGAAACAGTTTATTTTTATAGATATTATTAAAACCAAAGTTTAAAAGTTTGACTTTGTAATAAAAAGCTAAACGTAGCTATATTTTGGGACGGAGGGAGTAGGCAAAAGCCATGGCAGGCGGTCAACGTTATTAGAATTGAAAAACCTGTACAATTTGTTAGACTGATCAAAACATTTGGTTTGAACTCTGAAGGGAGGCCTTTACAATTTGCGCTAACAATGAAACCGCGAGGCCGCCACGTCATCTCGCTTAGCAAATCAAGCAAAGCAAGACGACCGGCACGGCACGACTCGTCCGTCCACCGAGCCAAGCCAGCTTTGCCCCGACTCGCCTGTCGCCTCCGCCGCATCCGACCCCGCTCCGATCTCCTGCTCCGCCGCGCGGCGGCGGCGGCAGCGACCCCTCCCAACTCCCTCCCCCCGCGGCAGTTGATCCGCCGCCCGAGCGGTTCCTTCCCTCCCTCGGGGGCTCGTCGCTCCCCCGACCCCACGCAGGGCGCCGCCGCGCGCGGAAGAAAGAGGGGCGATCCATGGACCGGTCCATCAACTTCCGCGGCATCGCCGGGAGCGCCGGCAACATCATGCAGGTGCGCGCGTCCGCCTCCCTCACCCACCCCTTGGCCCATCGTCACAACCCCGGGCCGGGCGACGACCGCCCCTCTAGCTCCGCTGGGGCGGTTGCGGGGACGAGTTGTTGCCTTCCTGGGCGTTCACCAGTTCTGAATCCCTGCACGGGGATGTTCTGTCGTAGTGGCAGCCAATTGTAGTACCGGCGATGCTAGTGGTTGCTCGAGCCGGTCTGATTGATGCTTACTCACCCCCTGTTTCTGTTGGCCTGTGTCTTCGCAGGGAATGGGGAAATTCGTTTTCGGCAATGAGGGCCCCGAGTCCAAGGAAGATAGGTGGGTTCAGTTGCAAATCCCATGATTTGCTTTTACTTCACTTGTGCTGTAATACTGTAACACTGGCTGTTGTTAGTTACCCGGAAAAGCTTGCCATTGATTGGCGTGGGTTACTTATATATGTTAATCCTACTATCGTGCAGCTATGTCGAGAAGTATCTTGACCGGATAAGTAATGGCGCCATACCTGATGACCGGAGGTCTGCTATGACTGAGCTGCAGTCATTGGTGGCAGAGAGCCGCTCCGCGCAGATGTCATTTGGAGCAATGGGTATCTCCTTTCTCTGGTCACCCTGATATCACTTCTCTAGCTGCTTTGGCGAGATTGGTGCATGATTACATTTCTCGCTATTTTGCAAAACAGGTTTCCCTATCCTCCTCAATGTTTTGAAAGAGGACCGTGAGGATGTGGAGCTTGTCAGAGGTGCCTTGGAGACCTTTGTGAGTGCATTGAGTCCTATTGAGACGTCACAAGGACCAAAAACTGAGGTTCAACCTGCCTCGATGAACTCTGATCTGCTTTCTCGAGAAACAGAGAATATTTCTCTTCTTTTGAGCTTACTGGTGAGTGCACATCTTTTGCCTTCAGAGAATGTAACTGGCATCATCTTTTTTATGTGTCCTGAGTTCTGACTTTTGCTCCTGTTTGGTTTGAAGTCGGAGGAAGACTTTTATGTGAGATACTACACAATCCAGCTTTTAACTGCTCTACTTACAAACTCGCTGAAAAGGTGCCCAGTAAGTCTTTTGTGTCCTGTTGAGACGCCCCTGACTACATTAGAATCCCATGTAACTGCCTTTCTTTTGGTATTTCAGATTACAGGAAGCGATTCTATTGATTCCTCGTGGTATAACAGTTCTAATGGACATGCTTATGGATCGTGAGGTCTCAACTCTAACTTCCCCTACCTATTTTCTCACTCTTAGGAAGAACACATGCCATTCATGGCATTCCATAAATTTTTCCTAGTTGTCCTTATATATCTGCCTCAGGACAGTGTAAAGCTTTGTGGGTAGACTCTTCACTCTTGCTGATTTGCTTAAAAAATAATTTGTGTGCTCAGAGTCTCAGACTAGGATGACTTCCTTAATCAATGCTACAATCATTTAGTCTGGATCTTTATCTGTCCTATTCTAAAGGTCCGGTCCATGTGTACTCGGACATTACGCTAGCACTGAAAAATGTTTTTGCTTTGTCTGTGTCAAATTCTGTCATAGACTCCAGTATGGGTTAGTAATATATTGAAATATGCAGTTCTCTTGTAAATGGTAACAACTTATTACTTTTTGTTGAGGTGCACTTTTTTCCCCATCTTTTTGGTCCAAGTTTGTTGTACAATAATCACTACCAGTCCTGTTGGTATCTTGTTACTCATGCGGTTGCTTATTTTTGGTTGTCTTTCAGGTCATAAGGAATGAAGCACTGTTGCTTCTTACTTATCTGACCCGAGATGCAGAGGTTAAATATTTTCAATATTTGATGTTGATTTATTATGTTATTAATCATTTTCTCTTCACTCCTAGAACTGAATGGACTGTTAATTATCTTTCTTCCAGGAAATTCAAAAAATCGTTGTATTTGAGGGTGTGTTTGAGAAGATATTTAGCATTATAAGAGAGGAGGGCTATTCTGATGGAGGCGTAGTTGTGCAGGTGATTAGCTTGGAGCAACATGATAGGCCTTTCAGAAATTTGTTTACCAGTGTTCTTTGTCTGAAATGGCTGCAAGTTTTATTTGTTCGGTTGTGTTATTTCTATATAGTAAGTGCTAATATTTTCCTTGTTTGACCAGGATTGCCTTGAACTGCTAAATAATTTAATTCGACACAATGCGTCCAATCAGGTTTATCCTTCTTCCCAAAAATCTTTCTGAAGTTTTAATTCTTCAGATCTTTCCTTGACACCATTCCTTTATTTGGTGCCGGTAATCAGATGCTTTTGAAGGAGACAATGGGCTTCGACCCATTGATATCAATACTAAAGATCAGGAGAGGCAGTGCATTTAATTTTACCCAACAAAAGGTATTATATTATCGTTCATCTATCTTTTTTTATTATTGATTTCTCAGTTTACATGTCAAGTTCTGTCTTAGTTTGCTTTAGCAACATCTTCCTCAAGCCTTAAACTGTGTCTCTTTAGACAGTAAATCTGCTTGGTGCTTTAAATACTGTTGAATTGCTTTTGATGGGGGGCCCATCCAGCGAAACAGGTAAAGATGCTAACAAGAACGCCAATCAAGCTGCATTGGCTCAGGTATTCTTTTCTCCCTTCAAATTTTATTATGTGACATTGGTACGAGTTTGAACCAAGCTTCATTTGGATTCTCCTTAATGACAGAAAAATATTCTGGACCATCTTCTATTGCTGGGCGTTGAGAGTCAGTGGGCCCCTGTTGCTCTCCGCTGTATGGTATTCCCTTGGGATTGTGCTCTCCTACTTACTGTCCGGTTTCTGTTCAACTTTTCCAACTTGTGAATTCGGCATCCTTGACCATGTATTTTTTCTAGGCACTGCGATGCATGGGCAATTTGGTGTTGAGAAATCCTCAGAATCTTGATTCTCTTGCACGAAAGCAAGTTGGAGAAGAACCTCATGTCCAGCCTGCATTGAATGCTATCTTGTCTATAATCCTGCGGACCTCTATTGCACAGGAATTTGTTGCTGCTGATTATGTATTCAAGTGTTTCTGTGAGGTAGTTATTCTTCTGATATTTGTTTGATTTCTTTAATTATGTCTAAACTAGCAAGTACTAATAGGGCAGGGAATATCAGAAGTAAAATTTCAGTTTATGATATTATCATCTGGGTCACAATAGTTGTTTTTTTGGAGATATGGATCACAATAGTTGTTGCTAGCACATATGTACTTATGCACTAGAAATAGGACTAACTTGACTGGAACTCAGAAGGTAAAACTTTTGTTTTTTCGTAATCAAGGAAGACTTGTTCAATATTGTAGTAACTTGTTCTTCTAAAGTCTTAACATGAAATTGTTGGCTAGTATTTGTGTTAAACTATTTATTGGCCTTTAATGTTTTTTTTACTTTGCAAAGTGCATAACAATCTGTGGTTTGCCATTTGTGAAACAGAAAAATCCCAATGGTCAGGCATTATTAGCATCAACTATTGCTCCACATCCGAACCAAGGTGATGCGCATGGTGCTGCTAGTGACATGCCTTTTGGAAGGTCGGTCTCTGTTGGTTGTACATAAGTTGCAGTTTGTATTACAGTAAACATTAACCTTTACTGCCATTCTTATGTTCATCAATTACCGCACCATATTCCATAATTTTGCCATTCCACTCTGGCATTGCCCTTATTGCTCCTGCCACACTTACACGGGTAATTGTAATATTGATTTTATCATTCATCAATTGCACTATTGACTTTCATTGCTATTTAATTACAGTATTCTTCTTCAAGCTCTGGTTTCAAGTGATGTTAATGGAGATATGGAGGTGAAGTCTTATAAATCTAAAGTTCCACTTTACAGGAAATTTCAACAAGTGGGCTCTGTTTAGTTTTCTTGTAAGCAAGTGTTCTGACATTTTTCATCAACCTAAAATATGCAGGCATGTTGCAGAGCATCTAGCGTTCTTTCTCACATTATCAAGGACAACTTGCAAAGCAAGGATCGTGTATGTAACCTTCAACCTTTTACTTTCAGTGCCATTTCTACCTGTATGTAGAGAAGCAACTACCCAACTGCTAAAATTTTACAGTGAGTGACTCCACTACTGTAGTACTGTTGTTTATAATTTACTCCGTAGAAAATAAATATCTGACCATGTTGATACATGACTTTTTTTTACTTAGCAGTGTTCATAGTACTAATGATCCTATTCCTTGCTTTTGTTGAGAGTACTAAACTTTTGGTATGAAAGTGACTACTGTATGCTCAAGTTATTTTTCTTACTCTTAAATTATTGGAGGGCTTCAGTGCCTATTTTTGCCAATTTTATGACTACTAGAATGCACGAGCATGTCTCGTATGTGTTCTTTTATACCCCTTGTTTGTATGATGTTAGGTAGAAGGTTTTCTAACAACTGATGTCTTCAGGTATTGCAAATCCAGCTTGAGACACCTACACCATCCTTGGGACGCACGGAGCCACTACTGCATCGTATTGTTACATGTTTGTCCATTGCAGCTTCAACAGATGGAGAAAACGACCATAACAGCCATCCAGAAGAATCGTACATTCAACCTGTTATTCTTCGGTTACTCATTGTATGGCTTGTTGATTGTTCAAATGCTGTCAACTGCCTTTTGGAATCAGCAGTGCATCTGAACTATATAATAGAGCTTGCTTCAAGTAAACGTTGCACTGCTTGTGTTCGTGGACTGGCTGCTGTTGTTCTAGGTGCTTGTGTCCTGTACAATGCTAGCCGTGAGAAGGGCCATGATGCCTTTGCTGTTGCAGATGCTATAAGTGAAAAGATTGGCCTCACAACATACTTTTTGAGGTTTGATGAATTGCGGAAAAGCTTGGCTCATCCATCGTCAGAGCAGCAGCACCGCAAGGAGCTTTCCCGGTCAAGTGCAAATAGCATGTCAGATTTCCAAGAGATCGAGGAGGATGAAACAAATAAAGACGATCAACACCCTGTCCTATCAGAAATATTTGATTCACAGTTTGTTAGTTTCCTCAGTAAGCTTGAGTCTGATATTAGAGAAAACATAATGGACATATTTAGTCGGACAAAAACAGCAACTGCAGTTCTACCTGCTGAGTTGGAGCAGAAAAATGGGGAGATCGATGGAGAGTATATCAAGCGATTGAAGTCATTTGTAGAGAAACAGTGCAATGAGATGCAGGTATGTTTTCCACTTGCTCTGCCCTCCCAAAGAAAAGCTTTCCCATTTACTGCGTACTTCAAAAGTTTAAAGATACGAAACAATCTTCTCTTGTGCGTTGCCATAAAGGGAAATGAAAGTACTTTTTTGGGACACTTGAACTAGTTTATTTTCATTAATCCAAAGTAATTAAGCCAGTTAGGCAGTTAGCAAACATGAAAGGTCTTTTGGCATGATCTCATCATTGAGTCTTCTTAAATTAGGTTATTACAATATTCTAACTTATAAAATACTTTAATCTTATATTTCTAAGTAGAGTCGGCATTTGAAAAAGTTCTTGTCTAGAAAATATTTCAGATAACTTGTGAGTGGCCATTTTATATGTAACATCCTTGTTTGAATGACCAGAAATAATTGCTTATAAATTGATGGGTTTCTGAAACCGATTAGGTCTGAGTTAACTTATTGCCTGGGTGGTTGCTGTTGCTACTCTTTTTTAGATACTGCTCTACCTGATAAGAAGCTAACGCTGATATTGTTAATTGTATCTTCCAGGATTTACTCGCTCGAAATGCAATGTTAGCAGAAGATTTAGTGAGAACTGGTGGTGGTAACACCACAGATGCTTCCCAGAAACCAAGCAGTGGCCGAGAAAGGGTCCAGATGGAAGCCCTCAGACAAGAACTTGAGGGAGCAAAACGACAGATAGAGGCACTCAAAACTGAGAAGTCTCAGATTCAAGCTGAAGCTAACAACCAACGAAACCTTGCAGTAAAACTGGAGTCTGATCTCAAGAGCTTGTCAGACGCATACAACAGCCTAGAGCAGGCCAACTACCGCTTGGATGCCGAGGTGAAAACCTTGCGGCAGGGGGGCACTGTGCCCTATCCTGACGTGGAAGCGATAAAAGCACAAGCGAAGGAAGAGGCTGAGAAGGACAGTGAGGCGGAACTGAATGATCTTCTCGTCTGCCTTGGTCAGGAACAAAGCAAGGTCGAGAAGCTAAGTTCAAGGCTGGCAGAGCTTGGGGAAGATGTGGATACCCTGCTGCAAGGTATTGGTGACGACACAGCCATACCAGATGATGACGATGAAGACGAAGATGACGATGATGAATAGAAATAAGTTTGGGTAACTATGTGGTCTCCAGGTGTAATTTGCCCTCGTGTTGGGTAATGATGTTGTGATGGCAAATGTACAGTGGATAATGTGTAGACAAGGTATCATTTCATTTTTT
>OAMR01001116.1:118137-149398 GCA_900205405.1 Echinochloa crus-galli
TTGTCTAATAGCTGTCTCTTATACACATCTAGATGTGTATAAGAGACAGCATAATGCATGTAACATGGTAACACATCAAAACCTACTGTTACATAAACACAATTTACAAAGCAGCTATACAGACCCGCAACAATTGTTGTCCACAACGTGACGATTACATGTTATGGGATTGTTTAGTGGGCGTCCCTGATCTTCCCTCCAGCATTTGCAGCCTTTGCTTGAGATGGAACACTTCAACCTGGCCAAGGGCAAATGCCATGGTCATCAACCATGAAGTACACTCTACTTCATAATGTATGAATCAAGTATGTCTCAAATGGAGTACCTGGAGCTGGAACGCGCGCGACTGTTCTCCTGCCAAAACTCTGCGAGTGGAATGCAGCTCCTGTAAGAAGAAAACCAGTTTAGTACAGACCGATATTAGAGAAAACATAATGGACATATTTAGTCGGACAAAAACAGCAACTGCAGTTCTACCTGCTGAGTTGGAGCAGAAAAATGGGGAGATCGATGGAGAGTATATCAAGCGATTGAAGTCATTTGTAGAGAAACAGTGCAATGAGATGCAGGTATGTTTTCCACTTGCTCTGCCCTCCCAAAGAAAAGCTTTCCCATTTACTGCGTACTTCAAAAGTTTAAAGATACGAAACAATCTTCTCTTGTGCGTTGCCATAAAGGGAAATGAAAGTACTTTTTTGGGACACTTGAACTAGTTTATTTTCATTAATCCAAAGTAATTAAGCCAGTTAGGCAGTTAGCAAACATGAAAGGTCTTTTGGCATGATCTCATCATTGAGTCTTCTTAAATTAGGTTATTACAATATTCTAACTTATAAAATACTTTAATCTTATATTTCTAAGTAGAGTCGGCATTTGAAAAAGTTCTTGTCTAGAAAATATTTCAGATAACTTGTGAGTGGCCATTTTATATGTAACATCCTTGTTTGAATGACCAGAAATAATTGCTTATAAATTGATGGGTTTCTGAAACCGATTAGGTCTGAGTTAACTTATTGCCTGGGTGGTTGCTGTTGCTACTCTTTTTTAGATACTGCTCTACCTGATAAGAAGCTAACGCTGATATTGTTAATTGTATCTTCCAGGATTTACTCGCTCGAAATGCAATGTTAGCAGAAGATTTAGTGAGAACTGGTGGTGGTAACACCACAGATGCTTCCCAGAAACCAAGCAGTGGCCGAGAAAGGGTCCAGATGGAAGCCCTCAGACAAGAACTTGAGGGAGCAAAACGACAGATAGAGGCACTCAAAACTGAGAAGTCTCAGATTCAAGCTGAAGCTAACAACCAACGAAACCTTGCAGTAAAACTGGAGTCTGATCTCAAGAGCTTGTCAGACGCATACAACAGCCTAGAGCAGGCCAACTACCGCTTGGATGCCGAGGTGAAAACCTTGCGGCAGGGGGGCAGTGTGCCCTATCCTGACGTGGAAGCGATAAAAGCACAAGCGAAGGAAGAGGCTGAGAAGGACAGTGAGGCGGAACTGAATGATCTTCTCGTCTGCCTTGGTCAGGAACAAAGCAAGGTCGAGAAGTTAAGTTCAAGGCTGGCAGAGCTTGGGGAAGATGTGGATACCCTGCTGCAAGGTATTGGTGACGACACAGCCATACCAGATGATGACGATGAAGACGAAGATGACGATGATGAATAGAAATAAGTTTGGGTAACTATGTGGTCTCCAGGTGTAATTTGCCCTCGTGTTGGGTAATGATGTTGTGATGGCAAATGTACAGTGGATAATGTGTAGACAAGGTATCATTTCATTTTTAAGTTATTTGTGGAGGATGGGACTAAACTGCTGACTTCTTTCTGAATTTGGTTCTCCGAATGAATTTACATCTTCTAAAGAAGTAAAGCTAACATTTAGGGTTACTTGTCGAGCACAGTTTGTGATATCGTAATAACACATTTGCTCAAGAGCACATATTAATGCAAGAATTTTTTTCTCCATTTCAGATAAATTGAACTAGCCCAGAGTATATAAAAAAAGAAAATTGAATTACTCCAGGTAACAAACACTCCACACAAAATTCAGAATGGTGTCATCGTGGAGCAAAATTAATAAATAAGAAAAAGGTAGTTTAAAACTAGTAGGATTCTGCGAAAGGAAGATACCATCTGTTGTGGCAGTAATATCTCAGTGAGTATAATTTATGCAATATACAGTTGAAACATCAAGTAAAGCTTGCGTTCAGTGATTCAGTCCATGAGCTATTTATAATTCTGTCATATCCGGCAATTTACAAACCAATATCAGCATATGCATGTAACATGGTAACACATCAAAACCTACTGTTACATAAACACAATTTACAAAGCAGCGTTACAGACCCCCAACAGTTGCTGTCCACATCGTGACGACTACATGTTATGGGATTGTTTAGTGGGCGTCCCTGATCTTCCCTCCAGCATTTGCAGCCTTTGCTTGAGATGGAACACTTCAACCTGGCCAAGGGCAAATGCCATGGTCATCAACCATGAAGTACACTCTACTTCATAATGTATGAATCAAGTATGTCTCAAATGGAGTACCTGGAGCTGGAACGCGCGCGACTGTTCTCCTGCCAAAACTCTGCGAGTGGAATGCAGCTCCTGTAAGAAGAAAACCAGTTTAGTACAGACCACAACAAGGTCACCAAACATTATAAGTAAATATCAAGTTCCCTTGCCTTCTGGGTCTCATCTGTGACGGCCTTCAGGAATGCCACCTCACGCTCAAGGCGCACATTATCAGCATGGACCGTGTTTGAGAGGCTGTTCGACTCTTCCTGCGCCAGCTCTAGGCCTGCTACCTTCTCCTTTAAGATCTCCGCCTCCTTATCCTTGCTGGCAAGCATCTTCTCCAGCTGCTCCCTGCTGTGAATGACTGAAGATAGGCTTTTCTCCAGCTGGTCTTTGCTTGCCAATGCGGTCGCAAGCTGGTCTTCCAGTGCAGCATTTCTTCTGATCAAGTCTGCTATCTTTATGTTGTATAGGTGACTCTGGCTAATGTCTGATGAGCATCTAGCGATCCTTCTTACATTTGACCCCCCAATCACCATATTTTCTATATGTCCCATGTCATGCTGAATACCAGCTCCAGTCCTTGTGCTCCGATGCCCTTTCGGCTGTAAGGCAATCTATTATGCAGGGAACCACATAATGTGTTTGTCAAGTGACTAGTGGGTGCAGTACTTACAGTGCTTTCTTGACATGACGAAGAGTCATCCGCATCATCATATCTGTCATCATCAATCGGTTTCTGCAGTTTTTGAGCTAAGCTGCACTCTTCTACTTGATCCAAATGCCCATGGAGTGAAGTGCCCAAATTGGGTTGCTTCAACAATGACTCAGAGAGGGTTTCCCTTGTAGGTGGGTGTTCGACCACAGAAGTGAGACTATGCCTTGCGACAGAACTGTTCGAGTACAAGGGAGCACATTTGTTGAGGTGATCAACAAGCTCCTTATTGCTTGGAGAATACTCATACAACACGTGGTCTACTTCTGGGGCTGATCGCCAACTTAAGGAATGCTCATTTTGTAGTACCACTAAAACTTCAACCTGCACGGGTCATATGATTAATGATACAGCTCAAATTGATGTGAAAGATTCAACTTTCAAAACATTTTCCAGTTAACTTCACATGAGGTAATAACTGGAAAACATTAATCATAAATGTTCCAGACACTGGAATGACAATTGTTTTCTCAAAGCCCCAAAGTCTTGAGAATTCACAATTCATTTTTTTGTTCAAAATGACAATCAGTTCTTTAATAGAAGCTTGAGTGTTTCACCTTGTTGCATGGCTCTTTTTTATTCCCTCCAAAAGCAATAAGTGCAATCTTGTCCCTGTGGTAGAAAGGAACCATGCTGAAACCCTGCACGAGCAGTAGTTTTAGCTGTTTGGCTAATCAGATGATATAATGTAAAATTGAAAGTAATGATAAGTCCCTAGAACCACACTTTGTACAGAGGAATTGGAAGAAAGCTTCATTTGAAGTGACAATGATAATCTTTTCGATTGTTATAAGAAAAAATTTGACATAAAGGTTGGCATTTGTTTGCACTATTTTAGTATCTGCTCCATATTGAACACCATCAAAATTGAATAATAATAAGAAATCAAGTGGACTTACTTTCTTTGAAGTTATTGATGAGCTAGGGGGTACTACACAAACAGACCACTTAGATTGTAGGATATCAAAAACCCAGGTTTCCACGTGTCCTGAAAATTTCAAATCTTGTTAGAAATTGCAATAAAAGCAATATAGGACATCATTCAACTAGTATATGCATTTTTTGCATAAGAAATAAAACCACCAATTCATTTATCAGATACTGTATTCATAAGTTGAGAGCTTCAGGCATACGTTTTTTCTTGCTTGCGCCACCAGCTATGTACCATTTAGTTCCACACAGAGCTCCACTGCAACCTGCTCGGGGTGATGGGTGATGACCATGAGTCTTAACTCTCGACCATACCATCTGTTAGGAACAGAAAATATAATTAGCCAGTAACATGGAAAACATACTGAGGTGAACGGAAAGGAAGCTCACAAACTTACTGTCTCAAAATCTAAAGAATACAAGTCATTAAGGGTCTTGGATTTTGAGTGGCCTCCAAAAATCAGGAGGACCCTATCATCATAAAGTGCAGCGACATGATTGGATCTCGGAGAAGGTCCAGCGCCTCTACAACAATGTTCTTTAATCAGTAACTCAAGAATGCAAATTAAACGTAACAAAAAATAGAAAAAAATCAGATACACATAGATGAGGAGTGTTAAGAGTTGGGGCAACGATAGATCGGTACTGAAAATTTAGTGGCAAAAAATCTATGATGACTTACTTATAGTTCAATGGAAGCCATGTTGATGACTTCAGATCAAACATGTGAAGGTCATGCCGCTTCTTTCCTTTTGTGTCCTCACCACCAAATAGTATCAATGTAGCACCAGCTCTGATCACTGTGTGGCCGCTTCGAGCTGCCTTAACTCAGGACCAAAAGATAAGTCAGTTAACCCACATGGAAGTTTTCCAAAGCATAACTCTCAATATCAAATAACTTACAGGGATATCACCCTTGGCCTCAACAAGTGACCAAACTTCTGTTTCAGTATTGAAAATCCATACTGCAGAAGAAACAAAGTTATTAATCATTATCTGATTGAGGAAGACATCAAATTCTTATATGTATTTTGGAGATTTATGTAGCTTCTGCAAACCTGATAAATGATCAGAAGCAGGCTCAGTTTTACCTCCGACAAGAATGACACTATTTCCCCATGGAACCTGCATATCACGCCACATGTATAAATGTTTCTTCCAGTGTTAAAAGGAGTGCATACAGAAAAATCATTGTTCTCTTTAGATAATAGATCCTTGATCGGTGTTCTAACTTTGGTAACTTCAAGTTTGAGATGATTTCAGGTGCAAGTTACAGTGTCAAGTGTAAAAAATTTCAACAAAGTATAATATAATTGACATAAGAAAATCTTGACCGCTAATGAGATGCATACAAATATACTCTGAGGACAAGTAGCTATCTAACTGAAAAGTTATAAAAGTAAATTTTCTTCTGGAAGGTATGACCATATCAGCAACTAAGGTTTTGAGAACCACACAACAATAGTGATTTAAAAGAACTATACCAGACAATGACCTTTGCAGGCCGGCAACTTTGCAGAACGCCCGCTTGGTATTGGGCGAACTTTTGGCGGTGTAGAATCCCAGCTAAGCTTCTCTAAATTCAGTATCTAATTAACATAAACAGTAAAGTCATAAATTTTATTGATAATAACATGATAATTAGTGCGGAGTTCCAATCGAAACGACAGACACAAAAAGAGATGCTACTACCTTTGTATCATCTAATAAGTGTTGACCTGAATCACCACCAAATACTACCATCTTGCTACTTACGATGGCCGCCGCATGCTGTTTAATCAAAGTTGAAGATGTGTTAATTGAAAACATTTAAAATTTGTCAAGATTTAGAACTTATATTTTCAGTGGATTACATAGAAACGAGGAGCAGGTTTGTCTCCCTCTGTGGACAACACAGTCCAATTTTCAGAAATATTGAAAGAACGACTGTCGAGATCAAAAGTATCAGAAGAGCAGCGGTTGGAAAGATCATCTGCTCGACCGCTCACTGATGTTGTAGCAGCACCATCCTCCTGAAAAGAAAATTCCAAGAGCTAACTGTCCATATGTGCCCAAAATACAATAAGATCAATACCAGATACAATTGCTTCATTTGCAAAAGCTCACATTGGGCAGGCTGAGTTGTTTTGTAGGGCCAGCAGGACTCCTAGAGCTGTTCAAATGATCACTCTGGTCAGCCTTCAACCTGTAAAAGAAAAACAGATTCTGAAGGTGAAAAACGGTTGAGACAAGGATAAAGCAACTGAAGCGAACGTGGAACAAGGAAATTAGGCTTTAATTGAACGCAATGCTAAAAGAATATGGCAACATGCTGACTCCGCTTCATGGAGCTGGCATCAATTTTTACCAACAGCACCACTCCGAGCATAGCAGTTTGGTAGTTAGTCAGTAAAACCAAATCAATTAACATCCTAACAAATGAACAAAATGCTTTATCAACATGTTGTGAGCAAAATTAGCACCTGATGATGAATCAAGTCAGGCGAATGTGCTAATTTAACTGCCAAGACTAAAATTATGTGCTGATATTCAAGTACACAGTAAACCAATTTTAAGTTAAAAAGCTCCCCTTGTCATCATCACACAGCAAGTACCAAAGAGTACAAAAAGGAGGGGAAAGAAAAAGAAAACATCACATATTCACCTTCCAGGTTTCGCCCTGCGCCGCGAGAAACCAAACATGTTGAGGACTGCGCTCTCTCTCCAGTTCCGTTCAGCTCAGAACCGAACCGCCGGGCAGGACATGAGCCCCTGTCAGCTGCGACTGCAAACAAGTCAAAGTCAATGCGAAAACCAGTTGGAAATAGTACACGGGGTTGGTGGAGACTGGAGATACTGAATCATGGCGGAAAACAGGGGGCTGGGACCAAGAACCACAGACAAATCCAGGGGAAAAAAAAATTCTCGTCCCCAAAATGTTACCAACCGCAAAAGCTCAATCATGAAGACACGGGCAAGAATCGAGGAGAAATCAAGAGGCGGGGCGTTTGGGAGGCAGCGCCGCAATCGCATTTTTCGGAGTCCAAGAAGCAGCATTCCCAACAAGACAGACAGAATCCCAGGCGGGGGCACCCGAAGGAATTCAGAGAAAAAATGCTGACTTTTTGCCCCCTAAAAAAAACCGCCGAGAAATTCGCTCGCGGAGCAATGCGGATCGCGGCACCAGCAACCACCGGGTAAGGCCGGAGGAATCAGAAAAGAAATCAAGGACTCGGAGAACGATCCCGGGAGGGAGACGGAGAAGAGGGGAGAGCGAGCGCTACTGGGTTGGTGGTGGAGCACGGGGGGCAGAGGGAGAGCCGCAGATGACACGGCGGCGCAGCCAAAATCTGCAGCGAAAAGGACGGACGCCACCCCTTTCCACCTCTCAGGATTCAGCGCGTAGTAGCGTACTACCCACCAAGATTCCGAGAAGCCGCACTCTGCGCTGAAATGGCGGCGTAGAGAGAGCCACGGGCACTTGCTCTCCAGCTGTATCTGCGTGCGTGAGAGGGAGAGGACAGAAAGGGTGCGAAAAGGCGGTGCGATCTGCAGCGGCGGCGGCGGCAGCAGGCAGCCTTTGTACTCTGTGGCCAGCCCGGCGATGAACAGGGGAGGTTGGCCGCTTTCACTCTCACTCCTGCTGCTCTCTGTTTCTTCACAGTCAATAGTCAATTTTATGCTTGGACCGGACGCAGATTTAGGCCCTGTTTAGATGCAAAATAGGGGCGGGGATTCGGGGGTTTGGAATCGCTTCGTAATCATTGCGCACTGTAGCATTTCGTTTGTATGTGTAAAAAATTATTCAAAAATTGATTAATTAGGCTCAAAATGTTCCTCACGCATAGTATAATAAAACAATGCAGTTAGTTTTTGATTTCATCTACATTTAGTACTCTATGCATGGGCCGATATTTTGATGTGATGTGAATCTTCTTTTTGGATAGTGGATGTGTTTAGTTGATGAAAAGAGGGGGTGAAAAGTTGGTAGAAAAATCACATCAGACACTATAGCGTACTGTAGCACTTTTCGTTTGTTTGTGGTAAACATTGTTCTATCATGACCTAACTAGGCTCAAAATATTCGTCTCGTCGTGTACATCAAAACTATGTAATTAGTTTTTTTATTTACCTACATTTAGTGCTCCATGCACGAGGAGAGAGATTTGATATGGTTTGATGTGATAGGTGAATAGTGAAGTTTAGAGAGAGAATTTTGAGGAACTAAACAGGGCTAGTGAACTTTGGGGTTGCTTTTTGGAACTAAACAATGGCTTAGTGACAGCAAGTCAGCCTTACCTCCTTGTTTCTCCAAGAGCTTTTATTTCTCTCCAACATTACAGTGAAAGAAATAGAAATATAGAACATGGTAGAAACCAAATTGATACAAAATTCATAAAATTAGAGAGATGTCAAATTTTCGCAAGTCACATATTAATATATTTTAATTCTAAACCATCCATACATGACACTAGAGCCACTGAATCTGGAGCAACAAGTTCTACGTGCTGCTGAAGGCCATTTCACTTATACAATTAGCCCACAAAATACAAAATACTGTAGTTAGCCTATCCAAAATACTGTAATTAGGCCACAAAATACTATATTCAACCCTCTAACCAACTTGCAGATACTAGAACAAATCTTGGTTAATAAGATTATCAACATCGCAACTTGGAGCTGTTAAAATCTGGGTGAAATTGGTAATAACATTGTACTCTTGAAGCTCCATATTTGCTCCTTTGTTTCTGCCACTATTCTCCACTTGAACTAGGGGTTGTACATCATCACTTTTCTTTTGTTGCTGCAGCAAATTCAACTAATTCATTCAGAAAAGAATGACAGTATGCAGATTTTTAGATTGCATTGGACATACCTTTGCCCCTTTTTGTGATGGTGCAACAGATTTAGCTGCCTTGCGCTTCCCCCTCTTGCGGAACTTATCAATCCAAGTTTTATGTCTCCTTGAATTCTTTGACTAAACCTCCTTTTTCTTCAACTTTGCAGCACTAAGCAAGCTATCTCTTTGCTGGACATTTGGGTCAACATTTTCTTGATCCTTGCATGGTTCACTCGTAGCACTACAACCCTCATTTGTAGATACATTGAGTTTCTCCTCTAGCTGTAGACTATGGCAATCAAGTGCATTTTCTAACAACACACAAAATTCTTGAGAGTTGGCTACCTTATCTGCCAAATTATGAAACTTAAGAGACAGAAACTTGTATCGAAGTTGAGCTTCTCGTTTTGGATTTTCTACCATATTTCTTCCTTCTCTATCTTGTATACTTCCATTGCGTGCATCTTTAGTCTATCTCTTTAGAATATAATGTGTGGGTAATATCTTTATATTCATCAAATCAAGAACTTTGAGAGCATGGGCACACAATATTCCTGCCCCGTTGAATATTCCACAATTACATGAAGCTTTTTGGTTCAAAGGATCACCAATCACTATGCGTTCCTCTTCAAAGCTTAATTCACCATGCAGACTCCAAAGTGCAACAACATACTTATTATCTCCTTCCATAACTCTAGCGCATGCACATATTGATCTTTCGTATTCACTTTGGAAAGCTTCAAAAATTACAGGAGTATACAATTGACTTGTTTGAACTAACATAGGTGTAAACATTTATCTTCTTGGCTACTTTTTCCTTAATTCAAATTCAGATTCCACTTCTTTACGTCTTTTTTCTTGCACCATCGTTTCAAAATGCTTCAAAAATCGAACAATATCAAAATCTGATTTCAAATGGTTTTTTATTGCATTATTGAAGCTGTCACTTAGTTGTGTACTTCTCACTCCCAAACTATAGACATCTTTCATATAGCATTCAACCCATTTTTCTTTTACCTTGTAGATACTATCTAACCACGTTTGCTTATTCATTTTAGATCTTAGAATATCAAATGCTTCTTGAAATATCGCCTCATCCTCATAGCCATACATACAAGCACTAAAATCAGAGAGAATACGAGATTCTTCATCTTCCTCTTCCTCTTCATGTTCCTCTTCATCTTCAACTTCGTCTTTCTTTTTATCCTTCACTTGAGATAAATGTTTGACATCATTTTGCATTATGTGAAAGGTACAGAATCCATGATATGATTCAGTGAATACTATCCGAACGACTTTTCCCATTGCTGCATCTTGATCCATGTAAATAGTTCTAGGTTGCTTTTCATTATGTGATGCTAGAAAAGTCTCAAACAACCATGTAAATGATACTTCAGTTTCATCAAATAGAAGTTCATCACCAAAAATAGTAGTTTCTCTAAACTGATTCAGCCCAAGAAAAACACCAAATGGCCTATATTCTTTGTTTGTGCCAAAAGTAGTGTCAAATGTGACAACATCACCAAAGTGTGTATAATCAAGGATCATTTTAGCATCAACCCAAAATATGTTAGTTATATGCTCATCACAATCCAGCTCCAAAGTATATTGGAATGATGGGTTCTCTGTAATTTTTTCATGAAAATACTTCAACATACTTCCAGCCTGCCCAAAAGCCAACTCCCTCTGCCTCTTGCTTTGCAAATAATTTTTGCGATCATGACAAGTGTAGCCAAGGTTAAGTGGTCCACCAACTTGACGACTAGCCAATTCATGTGCAGCTTTTGGTCTAATTCTAGAATCATCAGCTGTTTCAATTTCGAAAGCTTGTATTTCAGAAATTTTCCTCTGTGATGCCATCAAGTGACAAGTCTCAGGCAACTGAAGCAAGTGGTTGTGTTCAAGCACAACATCAGCAACTTCATAATTTTCTTCCCCTAGCGCAAACGTAAACGCATTGCGGTATCAAGCTTTCGTAAATTTGGATTAGTTACTTAGTTATACGGACATTAAAAGGCAACATTTCATAATCATATTACTAGTTATCATAGGATTTTTTGGGTAAACTAGTTATTATGGTTGGATTTGGGATGGAAAACATGCTCATAATCTAGAATTGAATGTTAAATGTTTTTTTATCAACAATTGAATGTTAAATGTTATTACCTCCGTTTCACAATGTTTGTTTGTCCACATTCCTCTAAGCTAAGGCGAAGTAAATTGTGACAAAATCATATTGCTCTTGGTCCCATAGAATAGAAGACATATTATATATTAATTATTAATTATCAGTTAAGTACAAAATTGACATAGTTCCATTTAATTTTTTTTTGATCAAATAATAGGTCACCTACATATGAGGACAGAAGAACATTGTGAAAAGAAATAGCTTTATAACAAAACTAGTTACACAAAGCTATTAACTACTAGAGGGGTTGTGTCGATATCTAAAAAAAGTTAGACTGACTCTAGAAAATCACTTGGCCCTTCTGGCTTTCCTTTCTAATATGCTGGTCCACTGGAACCGCAATAGAATTAAATCACTAGAAAACCCACTCAATCACTAGGATTTGTATTTTTCCTTGCGAAAAATGATGGTAAAATTCCAAAGTTTTCCAAATGGGGTCCACGTCTTCCATAGAGTTTATTCTTGACCACGTATAGGCAGGTTCATTACCTTATCTAAATGCCGTTAACGCCTCAGGACATCTTAAACACATTCAGTACACGATAATCTTGTTTATCTTGAACACTTTTTTTAGGAAAAGTATATGTCAACCCTTTTGGGCTGATCTGTTTGGCTCGTCTCCTGTTTGCAACGGAGACAAGAAGAGTGGCAGCGACGACGTCTTCAGTGAGGATCTTGGAGCGTAGTAGCAAGCTGGCGCACGCAGTGAATCCTGCCTGCAGACTACGCACGCAGTGTCATGCCAGCCGTATGCAGACAACCAGGGATCTTCTGTGAGGATTGTTTTCAGTGAAACCTCTGGTGCCGGCTCAAAAAACCCTCCCATGGTGGGAATTCCCTGGTTGGTTCACTTACAGGAGAGGCGACAGCGGCGGCTAGTTTTCATCTGCACTTGCCACATTTTTAGCACATAAGCTCTTGCTATGTGTAGCTGGCGATTAACAATGGTACTATTCATTATTGACAAATAACAAGCGATAAGAAAACCGTAATTTCAGATAAGATATGAGTAAATTCACTAGCAACCGTAGAAAATAAGAACAAGCATAATTTTTTCATGCCAATATATATTGAACCCTATAGAGCACAAAATAAGAAAATAAACAAAATTCATTTCACCTCAAGTTTAGGTAAGCACATTTATATTTACTATGAATTTCACAAGTATATGTATTTTCTAAATAGACATTTTCTAAACAGACCAGACCATTTGTGATACCCAATTTCTTCTAATTCCTTTCGCATATGGACTAACTAACACATACTAAGAAAAAAATGTTATGTGCAGTTGACTAATATCAATTGAGTTGAAACAGTCAACGACTAGGAGTGAAGGGAAAGGCCATTGCACCAAGTGCGTTGTAAGGGCACAGTTTTCATCAATCACATAGCCTGGACTATAAGATACATCTCGTTGCAGGTTGTATCCATCACACCCTTAATCAGCAGTGAAAGGAATATGTAGCACTGTCGGCCTAGCTGGAGTATAAGATACATCTCATGTTGCCCTTACAAACAAGCACACATATCGGTCGGTGTTAGTACCACTGGCCCGACTTGAGTGCCAACATGGATCATTAGTATTGGTAATTAGTACTTTCCGTCTAGCTCACACTTGGCTATGCCTATCCAACATGGATGGGCCATCGGCACCATTTCCTGTTGGGCCAGTAGTGATAGGCCGGTGGGAAGAATGTGTTGTTTTAGTAGTGACTCCATTCTGAGCCAAAAGACATATTTTAAATTGATCCTCCATCTCAACACCTTTCACTACCATAGGATGCTAGTCACATTGAAAATAGGCATTGCATGCATCCATGTGCCCACATTTCACCATATGACAAATCATACATGAACATGCTCCAATATCACATAATCTCCATACAAAGTTACAAACTCAAGCTTGTTCTACAATCATACACAAGCACTTCCATTGACCGATTAATCCACATGCTCAACCATGCATAATAATCACAACATGTATAATAGATCATCACACAAGTATAAGCAAATAGCAACTCATATTACTCCCTCCGTTTTAAATTACGATTCATTATTGATTTTTTCTACAATATTTGACCATTCGTCTTATTCAAAAATATTGTCCAAATGTACGAAAAATAAGTCATATTTAAAGTAATGTGATGACAAAGTAAGTCACAAATAAAATAAAATGATATTTATACAAATTTTTAAATAATACGAATGGTCAAATGTGTAGCGAAAAAGTCAATAATAAATAGTAATTTAGAACAGAGATAATAATGGGTGAGGGCGCCAGCCTACTGATTCAATGCCATATGACCCGTGGCCACATGATGTGCATTCATATATGGTCCATGCATGACCGTAGCACAGTAATAGCACTGTACATGCCGTTCGGTGCCAATTAATACTATGATCAAACGACGTGCAGTGCCCATGCATCATCCACCTGCCACAGGACCGTCGATCAAAGATCCAACGGTCCCTATCCACCGCCCCAACGAATTGAGTTGGTCGATGGACCATGCGTGTCAGCGTGTGCATTCTTGTGTATGGTGCTAGGCTAGCTGCTGTTCCGTCTAAATTTAGATCTCTGTTGGCCCATCTGGATCTGAGCATGCATGCATGGGCTACACATTCAATAATATGTGGTTCAGTCACTTCACTCTCTGATGTACTGGATTATGTGTCGCTTCACATACTACCACAACCTCACATGGATGGTCTCCAAGTTTAGGTGGTCGGTTGCATGTTACTTGCATTCAGAATATATATATATATATATATATATATATATATATATATATATATATATATATATATATATATATATATATATATATATATATATATATATATATATATATATATATATATATATATATATATATATATATATATATATATATATATATATATATATATATATATATATATATATATATATATATATATATATATATATATATATATATATATATATATATATATATATATATATATATATATATATATATATATATATATATATATATATATATATATATATATATATATATATATATATATATATATATATATATATATATATATATATATATATATATATATACATATATATATATATATATATATACATATATATATATATATATATATACATATATATATATATATATATATACATATATATATATATATATATATACATATATATATATATATATATATACATATATATATATATATATATATACATATATATATATATATATATATACATATATATATATATATATATATACATATATATATATATATATATATACATATATATATATATATATATATACATATATATATATATATATATATACATATATATATATATATATATATACATATATATATATATATATATATACATATATATATATATATATATATACATATATATATATATATATATATACATATATATATATATATATATATACATATATATATATATATATATATACATATATATATATATATATATATATATATATATATATGTGTGTGTGTGCGCGCATGCAAGGTGCAAATTATATATAAACCCAGTAGCTTGTCGATGGATGGATTCAGAATTCAGATTCAGAGCCATATGGCTCCGGCGCCCTTGAGCATGGGCACGAGCTTGCCGGCGAGGTGCAGCGACATGATTCTGTCGGTGGAGCCGACGAGGTTGCCGCCGACGAAGACGGCGGGGACGGGCGGCGCGCGGCCGAGGCGGCGGGCGAGCTCCCGCTCCATGTCGCGGCCGCGCGGGTCCTTGTCCAGCTCGTGCACCGCCGCGCACACGCCGAGCTCGGAGAAGAGGCTCGACACCGTGTGACACATTGGGCACTGGCTCCGCGTGAAGATCACTACGGCCTTCTCCGTCGACAGCCTAGACACCCTCTCCGCCATTGTCGTCTTATTGATTTCTAGACGATCGAGCTTGGAGTGAAAAATTAAATGAGGAGCTAGTAGTATGCTTGTGTTGTTTATGGTTATGTGCTTTGCGAGTGCAGGGTGTGATGCCCTTTTTATAGTGTTCATCCGATAGAGGAAATAGTGTGTGCTTGTTGGAGATAGAGAGAGGAAATATTCGCGGGGAGAGAGAGAGAGTCAGAGAGAGGATGTTGTAGATAATGAGCATAAGAATCTTCGACGTGGGTATTGCACGCTCAAAATGGCCAATGCTTTAAGGCATAATACTATTGTCTCTGTCGTTTAGTTTCTTTTCCATTGATTTTTCAAAAATTGCTTATTTCTAATTATTTTTCTTTATTTTGGTTCCAAAATTATTGTGCCTTGCTCTATCCTCTAATTTTGCATATACATATATGCTAATTCGTTATGGACTTAATTGGCTAATTTTGTGCGTGTGTATTAACAGTATTGAAGCAAAGAATCATAAACAAGGTGAGCCAAAGGCCGGATTAAGCTATGCAAATCAATTCTAAGCTAATAAGATTCTTAAAATATGAAGTGATGAAATGCAAAACTTCTAACATGAGGGGGTAAATTGCAATTTATTCGTCATTATTCATTGTGTTCAGTTTCCTTTATTGGTTATAATCAGCTTGCATACATTTTGTACTGGATTATTCACACTAAAATTACAACAGAAAATGTTCATCATCTAGATCAATCACTTAGATATCGTTAGGGTATGTGGTTGCACTCTTATTGTGTTAAACGTCAACAATGCACCTAAAAAATAAATGAAGATATATATAAACCATTACATCATGTGACAAGATCACCATCAGAATATATGTAGTACGCATAGACGTATAGTTCTCCACATATACAAGCATCTGTAAAGTAAAAAACAACTTTAAATGGGGCCTAGCAAGATACAAGGGGAATATTGGAATTTTTTATGCCAGCCACCACAAAAATATGGAATCTCTCCAAAGCTTGAAAGATCCCCAAGTTTAAGATAAGGTTTGAATATTGCATTTCTTTATTTCTTTTTCAAGGCTAGGGCCACTTACGGCAGCATTAGATGCTGATGTATGTCTATGGGTTAGTTGGTTACTCTGATCCAGCAATATACATTCATGAACTAATTTAGTTTAAAAAAATTACACTGGCCTTTGGGTCCTTCAATTTTTCTGACAAATTGACGAGATATATATATATATATATGAGAGCTGCCTCACTCGGTGTTTTTTTTTGGATTTTTTCGCCTCACTTGTTTTCTGAATGTTTATGTGGACCACACTCTCGCTTCTTCCTGGGGTAGAAGGTTCTGATTCAGACACATTGGCAAATGCATTTTCGAGCTTGGATGGAGATGATTGACAGGTTGGAATGGAGTGTGATACTGTGATGGTTTGCAACTCATGAAAAACTAATTTTATTTTTTAATCGCCAAAGGCATGTCGTGTTGATGTTTACTGTTACTGCAGTGGTTAGTGAAAAAAAAGAGTGAGATACGTTCATCTTTGAGTAAGAATTATGATGTAACAGTAAAATATGGCTAGCTTTTCAAACAGAGAATATGGCTCCTTGAAGACGATTCCATTCTTCTAGAAAAATAAATTCGATCATCTAACTAGCATTTTTACATCAGTAGCATCATCTTGTTCCCCTGGAAATAATGCGACTCTAAATCATCTCGATGTTTAGTGATAACAAAAATTGAACGCAAACACAAGGAAAAAGGAAATATTTTCTTTTTTCCACACTAGAACATCTTTGCTCAAATATCTTTCCATACAAGCATGTTTTCTGGGTAATCAAAATTGGTATTCAAGACTCTCCTTTGGGCAATCGGTCAATCACTTTGCTCGGTTGGGCCTATATGTATATGGCCTTTCAGAAATACATTTTTTTTTGCCTTTCAGAAATACATACTCGGCCAACCCCAACCCAAATAAGGGCCTATGTTATAGTGGGTTGTGTAGCCCATGCTCTTTAGGACACGACGCTGGGCCTATATTTTGTTGCCAGAACCTACTCACAACTAACAACTCCCATGAGATCAGCATCTTCTGGCATCTTTAAGCATCTAACATGCTAAAATATTTTCCCAGTATGAAACTCATATGAAATTTTAATTTTTGTTTAGAAGATGAGTCCAATTTTACGAACCCCATGGTGCTGTACTTTTCCTTTGCATTGTGAAGTCGTCGGCACCAATTTCTGGTGTTTATCTCAGTATTTTTAGAAGCTTTATATAAATTCTTTTGTATTTTGATTTATGATCGTAAACTCATCGACTGCTAGGGATTGTAGAAAAGAAAATCAGTACAGAGCAATAGTACAAGAGAGAAGCATTATTTGAAGGCAAGTTCCTCAGAAGAAAAAGGAAAAAAAATCTGTAATTAATATTCCTCTTCTTTACTTTTCAACTTTATTTAAAAAAGTATGACTGTATGAGAAGCAAAAGACTGCATACAAAGCTCAGTTGTGTGCATTTAACAAAATTTCCGCCTGGTCCAGTGCCACACAAAAAAGAATATGCTTGTTTTTCATCTTTACAAGTACTCATTACGCTTTAAACCCTAAACAAAATGGTGTGTCCACCCCTGATTATATGATATAACAATAATCCAAGAACAGGAATAGAGGTAGTAGTTCAAAATTCATATATAACTCATTGGGAAAAATCTGCAAAGGGGAGGTTACAACAAGCCTCTTGACACCCTAGCGACATGATCCTGTCGGTGGAGCCGACGAGGTTGCCGCCGACGAAGACGGCGGGGACGGGCGGCGCGCGGCCGAGGCGGCGCGCGAGGTCCCGCTCCATCTCCCGGCCGCGCGGGTCCTTGTCCAGCTCGTGCACCGCCGCGCTCACGCCGAGCTCGGAGAAGAGGCTCGCCACCGTGTGGCACATCGGGCATTGGCTCGTCGTGAAGATCACCACCGCCTTCTCCGTCGACAGCCTCGTCACCCTCTCCGCCATGGCCGCCGCCGCCGCCGTGTCGTACTACGTCGATCTTCTTTGATTGATTGGCGGTGCAGTACGTGGTTTCTCTCGATCACTTAATTCGATCTCTCTAGATCGATCGCGACTATATCGATCGATCTGCTAGTGTTAATTTGCTGATCGATGTGTCTGTGTGTGGCTAGCTGTGTGCTTTGAATTGCGAGAGGCCAGGGCGTGATGCCCTTTTTATAGCTAGCAGTACGTGTTGATGATCTGGTAGAGGTGGAAGAGGAGAATAGTGGGTGTGCTTGGAGGAGATTGAGAGAGGATTCGTGAGATAGATGTGGGCATAAGAATCTTTCGACGTGTGGACTGCACGCTCAAAATGACCGACCGTGCTATGGGGGGCATAATTCTGTCTCCGTCGTCGTTTAGTTGTTTCTCCTTTGTTTCTTTTTTCGAAAATGTTTTATTTTCATTATGTTGTTTTTAGTTTTTTTTATCTGACGGGTCGGGTTTGAATTCTACTTGCACAATCCGCTAATTTTGTGATTCAGTTCATCCACCTTTGTGTTTAGCCTTTTTAGTCGATCAACTTCATCAATTTGGTATCAATTTTGAGACCTGTATTTCACTTTAATATTGCAATTGTTAATGGAAAATATAATGGGATATTATTAGTGTACACGAATAGGGTTGTAATTGTTTTTAGTGCTAACAATGCCCCTATAACATATAAAACTGTTAATAATTATATTGTGTTGATCAGCGTAATATAATAACTTCTGGCATATATAGACGCATATAGTTCTTTACACATGCATGTGTCCAATCCATTTCCTAAAGTTGCTAGCGGATCCAACATGCATGACTGGATAATTTTCAAAATTAGTTAATGGGGTCTGGCAAGATATATATATGGGGAATATCTTTCTATTTTTCTCTAAAGACCCTTTCGCACCGGGTCGTGTTACGACCCGGTGCTAAAGACCCTTTCGCACCGGGTCGTGTTACGACCCGGTGCTAAAGACCCTTTCGCACCGGGTCGTGTTACGACCCGGTGCTAAAGACCCTTTCGCACCGGGTCGTGTTACGACCCGGTGCTAAAGACCCTTTCGCACCGGGTCGTGTTACGACCCGGTGCTAAAGGGGGTGTCATATAATACTACAAAAGGAAAGCATCTTTTATCTCATCACATGTGTAGCGTAGGTCAGATGGTTAGGTGGGTGTATGCGCGTGAGCCAAGAGGTCTTGAGTTCGAATCCCGCAACACGCAAATATGCAAATATTTTTTGCTAGTGCCCCCACCTTTAGCACCGGTTATTTTACCCGGTGCTAAAGGTGGCACCCTTTAGCACCGGAAGATTGGCACCGGGTGGGAAACCCGGTGCTAAAGGGGGTTTCCCACCCGGTGCCAATGTGCATGATTCTGGTAGTGCATGATCTCTTTATTGCCATGCATATGACGACGTGTACTACTCAGCGGCTGCATGCCCGGCCTGGTCGATCTCGATCTACACCCAGAGCGCGCCGGCGTTCATGAGCATGGGCACGAGCTCGCCGGCGAGGTGGAGCGACATGACCCTGTTGGTGCCGCCGACGAGCTTGCCGCCGATGAAGACGGCGGGGACGGCCGGGCCCCTGCCGCCGAGCATCTTGAGCAGGGCTCGCTCCATGTCCTTGCCCCTGGGGTCGCTGTCCAGCTCGTGCACCAGAGCGTTCACGCTCAGGTCCTGCATCAGCTTCGTCACCGTGTGGCACATGCAGCAGGAGCTCAGCGTGAACACCACCACCGCACGCTCCGACGCCAGCTTCATCACACGGTCCATTATTTGATGATTTGATCTCTCTCTCTCTCTCTAGAGTCTCGCTAGACCCTCTCTCTCCAAGCTCTTGAGATATATTGCTCTGTCAAGCTGTTGTGGTTGCACGTGGAAGGTGAGTTTGTAGGGATGATGGATGGTTTGGGAGCACAGGGGTGGCTGCCTTTTATAGAGTGCCAGGCAGATGGGTTTCCATAACGGGTTCGGGCCGGGCCGGGTCTATCTAGAGCTGCAAGTAATAAGATTATCGAGCTGGGAATTCATGAACTTTTTTGAACAGGGCAGCACGATCTTGTTTACTGTGTTGATGAGTGAATAATTGGTGATCAGTCTTGGAGTTTCTGGAAAAAAACAAAATAATGGTCCACGTACGGAATCTATAAGCCGGAAGTAACAACAGTAGTGGGCTAGTTTTAGAGCTAGGACCATACATGCATAATACACGCATGTGGCAGACTTTGACTTTGAGTGATATATAATAAAGTAAGTTCAAGGTACCATATGTTTGTAGATTTGGATCCAAAAAGATCTGTGGTTTTCTCATTGCTTTGCTTTGATGGAAAGTAGGGTATATATGCATGCATATGAGATCAATATATGTTCAGATAATGCATAAGCCGTCTTCTCAATATGGACCCCCAGGAATATATCTTGAATGTTATGATGTGGTGACCTACTGAGAGAGTCTCATATAAACTTTTTTCTTCTCTTATATTTTCTATATCACATTCATTTTTTCGAAGTTTGAGAGAAACTAGTTGAATTATATTCATCATCTTCTTCATGACCAAAAGAAGTTGATCTGGGTGCTAGCTTCGCCCCTGAAAGCAATGTTACTGACCCAGTAGCGAAGCCAGAACCAAAATCCACCTATGACGAACCCACTACTACGATGCTCAGCTTTATATAGACAGAATTTATGGAAACTGAAGAGGGGAATAAGAAGGCCTGCTCGCCGGCGGCAGGTATGGCGGCCGCTAGGGCTCGCCATACCGGTGGCTCCACCACTGTACTGACCACGTATGTGTCCAGCAATGGATGGGAGAAGAGCGTGGGGGAGTAGAGGGGACGAGGTCTCCAGGGACCGACCACCAAGATCAACAACAACTCTATCACCCCTCCCATCTTCTAATTAAGTTTACATACTACTTCCGTCCGAAAAACAAAGTCATTCTAGTTTTGTTCTTAATTAATCTTTTTAGATTTGACCAAATTTATAGCAAATATAGAAACATTCTTGGCGCCAAATAGGTTTATTATAAAAATATATATGTTTCATGATGAATCTAATGGTACTTATTTGATATCATAAATAACCATAGTTTTTTTACTCTGACTTAGGAAAACACTATAATGACTTGTTTTTTTACATGGAGTGAGTAAATAAGATGCATTCAATCCTCATGTGTTTCCGTAATTTCCACACGTACCAAAAACCCACCCAGCCAAAAGGCCCCTTTGTTTCTGCTACTTGTAGTTGCTATCTTGAAAAGGTGTTGCTAGCGCCCGGACCTCCGATGGGAACAAAAAAATCGGGCGGTGACGTGGCACAACCACAACCAAGTATTCCTCTCCGATGGTACTGTAGCACAGAAAAAATCCCGCCGCAACATGGGTATAATGTTGCATGCAACATGTAATTTTTTTGCAACATCCAAAGATAGCGTATGCAACATCAAACAATAGTATCTGTAACATAAATAATCATCGTTTGTAACACTAGAAACACGCACTCACAACTCTCAACCACGCACGGCTGCAGTCAAAAAATTCCCAATGAAAATGCAACATCCGGATGAAACACATGCCAATCACTGCAAAAATATGGAATATTTCTAAAGCTTGAAAGATCCCCAAGTTTATGATAAGGTTTGAATCTGCCATCTCTTTTCCAAGTCCAGGGCCCCATATAAAAGTATTGGATGCTGATGTATGGCAATGGTTCGTTGGTTATTTCAGCAATATACATATATACATGATCTAATTTTTACTTACAAACACTAGCTTGTTCACAATTTATTGGGCAATAAGCTGACCGGAGGAGAATAAGGTGAGAAATTTCTCCTTTGTGCGCAATGAACAACCCAATCGACTTTTTTATTGATAAACTCAAACATATTATGTTCACATTTTATTTTTTCAGGGAGTAGATTGAAGACACCCAGACACTCAATACACACCACACTCACACCATATAACTCTTTTTTTGCGAGCAAATCACAACATATAACTCATGCACTCTCGTCTCGTACACACACCACATATTAATTGGAGGTGCATTTTCCAATTAATTGATGGACACGCCAGTGTTGAGTCTAGCTACTAGAACTAGAAACCAAAGTGGCCTGGCTTTACTAGTAATACTCATTTACTCATTTGGGCACAGCCAACTTCCATGTGCATAGCCTATGGACTATGGTTGGTTCATATGGCCAACAATTAACTTAAAACTCAAATGGTAATAATACCAATTAATCCTTTTTTTGTAAAAGAATATTTGGCCAACAATGGGCATATATCAGAAAACGAAAGGTGGAAACAGCACCCACAGACGATGTCGGCAAAAATATTCAAAGTAGTGAAATAATATACATATATCTCAAAAAAGAAGGAACACTACCCATTGTGCGGCTTTCCAAAGTTGGAATGCCTAATATTTAGTTGGGAAGATTGCATCCGCTCTGCTTGTTTCTGATCATATTAAACAATAGACATGAAAGGACAAAGAGACTCCTCAAAAATAAAACCGATTACTACCTTGTTGTCATCACAGTGTAGTATCAAATCTATATATGTTTATTGAGCCAATAAACTGTTAACAACGCTTGAAATCTTAATTAGAACAAGCTGATGGGACTTGATCTTGTGCGAGTGAAATTTGTCCCAGACAAAGCATTATTAGCAACCTTTTGCTTTAATGTTCCGTAACAAACTATTCCCAACTATATTGAATTTATGATCAAATCTAGTTAGTTTGCCCATATAGTAGTCATGTTCAATCTGTACAAAATATATACACCATGTTAGCTTAGTGTTTATTCACGTCTTAACAAGACAATAAAATATAAAACTTAAACACGCAGAGATAACCATTGAAAATGATATCCACCAAGGAGTTGAAGCATGGATTCGATCGTACACACATGTAACATGACACAACAATCAAGTATATGTACCACTTCACTATCATTACGCACTGATCAACCAGTCCTTGCTTGTACAAGAATAGAATCTATTTAGATTCCACAATAAAAGAAAATGCAAATTCAAAAGTAAAAACTAAAGTGATTCCACAGTAGGAGATAGAGCCCTACCTACCATAGAGGAATTAAGCTCACATAGATCACAATGTGGCACCCCACAAGCCACATCTTTGGCTGGCCGGCTTCCTCTGATATTCGCATCCTACTGTGGTTTTGGAATCTAAAAAAAATAAAGCCATTGATGCAAATGGAAGGTATAAAGTATGGTCACCAAGTAGCTAGAGGCATCTCTCTCTCTCTCTCTCTCTCTCATATCACTATTGCCTCACCAGGTTTGAGTGCGTATACAGTGCATTTATGTGATGCCGCGATCCGAGACCGATTGCAATCTATTATATATCCTTGCATGCATATACGTCGCCTTTATATCCATCTGTCACTACTAGATCTATCTAACTTGTAGTGCATATATACATGCAGATCAGTCAATTTACAGTGAAGGGTAGAGTTTCAAATTAAGCCTGCATATATTCCTCATGCACATTAGGTTAATTATTATTTTAGCAATACGCATATAAACATCGGCTGGCTCAACCAGTTAATAATTAACAAGATGTGGTTCAAATCTGTTCTTGGCGATAGCAAAGTATTTTTTAAATGGTATTATTATTCTTTTTGCTAAATAATAATAAGACCACACATTGATTTGACAAAGATCTTGTTAAATTTGCATTATAACTTGTGAAAATGAGTATATAAATTGAGATCATGCTATGATTCTTAGCTAGTGGGCATATAATTATTACCGTTGGCCCAACATAGCAGAAAGATCTTGCAATTGAACTTTAGTTCCATTTGAGGGAAGTACTTTACACCTACGTGATTAGGAACCAAACCACAGAATAAAAGATTATGCACCGATTAATAATTTTATTGCTTCTAATCAACACATAAAGACATTTAACCTTTCCAGATAGTAGTGTGTTATCCTCTATTTATTTATTCTAGAATTTCTTAATTTGTTGTAATTGACTTTTGATAGAAGCAATCGGTGTTTTCCATATTGACATATACACATGCCATATGGCACCGTACCATATCAAATTAGTAGGTTGCTCCAGTTATGATGAAAAATCCAATCGCTCTTGGAGAAAATAAGATCTGCCTCCGATTTCTCTTTTCAATCTAAAAATAGCTTCACTATTTAGATTAATTTTCGTTTTCTAAATTAACTTTATGAGATAATAAAATCAAATTCCAACAATAAGGGAGATATATCTTCATAATAATGCAGCATGTGGTGGCAAATTAAACAACAGCAAGAACCAAGTTAGCTAAACTTTATCAACATCTTTACTCAAAACCTAGTGTTACTAATACATTCTTGGTCCTTAATGAAATTAAAGCAAGGCCTCTCAAACCATGCATTATATTGCAGCTGGTACGGCTTTCCTTGGGCGCAGTGTACGTGTTTTGCGAGTTAGAAGAGATCAGAAAGATTAAGGAGATTTTATTCCTCCTTCAGCAAGACTAAGAAAATGCATGGTATGCGAGTTTGCATACATTCATATAAAACATGTGATCACTGATTACTCATTATTTAACTCTCATACATATATTCATATATAAGCTCTTCAAAAAAGGGTGATGACCTATCAGTACACGCACGCCCACCATTGCAAGATTGAACAAAAACATCAAAAAGGGAAGAAGAAGAAGAAACAAAATTAGAAACTAGGCCATCTATCTCTCTCGCTCATTAGCTCCCTAGCTACAGGGCATGAAGCTAGCAAGCCAGTTGAATTGCCTTAGAGCAACTCCAACAGCCTTTCCAAAATATTCTCTAATATAGAGTTTTTTCTCCTTTCTATAATACAGAAAAGCATCTTTTTGGGATGGAAACCAACAGACTCTTTAAACTAGACTCTCCATTTAGATGACCCCACCTGTCAACCTTATCTTCAATTCTCCCCAGCGCCCTTCTTCTCCCCACCGGCCACCGCACGCCGCCTGCCCCCTTCTCCGACGCGAGCTCCTCCTCCCGACGCGAGCTCCTCCGCCCCCGGCACCCCGCATCCGGCGAGCTCCTCCTCCCCCTCGGCGCGAGCTCCGGCCGGTGAGCTCCTCCTCCCCTCGGCGCGAGCTGCTCCTCCCCCGGCGCACCGCATCCTCTCCGGCCGGCGAGCTCCTCCTCCCCCTCGGCACATTCGAGGTCGGCCCCCTCCCACCCCTCCTCCCCTCATTCCGTCCGGTCGCCGCGAAGCTTGTCGCCGGCCTGTACATGGCGGCATCGGCGGCGGCGCGATACGCGGGAAGGGGAATTTGGCGCGAGGAGAGGGCGGGATCGACGCACGTGCGCTCAAATCGGAGTTTTGGCGAGGCGGCCACGCTCGCCGCAGGAAGCGAGTGGACGGGGGATTTTCGCGAGGGAGATAACGAGTCTCCAAACTACCGAGGCTGTTGGAAAGGTCTTTTTGGTGTTTTTTTCTTATTTTTGAAGATAGAAGATGATATAAAGAGGCTCTTGGAGTTGCTCTGGATGCTTTTGCGACGTCCTTCCCTCGATCTAGATATCGTTGGCGCATTTTCAAGCGAGTAAATTCCTTCTGATGTGAAACTATAAACGCTCGACATCCTCCCTCTAGCTTCAAGAGCCTACCAGCATAATTCGAGCTCATAAAGTGACTGGTTTTGCTAAAAGTTCTTCAATGTTACAACAGGCCGTCGAATCATTCTGGAAAAAAATAGGCTGTATTATCTTGAAAGAAATTGGCCATTGTTTTGGCTGGCCTTTGTAGCTAAACCACAGTTTTGGTTGTACTTGTATTTTCTGATAAATGCTGATATGTATTATCAACCAGCAAGGGAGGACAGAGGGTAACCTTCGCCAGGTTTGCTGTCATATGCTTCCAGTTGCCAGTTGCCACACGAATGCAAAACTGAAGTCGAATATGTTTGTTTTCGTGATTGCAGAATAAGACCTCTCTAGATCCATGTTGCTACTTTACTTGTCCCACTCTCAGAATGCAGAGTATTTCTGAGTTTCTTTCTTTCTTTTTTGAGAGGATCCTGAATTCTGAGGTTAATCTTAAAAGAACAATGGAAAAGAAACGATTCTGTTGGGCCGGTAAAAGTGAGCTAATTTAGTGTTCAAAAAAGGTCCAACAGATATAGATGGCTAGAATTATGCATAGGCTGTCTCTTATACACATCTAGATGTGTATAAGAGACAGGATTAGTATGTCTCTCGTTTTCATATTAAAATTGATCAGATAGAATCATCCAATAGATTATCTAGCAATAATTCTTAGGAAATAAAGGGAGAGTGGGAGAAAAGGCGGAATATGTTGATATGATTTGGCCGTGTCGTCGCTATTAGCTTGTTACTGGCATACTGCTGTAGGGGTGCAGATGCCAACTGTGCTATTTGCAAATCACATGCGCCGCGCGCCAGTGTTTATGAAGTTTACCGATAAATCAGAACAAAAATGAATAAGGTGATATCTTTTTTTGTCCTCTCCCGTGTGCACTATGTTTTGTCACTGACTAGCTAAATGCATGCTATTCTGTCATGTTTGTGATCAGCTTGTAAAGTTTATTTCCGCTATAATAAATAAAATTGAAGCATATAATAAATGGTATTATTAGTAGATAATTAGAGGAATATTATAGGCCGTGTAAACCCCTAAAAATTGTCACCTACCTCTTGGCATTCTAGGAGGGCCGTTTTGACTTCCATGGAACCACAGTTATAAGTTATTGCTGTGATTATTCCTGCTGGTAAAAGGGTGTGTTTTTAATGTGTAATATTGTTTTAAAATTGCCGTCCGATCACCAGCCTATAACTAACTTAGACAACTTAATCCCTGCTTGTATGCTAGACGCTAATCAGCCACGCCCACCTTGCAGTTTTATCGGATAATTAAGGTACCTTGTTCGATCATCCACTCATTTCATCTCATGTAGAGCTAGGACCATACATGCATAATACACGCATGTGGCAGACTTTGACTTTGAGTGATATATAATAAAGTAAGTTCAAGGTACCATATGTTTGTAGATTTGGATCCAAAAAGATCTGTGGTTTTCTCATTGCTTTGCTTTGATGGAAAGTAGGGTATATATGCATGCATATGAGATCAATATATGTTCAGATAATGCATAAGCCGTCTTCTCAATATGGACCCCCAGGAATATATCTTGAATGTTATGATGTGGTGACCTACTGAGAGAGTCTCATATAAACTTTTTTCTTCTCTTATATTTTCTATATCACATTCATTTTTTCGAAGTTTGAGAGAAACTAGTTGAATTATATTCATCATCTTCTTCATGACCAAAAGAAGTTGATCTGGGTGCTAGCTTCGCCCCTGAAAGCAATGTTACTGACCCAGTAGCGAAGCCAGAACCAAAATCCACCTATGACGAACCCACTACTACGATGCTCAGCTTTATATAGACAGAATTTATGGAAACTGAAGAGGGGAATAAGAAGGCCTGCTCGCCGGCGGCAGGTATGGCGGCCGCTAGGGCTCGCCATACCGGTGGCTCCACCACTGTACTGACCACGTATGTGTCCAGCAATGGATGGGAGAAGAGCGTGGGGGAGTAGAGGGGACGAGGTCTCCAGGGACCGACCACCAAGATCAACAACAACTCTATCACCCCTCCCATCTTCTAATTAAGTTTACATACTACTTCCGTCCGAAAAACAAAGTCATTCTAGTTTTGTTCTTAATTAATCTTTTTAGATTTGACCAAATTTATAGCAAATATAGAAACATTCTTGGCGCCAAATAGGTTTATTATAAAAATATATATGTTTCATGATGAATCTAATGGTACTTATTTGATATCATAAATAACCATAGTTTTTTTACTCTGACTTAGGAAAACACTATAATGACTTGTTTTTTTACATGGAGTGAGTAAATAAGATGCATTCAATCCTCATGTGTTTCCGTAATTTCCACACGTACCAAAAACCCACCCAGCCAAAAGGCCCCTTTGTTTCTGCTACTTGTAGTTGCTATCTTGAAAAGGTGTTGCTAGCGCCCGGACCTCCGATGGGAACAAAAAAATCGGGCGGTGACGTGGCACAACCACAACCAAGTATTCCTCTCCGATGGTACTGTAGCACAGAAAAAATCCCGCCGCAACATGGGTATAATGTTGCATGCAACATGTAATTTTTTTGCAACATCCAAAGATAGCGTATGCAACATCAAACAATAGTATCTGTAACATAAATAATCATCGTTTGTAACACTAGAAACACGCACTCACAACTCTCAACCACGCACGGCTGCAGTCAAAAAATTCCCAATGAAAATGCAACATCCGGATGAAACACTTGCAACATGCATGCGAAACATATGCAACATCCAACATCCCAGATCTACCTTTACAACATTTATGTTAAACAGTTGTAATATTCTTCTGGAACATCCGAAACACGTAAAACATGGTGTTGCAACATGGAGCAAAACCCTAGCAAACAAATGAAAACATGCTGTTGCAACGCGGAGGAGATGGCCGCCGCCGCCGGCGGCGCCCGTGGAGGATGGCCGGTGCACCACCCCCTCCCCTACCTCGCGCACGCATCATCTACGACGGATGGCAGCGGGCAGGGCGGCGCTAGGACGGTGGCGGTGTCTGCGTCGGCGCGTGGAGGAGCGGCGGCAGCGCGACGTGTAGAGGAGCTGGCGCGGCTGCGGCGTGAGGTGGAGTGGTCAGGGGGCGGCGCCGACGGTGCATGCGCGCGGAGGCGACGACACATGCGGAGGACGGGGCGGCGACAGCAACACGTGCAGAGGAGCGGCAGCAGATGCGTGAAGAAAAAGGTGGGAGGCAGGAGGCAAAATGGTGAGAGATGCGTCCGATCCGTCGGAGGCCTGTATAGGAGCATTACCGATATTGAAATGACTATACACGTGAAATTTAATCTAATAGAGGCCCCATTTAGGATACAGGAATATGAATTTATATGTCAATTTGTTGTCATCTCCAGATGTGCCTATCTGGCCAGTTCTAGCTACAGCTATGGAATAGATTGAAAGCAAGAACAGCCAAGATTCTTCAGAGATAGATAGGGCCAGGGGATTAGTATGTCTCTCGTTTTCATATTAAAATTGATCAGATAGAATCATCCAATAGATTATCTAGCAATAATTCTTAGGAAATAAAGGGAGAGTGGGAGAAAAGGCGGAATATGTTGATATGATTTGGCCGTGTCGTCGCTATTAGCTTGTTACTGGCATACTGCTGTAGGGGTGCAGATGCCAACTGTGCTATTTGCAAATCACATGCGCCGCGCGCCAGTGTTTATGAAGTTTACCGATAAATCAGAACAAAAATGAATAAGGTGATATCTTTTTTTGTCCTCTCCCGTGTGCACTATGTTTTGTCACTGACTAGCTAAATGCATGCTATTCTGTCATGTTTGTGATCAGCTTGTAAAGTTTATTTCCGCTATAATAAATAAAATTGAAGCATATAATAAATGGTATTATTAGTAGATAATTAGAGGAATATTATAGGCCGTGTAAACCCCTAAAAATTGTCACCTACCTCTTGGCATTCTAGGAGGGCCGTTTTGACTTCCATGGAACCACAGTTATAAGTTATTGCTGTGATTATTCCTGCTGGTAAAAGGGTGTGTTTTTAATGTGTAATATTGTTTTAAAATTGCCGTCCGATCACCAGCCTATAACTAACTTAGACAACTTAATCCCTGCTTGTATGCTAGACGCTAATCAGCCACGCCCACCTTGCAGTTTTATCGGATAATTAAGGTACCTTGTTCGATCATCCACTCATTTCATCTCATGTTTTTTCAGTTTTAGCCAATAACTAGCTTTAGCTTTAGATATCTAGAATGAAGGATATATATAGCTCAAAATTACATCCTCTCACGCATCAAGATTATTTACTTCTTCTGATACCTACCAGGATCTCCGCTTTGCGCTGGTAATTACCACTTGGATTTTTTCCAGAAAGTTTCACTGCTGGGATTTGTTCCCCTAGATTGTGATACCTCAGATATCTTCACACTTGAAAATTGACAAGTCCATTAAAGAGTGTCAGATAACGTATAATTGCAGTGCAGGTTGGATTGCGATGACTGGAATAAAATCCATGGCAGCTAGGGATAATGTACCGGACGTGACAACATGTACAGATGCTCAATGCATGTCATGGAATTTCAGCTTCAGTATAATCGCATAACCTGATATGATCTCCGCTTATAATTGTATTATTCTTGAGTCATTTGGAAATCAATTTGGCTAGAAATCTGTTTGGTTACAAAAGTGGAGCTGACAAGCTTCTCAAACAAATTATCATACTATACAATTGACAGTTAGCTAGGGTCTGTTTGGAACTAAGATTTCTGCACGAATATCACATGGAGTTGTGAAAATTTCCCCATTCGAAACGGGCTTAGATTTTTCTTTTTGTCTCTCAACAATAGTGGGCATAACTCATCACAATGGTCCAAAGAGGGGGTTTGAATTTTCGACTTTTCTCCACCTTCCACGCACACTGCTAGTCATCCAGTAAAATAGCGCGTACACTCCAATGCTGTCATCACACCTCTACATAAACGCGTCTAGCATAGCATGAATGAGATGCCGACAGCGATGGGGAATACCTGTATAGTACGGCCAGTGCTTCGTCATACGACAAGTGGAACCGATTCTGACCGGCTGATCGAGCCGGTTTCAAAGGAACAAGGGATCAATCCCCTCAGCAAGTTTCAGAATAGCATCCAAAATAGCCAGCCAGCCCTCATCGCCTCACTGACTGGCCTTATCTGTGGCATGGAATCTGACCAACTTGGACGTGTCTTTTTCCAGCAGATTGAGCTGCCCCTACTTTGTAAACCAGCCTGACCTTATCAGATAGGAGGCACTGTGATGCTACGATCCGACGACGGTGCGATCTTGCTTTTTCATATCCTCACTGAATCCATCCTGGCAGAACTATTCTAACCACTACTAGAGAAAGCCACATCCGCACCGGTTGGGAACGGGCTTTAGCACCGGATTCCCAACCGGTGCTAAACTTCCGGTGCTAAAGGGGTATACTTTAGCACCGGGTAGAATAACCGGTGCTAAAGGGGGCCTTTAGCACCGGTTCTAAACACCAACCGGTGCTAAAGGCCCTGCCTAC